>JAQHUG010000167.1:1285505-1312090 GCA_028555095.1 Dicrostonyx torquatus
CTCTCTTAAAGGAGCCATACCTTTGCTTGCCTGTAGCAAACAGAGCCCACCCAAGACAATGATGTTACCAAGAAGCCATGCTTGATACTTTTCTTTTCTCTCTAGAATCCTTTTTCTTTTCTTTTTTAAATAAAGCTTTCTCAGGTCTCATGTGGAAATTCTTGCCAAACATTTGAGCGCCATTTGTAAACAGACTGCATTTTTGTTTCCCAGCCACCCAGACCCACACAGAAGCTATATTAATTACAAGACTGTTTGGCCAACGGCTCAGGTATATTTCTGCCTAGCTCTTACATCTTAAATTAACCCATTTCTGTAAGTCTATGTATTGCCACATGACCATAACATTATCTCATTTTCTTCACATCTTGTTTCCTTAGTGGTTGGCTGGCTTCTGCTTGACTCTTCCTACTCTCTCTCTCTCTCTCTCTGTTCATATTTCCTTTCTGGCTTTACTCTGCTAAGCCAATGGCCAAAACAGCTTTATTAATCAACCAATAAAAGCAACACATATACAGAAGGACATCCCATGTCACTCCTTGTCCTCCTCTTCCTCCTCCTCCTCCTCCTCATTCTCCTCCTCTTCTACTTTTGTTATTTGTAACTGAGGCTCTGGGCAAGTTTCCTCCCAAACTCATCTATTTTCTTCTCGAGGAGCTCAATTTGCCACTGGGCCTCTCTTCTGACCCTCACTGTTTTCACTGGCTGCCTTTAGGATCGACTTACTCTCCTTTGTGACCCTTGCATCTGGCTTGGCATTTTAACTTCTGTACATCTTCTCCCCAAACTCACTCAAGTTCAATTTCCCATCAACAACCTTAAAAATACATCGATTACCTCTTTCTCTTAGTCATCTCCATTTTTACTATCTCTGTTCTCTACCCATGGTCACTAGGGTAAAAACAACTGCATTTAAATTTCATTTTCTCTCCACAGTGAGATGCTTTATTTTATACCAACATTTCACATCTCTTCTTATACCCTCTATGAGCTGGTTATTATGAAGACTTCATGCTTCGGGAACATTCTGTTCTCTACCCATCAGGAGGTCTTCTTGAAGTCATTGAAGTCACTGTAGTCAGTGAGTTTGGCCTTCTCAACATGGCATGGGCCCTTTCCAAACTACACACTGAATAAGGAGCTACTGTAAACTCATTCCTTTGCCAAATATTGCTAAAGAGCTGGCATTTTTATAGTACTAAAGACATAGATGGAAGCATGATTAAATGAAAACCCAGGGTCAGAAACTGGAGTTCAACCTGAAGATTCAAAAAGCAGAACAGCCAGCCACTTGCTCTTACCTTGATCTTAGTCTAAAATGGCGATCTTACTTGCTGAAATCTCAGAAGGAGACTGTACCTGAGAGCTATCTGCCCCCATCTAATATTCCTCTCTAGGATGGGGATTAAAGGCTTACACTACCGTCATTAAAGGCATGCACCACAGTCATTAAAGGCATGCACCACCCAGTTTCTATGGCAACTAGTGAGACTACTGGGATTAAAGGTGTGTGCCATTGTGGCTACTGAGATTAAAGGTGTGTATTACCATAATCTGGTCTGTAACCAGTGGAACTGTTTTACTCTCAGATCTTCAGGCAGTCTTTATTTATTAAAATATAATTAAAATGCCATTACAATAGACCAGCTCTCTTCTCCCATCCAAGTACTAACCAGGCCTGGCCCTGCTCAGCTCTGAGAGAAGAAGACTAGATTGGGTGCTTTCAAGGTGGTATTGATAGATAATAGTTCCTATCTATTGGATTTATGAAATAGCAAAGTAAGCATAAAATGAGCATAAATGTTAAAGTACAAACCACAGTGACAGAGAGAAGCAAAGAGAGCACTATTTTGTCCAGACATGATAATACTTATAAGGGCCAGATAATGTTATGAGTTCTAGGTGCTTATTGGTCTTTTTAACCTTCCAACTGGCCTCTGAATAATTACTTCACTATTTGCAACATGCCTGGGAAACCAAGGTACTACACAATTGTGTTTACTTGCTTGGGAACTGAACAAATGGCTCATCTATTTGAAGTTAGATGGTCAACTTCTTCCGTATATCCTTTTAGCCTCTGAATCTGTGTCTTTGTGTTGCTGTCACGTTATTTTCATAGACAAGAAGGTCACTGGAGAACTCTTTGAAAAGAAGCCATTTAGCCTGAGGCTTCCAGACAAAAGAGGTACACTTCATACATACATAACTGAAGGAACGAATCAGGGGAGACATCCCAGTGAGAGCCGCAGCCTGGAGAAAACACGGAAAGAAAGTAAACTGTTCTGTTTCACAGAATGGGAGAGAGTGGCCCACCAGGCTGGGCCAGACAAGACAGATTTGGCAGAATACAGGATTCTATTGTGTGCAAGTAGCCATGGGGAGGCCGAGGAAATTTTTGGTTTACAAATCTCTCTCTGGCAGATATGTGGAGAATGGATTGAGGGTTAGTGAGGAAGTGGGGAGAAAAGCAGGGAAGGTGTTTCACAGGTCCAGTCTAGGGGTCACTGTGGCTTGGTTTGTGCTCGTGGTGCTGGCTATGGAGGCATGTGACTCTTTTGTGGAGATGCTTACATTGGAGGTGGCATCAACAGGGCCAGGTGATGGGTAAACCTGAGGAAGGATGGCAAAGACAGAAATGAGGGGATGTTTCTGCTTTTAAACTCAAATAATGGGCTTCATCCTTACTTTCACTGAGCAAAATTGGCCAGCTAGCAGCCCATAATCTCTTCATTTACCCCTTCCTCTCCCCACCATGTCCTTTCCCCATACCTATCTAATATCTCCAGTCTCCAATCTTGATCCTTGTTTTCTCTTGTATTTTCTGCTTTTCTTTCCCTCCTATCCACCTGAGCTGAACCAACAAAGCCACACTTTATCCATTCTGAAGAATGGCTCTTCTTGTACCGTTGGTTATCTCCTCAGACGCCATCATCCTTTCAAAGCAAGTCATTTTAGTAAATGAGCTACAGCTCTCATGATTGCTGTGAGAATAAATGTTCTCACCTTGATGTCTCATGAGAAGTGAGTGATGGTGGGTCCTCCTGGATGCTACCCAGGCATGTGATTTACACCGGTTCTGAAGACTGCCTCAGACTATGCTGCTGATGCTTTTCTAGGTCTCTTTGTTGGCAGAGGTTTACCAAAAGGCAAATCTCGCCTGATAGAATCATATTGGAGGCCTAATGCTCACTGCCTTGAAATTACCCTTTGTGGAATCTCTTACAATATAGGATTTATGAAGTGAACTGACAAGGATCTTATTATTAAGTTCATGAAAAATTTGGCAATGGTTTCTCCTGAGATAATCAATAAGTTACAAAGTAGTCTTTTCCAATATGGAAAAAAATAGAAACTTCTATTTAACTGCAAGGCCAAATATCCAGAACCATTTTTAAATGCCCAGTGTTGAGTAGTCATTCAAACAACATTAAGCAGTTGGTATTTTAAAACAGCTGGGTTATTAAAAGGGGACAGTTCTGTGATTATCCCTCATAGGATCATTGTTCTGATGAGTTAACAAAGCTAGCTATTGAATTAAAAGAGACCACAGTGGAGAGAAGAAGATTGACTTTGGAGTCACAGGAAGGGCCCTTTAAAGAACTCGGCTCTAATAGTAAATCTGGGAGAGAAATTGAGAAGTTATCATAAGACGTAACAGTCCCAGCCTTGGCAACTTCAGGTCTATTTCTCTAATTTATCTACACACACTGCTAAGTTATCTTCAGACACTGAGCTTATGGACTCTGCCTATGCGGTTCCCTTTGTACTGATTCCCTCTTCTGCCTTGAACACTGCATGTAAGTTCTGCTTCCACTATTGTTTTTCTGTGTAAAGAATCCTGCAACATCTGCAGAGCACTGTGATTTGGGTCCTGGAATTGGAATGCCCCCCCTCTCTCAATTTGTTCTCAGACAATATTTCACATGTACACAATGCATTCTGACCACTCTCACGCTCCTGTCTATTTCTTTTGCTTTGTTACTATTGAGTTTCATCAAGGTCATCTGTGTGACCACGGTTTGAGTGAGCTCAGCAGTAGGTATACCACTAAACATAAGGATTCTCCTCTCTGAGAGCCCATCAATGGTTAATAGTTCACCAAGAGTGAACAGGGTGCCAGGAACCCCTCCCCTTTCATGTCCAGTTGTTGATGGCACCAGTCTAGTATAGACCCACTGCAGGTGGCCACATTTTGAGTTAAAACTGCAATGGTTGTATCAAGTCTCTGACTCTGGGTCTTCTTAGCTGTGTGACCTCAGTTAAGGGACACAATCTCCTCATGTCTCTGCTTACCGTTACACAAAACGGAAATGACCATAGCAAGTTTTTCTTAGTAGTGTTGTAATACTTAGAGTGGGCGTGTGAAATATTTAAAATATTATTTAGGTATATTAGGTGCTTAATAAAATTTGTAGGATTTTCCCTCAAGTAGAGTTATTCATTCCTTCTCCTGAAATCTCATAGTCAATTCTTCTATGATAATGTTTGGCATAGTACAGTGTGCATTCATGTGCATTATAGGGTGTAGTCTGTGGGGAATGGAAATGACAGCATTACTTTCTCTGTCTTCTGTGGAGCCTCTTTTGATGCATGGCCAGGTGAAAAGTCAACAAACATTAAATGAATTGTGAAATAACCATGGAGAAAATTGTAGTTTATTTAAGAATAAATTAATAAAGGACTCAAAGTAAAATTGCTAATAAAATCAGTGGAGTGGTTAGCTAAATTATGTAGTTATTTGTAATTTTGTAGTTAGTCTTTGGCTACGTATGCTCAAATCTCATACCTATATATACTTAGGGAAAATAAAGAAGTGGATATTTGTTAAGGGCTGCTATAGACTTTGTCATCATACTGCTGCCCTCCCTCCAGATGTCACTGCCCTTGTACAGCTGAGTCCAAGAAGCTTAGTGAGAATGCTGAATTAAACAAAAAGGATTGGGTGGCCAGTCAAGATTTACAACCAATAGAGTCAAAATTTAGAGCATAATGTGTCTGTATAAAAGAACAAACTAAGCTGGCCGGTGGTGGCACACACCTTTAATCCCAGCACTTGGGAGGCAGAGGCAGGAGGATCTCTGTGAGTTCTAGGCCAGCCTGGTCTACAAGAGCTAGTTCCAGGACAGGCTCCAAAGCTACAGAGAAACCCTGTCTTGGAAAACCAAACCAAACAAAACAGAACAAGCAAACAAACAAAAAAAAATTGAAACCCCTTCTGCTTTTTCCTTGTGCACTTTGATCTTGTTTGTCATGTGGTAATATCCCATTATTTCCTTCATCCTCATTCCATATTTTATTCATGGTTTAGCCCAAAGTGCTCTGGACTCCCAGAAGTGAAGCCTGCCTCTGTCACTAGTATCTTTCCTCCATGGAGAACATAACCGCTATACCGGATTTGCCAGTCACTCTGGCTTTTAGAAGACAGATTTGTAACAAGACGGGAGCATTCAGAAGGAAGGGGAGGAGGTATGTTCCATTCAGCTTGATAAAGACACCATTGTTATACTGGAGCCCTTAGTTTTGCCCTCCTTTACTGGCATGGTCCAGCTTCACAAGCCACAAAAGACAGCTCCCATATCACAGAAGAGACAATACCTACTCCTCTAGAACATTCTCCAACTCCTCTAGTCCATTCATAGTGGACTCCAGCAATGACGCCCTCCTCATCTAAGTGTTGAAGCTCTATGCCTACCATACAGAGAAATCTTCATTATTGAATCTTTCTTTTACCCAGGTACTTCCTGCCTGAACCTTTTTCCAAGAGTATTTGTCCACCACTCTCACATTCTAACTTACACGTCTAGTTCTTTAATACATCTGGAATTTGATCATCCTCTGAGGTCTTTCCTTCCTCATAATTTGTGTAAAAGAAAAAAAAAAGGATTCATTTCATTCTGGGTCTCTGCTGCCAAACAGAATAGTTGGACTACTCAGGCTGCCTGCGTTTCATTTCTTGCCGTGATGACTTTGGAGCGTCCACTTCGTTTTCACATTTGAGAACCTAGCCAATTGAAAAACAGATCAGATTGCCACACCATTGAAGTGGTTTTGTTTCTTCTTCTCCTCTTTTGAGCTACAAATCTTTGATGTCTGAAAAACATTATACACTGCTTGACAGCAAAATCTTGAGGGCAAATTTCCACCATTACAAAGGTGTATCTATTTCAAAAGACCTGGGAGATTAACTAGATTACTGATTTATAGATAACAAATATGTGGTGTCCCAGGGGCAAACACTAGCCTAGAAATTAATGATGGACTGTTGTGAAGACCCGTGTCCTTCTTCCCACAAGTTTTTGACTGATGGAAGAATTTCAGTTGGTGAAATCAATTTAAAGTATTACACTATAGGTATATTTTTTTTCTTCAGCAGACACTTCTGCTATTTTGGATAAATAAGTCCATCCTTCATGGAGCTTACAGGTTTCCTATCATTTGCAACTGTCTGTGGATTCCCGCTTCTGTTTTTTTTTTAATGCAAAACCAATTTTATGTGTATAAGTGTTTATCTGTATGTACATGTGCATATAATATGTGTGCCTTATGCCCGCAGAGGATGGAAAAGGGTATCGGAACTGGGATTACAGATGGCTGTGAGACACCATGTGACTGTTGAGAATTGACGCTGAGCCCTCTATAAGAGCAGCCAGTGCTGCGGTTCTTTCCTGGTGAGGAACTTATTTAGCTATGTATATACATTACTCCCTGTGCACAGTTTGACTCTGTTTCCATAAACAGATTTTGTAGTTTTTCATTTAAAATAATACCTTTGCATGGGTTTACTTTATTGTCTATTTACTGTGCGATTCTCTGAGCTTGATTAGGGTAGTTTGTATGCACGTGGGTGAGGAGTTATTTACCAGAGCATAACAGCTAACTAGTGGCTACATCAATGGATAAAACAGCTCTTTTTCTTGTAACTCACTTCTTGCTTCTGCCTCTGTCACCCTAAATTTAGAAACGGAAGTGATCCCATTGATGTGGAAGTCAGATAACCACCCTCCTCTTTTCAGCTTCCGTGGCTTCCTACTCTGTATGGAAGGAAACTTAAATTCTGTGCAATGGCCTCCAACACCACCTCGGTAGCATCTTACATTCCTTTTATATCGCCTTTGATCTCTTTATCTATAGTTGGTGAATGTCTTGTCCTTTCTTGGGTTTAACAGGCAAGTCCTTTGCCTTAGCAACCTTGAAATTTCTTCCAGGAGTTCCCTTCTGGGGTTAGTCTTTGGGCTCAGATACTTTCAGATCTTCACATTTTCCATATGAGTTTCTCTAATCATCCCGTTAAAAAAATTATGTAACCCAGTCCTTGTTCAACACAATAATCCTCCAATCCTTTTCTGTTTTGGTTTTCTCCATCATCTGTCATAGTGTTTAAAATGATCATTTAAGATTTTTAATATCCCTCCATTAAATTATAAATTTAACTTGGGCATTAACATTATCATCTGCTTACTGATTTATTCAGTGTCAAGAACAATGTCTGGCCATAGCAGATAGATAAATATTTGTTTAATGAATGAGTGTCATGGCCTAGAAATCTGCCATCCTTTCCACGTCTTCTTTTGAATTCTCTGGTAGAGAACAGGGTCTAGACCTGTGTCATTTGGAGTCTTTCTTTCTTTGAAGAATCTTCTGGCCACTTGAGTTTGTCACAAAGATCTGGAGGTAATACTTAGGTCTACTCTTTTATAATAAACCTTTTATAATAAACCCTTTCAACTTTTGGAATGATTTTGGACTTAAAGGAAAGTTCCAAGACAATACAGAAAGTTGTACACATTTATCTGGCTTTTTATCCTTCTGAAAAATCTATGTTATTGACTTATAATTGAAATGTAAAAACCTATACATATACAATATATGTAATTTGATGAATTTGGTGGTAATGACATATTGTCACCAAATCTATGCCACAGACTTACTCATAATCTAAAGGGTTCTTTCTGCCAGTCTTATCAGTATTACTATTGTCATTTTATAGCAAGAAAAATTAATAAAGGTTCTATTGTCATGCCAACATTTTAAGTGCATGCTATATTATTGTTACCCATAAGAAATATCTATGCTAGATCTTTAGAATTTGTTTCTCTTTATAATTGATATTCTGTGCAGTTTGACTAATATTTATGGTTTCTCCTCTTTCCTGTTTTCAACAACTAATTAGTTTATTCTCTGATTCTGTGAATTAATCATTATAGACTCTTTGTACACTCTATATTAAATAGGCTTTATTCTTCTGTTTCTAACTTATTTCACTTTTCATAGTGCTTTCCAGATTAATCCTTATTGTCTCAGACAGCAGGGTCTCCATCCATTTTTGATACAAAACAATATTACATGGATGTATATCACATTTTAAAATCAACTCTTTTATGGGCATCTAGGTTGTTGCTGTCTTGGCTGCTGTGAATAATGATGCCACAAACATGGTAATACACTGGAGATCAAAGCCTTTGTTCTTTACTAGTCTTTCATGTCTTGTCTTTCCTTCATTCTTACAATAATCTCACATTATAAATGACATTCCAATCCATCCCCAGTGTTCTCACTGGCTCTTCACATACATCAGAAAGGAATGAGCCTAGTGATATCTGGTCATTGCGTTGTGCCTGGAACTGCATCATGAATCTTCACCACATTTATTCATTTATGTTAACCCCAGGATGGAGAGATCTTTAATCCTGTTTTATAGATGTGGTCTAGTGAGTCAGTGCCTCGCCACATTCCTGAGATCACATGGTCACTCAAACCTTAGTCTCTTTTCTCCTCTTGTATCTCTTTCCCCTGTGCTCCCAAAGCCCCTTTTGTGTGGTCCTGGCTTCATTTAAGTCATGTTTGAAGCTTTTCTTCTTCCCTGGAGATTTTTGGCTTTGGTAAGAACAAGTTGTAAGTTCTTCATTTTGCCTATTATTTGTCTGTGAGTGTGAGTCAACGCAGGGATCAGAGAAATCAGATTTGGTTTAAAACTAGAAACACACCACCACCACCATCAACAATAACAACAAAACTACTACCACCACCAAAACTCTATATGGTTTTAACTCATTTAGGAGAAAGTTATCCCAGAAAATCAAGGCATTACAGTTGTCAGAAGTGGGGTTATCATCGACATTTGACTTACCACCTGGAAAAATGAGCACTGGTAAGTCTATTGGGGAAAAGGTTGGAAGTTGTCCATCTTAGGAGGGGAGGATTTCAGTTCTTTCAAGGCGGAATCTATGTGTGCTGTCTGAAATGGAAGAGAGGGGTGATTGGGAGGAAGCAGATTTGTCCTTAGCAAAAAGTACACACAATTTAAGGGAAAAAGAAAAAAGAAAAAAAGAAACCCAGAGCTTTGATGTCACCCACATTTTTCTCTGTTGGCCGAGTCCAGGATATGTCTTCATCTTAAAATATGTCCAGTCCTGGGAGAACTTCTCAAAGTTTAAACATATAAAAAGTCCCCAAATTATCCCTATTTGCTTGGGAAGCTGCCAAGGGGGACCTCATCTTCCCTATTACTACCACATGCAACTCCTAACATGTTCCCCTTCACAGAATTGAATGGTGTTAGAAACTCTTTCGTGGGGTGTACAGCCCCACACTATCCTGTTGGCACTGTGGCATTCAGGGGCAGAAAGCCAAAGTTTCATACCTTTGGTGCACGGGTTTTCATCTTTTCTCCCTGCTCGCTCTCTTCTCCCTCAGCTTCTGCCTGAAGCGTAAGTTCTTTTCTGAGCAGGCTGAGTGTGGTGTGCTTCCGAGGGGAAGGGATTTTGTTTTTGTTTTCCGTCTGAGCAAGCTGGGTTTAGCGCTTTCAGGATACACCCAGGCAAACGAAGGAGATGTTCCAGCGCCCCGAAGAAGATGCTTGGAAAGTCTATAAGAACCACCGTAGCTGAAGAACGCTGTCCGGGCGGAAGCCAGCCCCTCGGTGTGCAGGAAGGTTTCTAGCGGCACTACGGGGTATTGGTGCAGTATGCTTAGAGATTCATTTGTCATCTTAATTTGGAAAATGATTGCTCTGATTTGTGGGCTGTAAACAGCATTGTCGGTGTTGTTATAGGAAAGCAGCAATGGGAAGAGAAAGAAGGAAAAGAAGAAGGGTGTGGCTGCACACTCCTTTAATCCCAGCACTCAGGAGGCAGAGACAGGCATATTTCTGTGAGTTCGAGACCAGCCTGATCTTCAAAGCGAGTTCCAGGATAGCCAGAGCTGTCACACAAAGAAACCCTGTCTCAAAAATCAAACAAAACAACAACAGCAGGAAGTGCTGGAAGGAATCAGGAGAAGGGAAAAACAACCAAGAGAAAGAATCAGGGAGGAAGGTCATTCACTTTAGACCTAGAAATACTTCGATGACAAGAATCATCTTTGTCCTCCTGTTGGGTGACCTTGGTGATGCCATTTCACCTCTCTGAGTCTCACTTGCTTTGCCTGACAGCCAGCAGTCACACCATCTCTAAAAGAGTTTTGTGAAGACCCAGCACAGACGGAGCATAGTTCTTTCCTTTCTTCATACTTCCACCCTACGCTGATGGCTATGGGTCCTCTGGGTGTAACCGGGTGGGTTTTCCTTTCCCTCCCACTTTTCTCATCAAGTTAGCTCATTCTCTCTTCATTCCTTCCCCCTGAAGCCATCTTTTCAGGGTGAGATGTGAACTGGTTGTATTAAGGTTAAATCCTGAGGGCATCAGAGCATTGGGAGTTACACAATGTCATCACCAAGTAGAGAATCATGATGTTTCTGTCAACACTGATCCACATGTATGGTGGTGTCTGTGTGCTATACAGCCTAGGTGTGGAGTAGGTTCTGTCTTCAAGTTTTCTGTAAGGACGCTCTGTGACATTTTACAACAAAAACATTTACAGATGCTAGTTCTTAAAATGTAATGGCCGTTATTAACTGATGCATGGCTATATTTATACTATATTAACAGTTTACACTTACATGTGTTTGTTTGCTCTGTGGTGTGTGTGTGTGTGTGTGTGGTGTGTGTATGTGTGTGTGTGGTGTGTGTATGTATGTATGTGTGTGTGGTGTGTATGTGTTGTGTGTGTGTGGTGTGTATGTGTTGTGTGTGTGTGTTTGTGTGTGTATGTATGTATGTGTGTGTGTGTGGTGTGTGTATGTGTTGTGTGTGTGTGTTTGTGTGCGTGTGTGTGTGCATGTGGAAGTCAGAGGACAACTTTCAGGAGTCAGTTCTCTTCTGTCATATGGATTCCAGGGCTCAAACATGGTCCTTTAGGCTTCAAAGGGAGATCCTTTTCCCACTGAGCCATCTTGCCACCTGCAAACTGTGCTTTAATGTCTAAGAAATACTTCCAAACAAATCTTCTTGTTTCACCTCTTAAAATATTCTCTGACGTGGTTTTTAGTGTCTCTTGTTATTCCATTTTACAAGTGAGGACTTTGAAGCTCGGAAAAGTTGCAGGACTTGGCCAAGGTCACACAGCTGGACATCCTGGGTTAAGCTGGATTCCACTCTGGCAGCTAATGGTGAAACACAAGCTAATTTAGGGTACTGCTCCTCCCTCTTTCGGCTCTGTCATCTCCCTCGCCACAGCTTCCCTTGGTCTCCAGTACCTCAGGGTCTCCCGCCGGCTCTTTTCTTGAGTTCTCATAAACATACCTTCTGAGCAGCTGCTTGGTGTCAGCCACTTTTTCTCTCCCCAGGTTTAGTTTATTTTCGTTAATCGTCTGCCCCACGAATAGAACTATTGTGAAGGCGCCTCCCTGTTGCCATGGCTACTGATGCCTGCCATTACAGAGCTCATTTTGAGGGTAGCCTCCTTGTTCTGTCAGTCACTGGGGCTGCTGCTCACCACTGTCACTGCCTAGGCCATGGTGAGTGTACTCACTGAGCTCCGTGGTGAGACCACCAATGTAGAGACCCCCTCTCACAGATTGGTGTCTCCCTTTCAGGCCTCAAAGCAATAGTGCTGCTTTCACCTGCACCCCAGTACCCTCATATTACTGGGAGTCTCTTGAAAAGTCAGGGAGATCTCATCACTGAGGTGTAACTGGGTAGCAGGTAACAAACAGACCTGGGATTAACTGCTGACTCCATGCAGAGCTGGTGAATGGGTACAATTTCTCATCTTCCAGAGAAGTCCCTAGCTCCTCAGGCAAATAAGTGGCTTGCTGATGGTCCTCTTTTCATTTAAGATACATCTACCAGATTTTCTGGTGACTGTAGTTTAGGTCTACACCGGGACCTTTGCTACCGACAGACTATGACATAGCATGATCGCTAGCCTATGACTTTGATTTCAAAGATGGCAGTAGTTCAGATTCAATATGGGGAAATAACACCGAATTACCAACTATTTATTATAATGAGACAGAGCAAAATGAAGACAATAGCCATTGACTAAAACCATGGAGAGAAAAAGAGCTGGATTTCTGCCAGGTCCTTAACAGCAAGAGGATGTTAACACCAAAAGACGGTCAGGAGATACACGATACTCAAATAAAAGACAGTTTTTAATTGAACCAGATTTGTCATGAACCCATAGATTGCTCTCCTTTTCCCATTTTGCTACTGCTTTGGCAGTATTCTCTTGCCTCATTTGCTCTCCCAGTAGTACTATGAGGTAAGTGCTACCACCACCCCTATTTTATAAATGTAGGAATCCAGGACCAGAAAGAGTGGGCATCATGCCAAAAGTCACAGAGATGATAAGGGAAAGAGCTAGGACTTCAATACAAGCCCTCCAGTGGCAAACATATTTTCACTTGGTTGTTTAAGCAGTAGAATATGATGGCGCACTTAACCAGGATGAAGCTTTCTCATCTATTTAGATTTTTAAAAAGCATTTGAACCCTCTAAAATACATCATTGTTTGTCAGATTTCTTCAGTTGTTATTGTGGAGACATATTTGCTAGTAACATTCACATGCAATGTTAAAGTTTATCAATTCTGTATAATCAGTATTATAATCTCTATAATCCCTGAAGAATCTCCTACAGAAAGATTGTAGTATAGTCTGTTGCTGTACTTCTGAGTGTTGTAAATGTCCAGTCTTATGTGTCTGCTCACAAAACACAAAAGCACAGACTCAAGAACATTTCTAGATTTCAGTTTGTTTGTTATTTCCTTTCCTCAACTTCCCCTTATTTCTTCTGTATCTTTGCTTTCTCTTGACAAATCAGAAACATCTCCAGGTAATATATGTTTGCTGATCAGGCTCAAGACTTATGTCAAGAAGGATGATTTAATTCAGACCACAGCAACCACCAAAATGGATAAAATGGTTGTTTCTTGACAGAACAGGGCTGGAGGACCCAGGCATGCGTAGATTCAATATCCAGTACTTCTACTTTGTGTTGGTTGCTCTAGAGATCAATGCTCCATAGTCACTTGTCAATTTTATAGGGAATTAATTTGAATAAACTATCTGAACTGTGGTGGACATATAATGTGTATATTGATGTGGCATTCCCCCGTGTATGCTGTGAATACCATTGGTTAATAAAGAAACTGGCTTGGCCTGATAGCGTAGAACAGAGCTAGGTGGGAGAAATTAAACTGAATGCCGGGAGAAAGGAGGCAGAGTCAGGGAGAAGCCATGTAGCCTGCTGGAGACAGATGGTGTAACCTTCCTGGTAGGCCATGAACCTCGTGGTAAAATATAAAATACTGGAAATGGGTTAATACTAGATATAAGAGTTAGCTAGCAATACACTTAAGTGATTAGCCAAACAGTGATTTAAATGATATAATTTCTGTGTGATTATTTTGGGAGTCTGGGTGGCCGGGAAAACAGACAAGTGGTTTCTTACTAAAAATTGGCACTCTAACATGGTCAACTAAATCCACATTAAACTTGAGAAAGCTAGGAAACAAACATTAGACACTAAAAAACAAAGTTTAGATGCATTTTTTTTCCCCAAATGGGCTCTGCTTGCTGGCGGCATGCTGTGGATCCTTTAAGAGAGGTTTTCCTGATTCAGCAGTAGCAGAAAAAAGCTGCATCAGAAATGGTGGCTTCCTGGGCCATGCTGCCAGCATGAACTCTGACTCTTTCTGAAGGTCCAGCTATGGAGAATTTAAATGGGATTTGTGTGCAGCATTCTGAAAGTTACTTGGTGGCAGCATGGGCCAACTTGTTATCAGAGTTGAGGTGGTGAGCAGTCCCAGAGGCAGTGAACGAACTTCTGCCATGTCAGACTGGGCAGAGCAAGCATGTAGGGCTATATCTGCTCTAACAGTGCTGTAGCTTAGGTATTTAAGAAGTGCTTAGCATTTTAATAAGCAGTCCTGGTCAGGAAATAATTATAAATACACAAATTCAGATGGAAAAGAACTCTAAATGGGTCACAGTGTTGGATAAATGTATGTAGGCTTGGGAGAAAAAAGAAAAAGAATATAGACAGCTATTTTAAAAAAAGTAAATTGTTTAAAAAAAGATAAAGTCCTTAAAGATTCAGAGTACAGACAGTCATAGATTAAAAGAAGTAAAAAAGAATAAGCCACGTCAAGATGGAATATACCCAGAGAGTCTGGATTATGTATACTATTATGTTTTCTTTGAATTTTTTGTCTGCAGAGAGACATTTGATTCTGGGTACTGATAAGCCAATCCAACATATATATTCTAAAGGTATCTTGATTTCAAGATATGGGTCTAAGAATTTGTTGCTTTGGAAAAGAGGTTCTTTTTTCTTTGCTTCCACAGAAGATGAGAACCTGTGGAATCCTTCCAGACTAATGTGGTTTGATAGACTAAGATCCCCTAAAAGGTCACCTTGAACAATCCCCCCAAAATACCTTGCCCAACAAAAAGCAGGAAGCAGTTTAGAGAGAAATACACCCATATTCCCAAATATTGTTTATGAATGTTTATTTACATTTAAAGGGGGGATATGCTATAGAGATTTTCTTTGGTATGGATCTTGGTTTATTGATACAATTTTAAGGTCAATTTTGCTATATGTATATTTCTGCTCTTGATTAAGGTATTATGTTTGTGCAGCTCATTTAAAAATGTAATGTATAATTAAGAAATATAGGTCAATAGATAGTCGTCTCTAATAGTCAAGCTTGTAGTCATATTATTTAAGTTTTCTAGATATATAGAAATATATTTTAGTTAGATAGGTATTCTTCAAATCTTTCAGAGACCTTCAGAATATGGCATTTAAAATGTTTTAAAAGCTTAGGAATTTTCATGGCATGAGACACATCTGCTCCTGGTATCAACAATCTACTTTA
Organism: Dicrostonyx torquatus; assembly: GCA_028555095.1. NCBI lineage: Eukaryota > Metazoa > Chordata > Mammalia > Rodentia > Cricetidae > Dicrostonyx > Dicrostonyx torquatus. The sequence goes on from JAQHUG010000167.1 coordinate 1,300,710, forward strand.
AGAGTATGACAGGCATGGAAGAGGTTCCTTGTGGAGTTGACTAGCCATTTGGGCAAGAAACTGCTCTTACCTGGATTGCTTGATGATATGCTGTGTGAATTGGACATCCAGGACCCATGGAAAAATGACTGCTGAAGTTGCCTAAAGAAGGTGAAAAAGTCATTCAGATTTCTGCTTCATGAAAGAGTCTGCCAGCCATTCTGCATTACACAAAAGAAAGTGACTGACAAACTGTCAATATAGGCAGAACTGTCTTTGAAATTTTCTGCTTCAAGGAAAAGTCTGCTGGATATTATGGGCCTGTAGGCTGAAGATGGATACTCCAAAGATTCAGAACTTTGGGTGACTGTCCAGGCAGTGAGATGTCTTGTTCAATTCTAGAGTTTTAGAAGTTGCTTACAATGTACTTCCTGTTAATTTAGGTAATATTATATCCTTCTGGATTCTTTGATGGAATTGAAGAATAGTTATAATTATAGTTTTCCTTAGTCATGATAAAAGATAAAGTAGATTTAAATATTGTCACTATAATTCTTGATTGATAACTGTTTTGTTATATGTAATTTTACTATGTTAAAGTTAAAACCTTCCTTTTTATTTAAACAGAAAAGGGGAGGTGATGTGGGATTCCCCTTTGTATGCTGTGAATACCATTGGTTAATAAAGAAACTGGCTTGGCCTAATAGAGTAGAACAGTGCTAGGTAGGGAAAACTAAACTGAATGCTGCGAGAAAGAATGGTGGAGTCAGAGAGAAATTATGTAGCCACACTGGAGACAGACGCCGGAACCTTCCTGGCAGTCCATGAACATCGTGGTAAAATATAAAATACTGGAAATAGGTTAATACTAGATAAAAGAGCTAGCTAGCAATACACTTAAGTGATTGGCTAAGCAGTGATTTAAATGATATAGTTTCTGTGTTTTGGGAGTCTGGGTGGCCAGGAAAACAAACAACTGGCTTCTTACTAGAGTAAATTTTAATACACATTTTAAAATGTGTATACATTCTGTTGAAACATGGTCTTTATTTTTTTTTAGTGTGTCATGGAAAGTGATATGGTCTAGAGAACACTTACTTGATAGATGAAGAAAATTTGGTAAAGTATAGGCTACAGATGTAATAGGTAGCCAGAAGTTGGGGTATTCAGGAGGTCATGGTGTCACATAGCTACAATTTCAGCACTTTGGAGACTAAGACAGGAAGACTGTCATGAGTTCAAGACAAGCCTGGATTACATTGTAATTACCTGTCCAGAACTACACAGCAAGGACCCTGCCAAGACTACACTAAACTGACAAATCTTCATCTCATCCTTCTGAAATGCAACGTCCTTACTGGAGCCCATTTCTACTAAAACAATTTCAAAGGACTTACTCTGGTCACACTGTGTTACTTGAATTGTATGCTTGACTTCTGGGGCATTCCCGCCTTTAAAGTTGATGCCTGTGATTCTTAATACTGGTTAAAATTGCAATAGGATCTCAAATTAATTTAAACAACACACTGTGGGCATGTCTGTGAGGAATTATCTAGATTGGGTTAATTAAGGTGGCAAGATTCACCTTAAGTATGGATGGCACCATGCTGTGGGCCAAAGTTAAGAAGTGTTAAGTGAGATGAGCACAAATGTTCCTCTTTTTTTTTTTTTTTTTTTTTTTGCTTCCTGACTGAATGTCATGTGACCAGCCACCTCAAGTTTCTGCCACCATGGATTCCCCCAATAAGGCTCTGTGTCCTGGAACTGTGAGCCAAAAAACAAAACAACACAGCAAAACAAACAAACAAACAAACCCAACCCTTATTTTTGTCAAGTTGGACTTTTCAGGGTGTTTTGTTATATCTGCAAGAAAAATAGCCAATACCATGGCTGGAAAAGGTGATCTTTTTTTGGGTAATTCACACATTTAGCTTTAGTTAGTGAAATTATGGAGAATTTGAGATCTAGAAATGATTTAAGGCCGGGTGGTGGTGGCCTACAAGAGCTAGTTCCAGCCCAGGCTCCAAAGCCACAGAGAAACCCTGTCTCGAAAAACCAAAAAAAAAGAAAAGAAAAAAAAAATAAAAGATTTAAGGCCACAAAATAGAGTACTTAAGAACATAAAATAAATTATGTGAGTTCTATGGTTTATGGAAACTATTTTTCAACTTCTAATCTCTGTTAGGACCAGCGGTAATCATAACGCACACTTTGATGCTCTGCCTACCAGTTATTCATTCTATAAGACAAATCCTTGCAGGGAAAGACATCTTGAAGCCCTCTGGTTTTCCAGGTCTGACTTGGGTTCAGAGAAGATTCCCTGTACTGTTTTTACTCTTTGCAAAGATGTTTTTCATGATTATAGAGGAGTTTTTGAAAACATTGCATTTGCTTTTGCTTCTGGAGAAATCTCTCTTGGGACTTTGTGGAATGAAAAATGAAATGGATACAAGGATGGGAGAGGCAGAGAGGAATGACATCATCATTTCCTTTTTCAGAACAGCTAGAGTACAATAGGATGTTAAGGGTAGAATTTTTTTTTGAATTTGGTAAACTCAGTAATTTTTCAGAAGAATAATTTACTTGAGATGGATGGATGGGTGGATAGGTTCCTTTTGGGACAGATTGGTAATTTGTCATCCCAAATCTTAGTTTATAAGTTTTTCTTTTTTCAAGAGAGGTTTGGGACACAAGTTCTTTGGAGGAGCTTAGGGCGTCTCGGAACATAGATTCTCTGGTATTTGAGAGGATAACATCATACAGGAATCCATTGACTAAGCTGTCATTGTTTCATAAATATTTATTGTGCCAAACTGTTTCAGGCATGACTCTAGGAGCTGGTATAAGGTGGGGAAGGAGCTGTGTGTATAATCCCTACTACCTCTGACCTTACTATCTGTGGAGAACAGATCACGAGCACATAGAAATAGAGAGTGGATCTTTGTTGAAGATTCTGAGGGAAAATAGAGTCAGGAGAGGGAAGGGAAAGATCGGATGTTCTGTTTTGTATTTTTGCCGTTAGTGTGTTCACCACTCAGCAAGACAAGGTTCTCATGTGCTAGCTATGTTTCCAGAAACACGTTTAGACAAAGCCCCGACTTCCTGTTTTTATTTTTGCCTCCAGTCTATGTATTTATGTACTCATTCATTCAGCACATATTTCTTCAGCACTGAATCACTTTCAGACCTGTATCCGGCACAAGTATCACAGAAAGGATGCTGGGCATGGTTCCTAGCTTCATGGCTTCTGTCAGTTAGTAGGCTATGAAAGGCAGTGTTTGGGGGCTCTGAGAGAGACAATACTAAGTGGTGGAAAGTGAACAACAGTGGGGATGGTCTTTAGAAAACTTGAGATGAAGGGAAAGCAGGAGATTGACAAACAGTCCAGAACACTAGGCACAAATGGTGTTAGTTAAAGAAGATGTTAATGTTGCACAGAAAAAAGTTAAACACAATAGAGTGAAGATGTGACTGGAGAGACACAGAGGAGCAGAGCATAGGCACGGGAGGCAGAGACAAGTTGATGCAGGACTTCGAAGGTCGTGTTAATTAACTGGCAATTATTTAGCAGCTGGTGCCTAGGCATTTTCTCCTGGTTTGACCTTCATGTCCTTTCTGGGTTTTCTTTTCTTTTCCTTCTGAGAATGTCACTTGATTGATTACACTTCAATCTGTAGAATTCATCTCTACCATCCATTTAGTTTTCTGTGACTTTTGAATGGGCCTGGCCAACTCTGTTGAAAAACAGTTGGGTGATAAGGACCTGTGAACAAAAACCTTAAAATTATCCACAGGCTACCAAGGTGGTCTAGACTCCTTTGGTGAGGTGAATGTACAGAGCTTCAGAAAAGGTGAAGAGCTGCGGGACCATTGTCTTGAAGAAAAACACTTTATGAAGTCAGAACTTCCACAGACAACTGTCCAGGACTACGTGCTTGGACATTCTTGCCTTCTGAAAAACGAGTATCTGAGACACTGATGCAGCTCAAAGGATAAGAACTCAAAGACTAAGTTCCCTTCCACAGAACTGTAGCCAAAGCTTTGCTACAATTATCAGAATAATTGGAGCTAAATGCTCTAATAATAAAATATTAGTTATTTGGGGAAAGAATAAAGGAACGTGTATTTTATGTTGGGACACTAGCAGCCGGGTTTGGAGTAGCACCTAAAAGTCCTATCAATAGTTCCAAAGCAAAATGTTTCTTTGTCAATTATCTAGATAATCAGAGACAAAGCGTTTCTAGTGAGTTAAGTTCAGGCTTTACTCCTAGATCAGGCAAGTTCACAGCAGGTTTGCCTGCCAGATGTCATATAAAGAAGCCTGAATTCCGGAGTCTTGCGATTTCAGAACTGCAGATGAAAGACAGTGGGCCAAGGTTTTAGTTCTGGTTGGAGACCTCCTAAATCAGACTGTGGGGTCCTTATAGACCAGGAAAAGACACTTTTAACAAGCTCCTTAGCTGATTCTGATTCACATTAAAAGTTAAGAACCTGTGCTCCAGAAGAAATGTCCCAAGGAGATTATGAAATTCCCATTTCTGTAATTTAAGACTATGTTGACTTCTGTGAATAGATAAGTATACAAACTGTGCATCAGACAGGCTCCCACTGGAGCCAGGATGGAAAGTGTCTATTTACTTTTCAAATATGGTAACAAAGCATTGTGACTGCTGCAACTTATAGAAGAGTTTACTGGGGCTTACAGTTTCCAAGGCTGAGTCCATGACCATCATGGCAGGGAGTATGGCAGCTGGCAGGCAGGCATGACACTCGAGCAATGCTGAGAACTTACATCTTGAGACAACAACCATGAGGCCGAGAGAGAAGCAACTGGGAGTGGTGTGGGCTTTTGAAACCTCAGAGCTCATCCCCTAGTGATGCACTTCCTCCAAAAATGTCATGGTCTCCTAATTTCTTCCCAAGCAGTTCCACTAACTGGGGAGCAAACATTCAAATACATGAGTATATGGGGGCCATTCTCTTTCAAACTACCATAGAGAACTTTTAGGGTTTCTCTGTCTTTTGAAATAAAATGTCTGCCTGCCTTTAAGACCAGCAGGTGATAGTGCTGTGTATGCTTAAGCTTGGGCGTCATGGACTCCACCTCAGGCTCACCCAGCACGAGCGGTTGGATCTTGCTTCCAAAGAGCTGTTTCCACAAAGAGCAAACAGCTGCCTATGTTATGGCCAGACCCTAAAAAGCCCCAATATTTGACTAATACTTTAAGAGTGTTGCATCTGTACATACAGTGTCATGCTAGAACTTTTAATTTACTGAGTTTAGCCTCGCCACCAATACTGCTTCAGAGCTCCATTCAGAGACCTGCGGGTGTTAAATTAGCATTATCTTTTGACTGTTGGGGCAAAGGGAACTTAAGTATAGAGACAGAAGATCTCAAAAAATTGAGATGTGTTTTAGAATGCCGTGAGATATGAAACTGCTCATTTCTATAAACAAGATATTGGTTAGGTGTGGGGTGAATAGACAAAGGTTTTAAGGTCCAAACAACTCGGACTTAATTCTTTGATATTCTAGATATTCACTTCTAGGTATTAGCTCTGATTCATCTTAGGCATGTTTATTAAACCTCTGTGAGTCAGTTTTCCCACACACGATAATGGAACTAATATCTACTTCCAGGGTGCTGCCATGTGGGTTCTTCTCCTGCTCTCTGAGGGATCACTTAGAACAATAAACATTGTTTTCTTCACTTTCTGCTTCACAGTACTTAGATATTCTCTATTTCTGCTGTGTTGCTCTGCCTCATGATACCACACCCATGGCAAGTCTCTCACGCAGGACTTGCATGCCAATAAAATATGAATCTCATCATTTTATTTTTTTCTGTCTAGGATACGGTAAGTGTTCAACAATGTCTTCCTGAGAAGAAAAGGGGTATGGTAAACCATAGGGTATGTAAAGACAGTAGACATTGAGGTGTGCTGGTAACAACCAAGCCACTGACCATCAATCAAAATGCCAAAGTACATCATTTTTATTAAGATTTTAATCATCTAAAGGGTATATAGCATGTATTTTCAAATCATAATAAAAAATATAATATCCCCCTTTAAATTAAGTATTTCATATAGCCAATTGGTTCTCTTAGAATGCTTCTTTTTCAAAATAATTTGTATATGTGGATATTTTGCCTGAATGTACATCTGGTGCAAGCCTGGTGCCATCTCTCTAGAGAGAGAGAGAGAGAGAGAGAGAGAGAGAGAGAGAGAGAGAGAGAGAGAAGGGCAGGTGGAATCAAAGAGAAGCCATGTAGCTGCTAGCTGCCTCAGGAGACAGATGCTGGGTGGAACCTTACCAGTAAGCCACAACCACATGGCAATACACAAATTAATAGAAATGAGTTAATTTAAGATATAAGACTAGCTAAAAATATGCATAAGCTAATATATGTTTTGCAATTAATATAGTTTCTGTGCAATTATTTTGGGACTGAGCAGGTGGGAACAAACAAACAACCTCCACCAATAGCTACTTTTGTGTTTAAGGTACATCTTTTTAATAAGAAGTATATGGATCTGAAGTTTTAATAATACCTACTACTAACTACTGACTTGCAAAATTCCCAGAAGTGTGTTAATGTTCTTGAAAGGTAATAAAAGTAAGTCTAGTACATCCCTGGCTCTTTAAATCATCTTCATCAGGTGTCTGGATCATCCTGAGTACTGCCAGGGGGCATTGGGTACTCTGTTTTTTTTTTTTTGTTTTTTTTTTTAATCTCAGTTTTTGGTTCCATAGCTTCATCTAGTTGATGTCCCGTTGATGCTAAGGCAGAACCTGGTCCATGTTGCAATTTCCTGCCAAGATCTGGACTGGATTATCAGAGGTGAGGGTAGAACCCAGGGAAGGAGCCACAAAGAGGGTAAAACTCTTTCCCACATGACACACTGGTCCTACCTGTTCAAGTTGTTGTCCTGACGATCTGGTTCTCAGGCTTGTATCGAGTGCCGTGTGTAGAGATGTATGGAGAAGGAATGCGTTATGTTGATTTGCTCAACCTCATTTATTGCTGGCTATCCATCAGTAACTGGACATTTGGCTTCTGTACTTAGGAGTCTTATCCTCATCTCTAATGGCAACGTAGTAGTGCCCTGTTATTTCAATATTACACTTCCAGGGGAGAGCAGGGAAGAATCCGAGCCGGCTGATGTAGTCATTATCCTGAGCCGACAACAGGGCAGAGCCACCATCATGCCAAGCCTCTCACGCCGAGCTTGTTAATGGGTGTCATTTTGTTAGTCTTGCAGTAAGGAATCTTTAGGTCATTCACACTGTGAGAGGTGAGGAGGAAAAGCTAATTGAACAAGGTTGTCACCTTCCTGAAAGCCCAGTCAAAGGCTTGCTGTGAGCTGAAGGATTGCAAATAAAAGGGAGGGGCTTTTGCTGAAGCCTTTTTCTCCTCTCTCCATTTCTTTCCTTTTCCTCATTCAAACAGGGACTTCTAGAAATATCTGAGGGATGGAGAAAGAAAGATAAAGAGAGAAAAACTACGTTTCTTCTTTCTTTCCTCTTTGAAAATGCACATGAAGGATGTGAGGCTTGTGTGGAGTGGATGTGGAGTTTTGCAGCTCAGTGACATTACCAAGGGGAATCCAGGGCCAGAGGTGTGCAGGTGGGGCTGTCAATCAGAGGCAACATCAAGGGCTCTTACAAAAACAAAAGGGAAGAAAATGGATGTTTAATCAATAAAGTTGCTCTCTGCTTAACCTTTTGTGTTTTAAGCAACATTCACCGGAACCCAGCAACAGAGTCCAATCTTTAGCACATAAAAGATACTTAGAAAGGCGAAGCCTTGGAGAGCAACTGGAAAGTGAAGATGGCACAGAGGGTCAAGAAATGGAAAGAAAGAGCCTTGGACGAGAAGGAGGTCAAATGCATGTTGAATGGCTGGAGGCTTTCTGAGGGCTGCTTGAGAGACAGATGAGAGAGCCAGGAGTTAAGCCTGCATGGGTGTGGGGTCCCCAGTGACACTCAGTTGTATAGTCTGCCTTTGCTTACTTGTAGAGGTAACCAGAGCATCTCCAGCTTCAGCTAAAACGGAGAGTGAAAGAAGCAGCCACAGTTGGCTCTCCTTATTGACACCTCTGTTTTCGCATCGCCGCCCATTCCTCTCCGTATGGCCACTCTGAGCTAAGATGCATAGTTCAGAAAGCCAGGAGGGCAGCCATCAGCAATGTTAGAGAAAACATCCAGACATAGCCTTTGGCCCCTTGGCAACACATAAGGTAGGCTTCTCCTAATCCAATTTGTGCTGTTAGCCTTCCCCACACTCGGGGAAGTCCTCACTTCCCAATTTGAGGCAAATTTTGAAAATGTAAAAATTGTAGAAAATCAGAAAGAAAAATCAGCTTACCCGTCCCCCTCTACATTCTTAGTTCCTCCCTCTTCGTGTCTTTCCCAGCTTTGTTTCCTTTATTTCTTGTCATATGTCAGAAACTGTTTTAACAGCTATAAAGGTAAGTGTTAGTGACCTGTAACCTCGATTTGGAAGGAAGACACGTAGAAAAATGACAATATCATTTTGTTCCAGTATATGCATACATCTTATGTTTATTTTTATAAAATTTGATTGTTTTGTTTAGGAAACATATGCAAGCAGGACAAAATTCGAACCAAATTTCAAACCATTTCATAACCAAATGCAAAGTGACATACATATAGGTCTCTCTCTTTCCTCTGTTCCTTCACTATTCAATTTCTGATCCCAGAGCCAACCTCTGATAAAAATTTCTTATTTCCCTTTTCTTTCTGACTCCCTACATGCATATGCATAGATTTACAAGCATGCACACACTTAAATACACATTTACATACTGCAGAAGTGCTTGCCACAGTTCTCATTTTGCAGGTTTATATTTTACTTCGTATAGTAGGAGAGTAGGAGAACATTTGTGGGTGCAGAAGAACTGCCTCCCTTTCATTGGCTGCCTAGTAGCATAGTATTTAATTGTGCATATATTAAAACCTATAAATTTAAGAACCACGTGTTCTTAAGTATATGCTTGACTGTTTAAACTTTCTGGTGCAAATTATTGAGTTATGTAATCATAGCACTGACTTCAAGGGCCATCATCAGCCCTGCTCCTTGGGCGGTCCTTTCTTTGCACTCACTGCGGTTTTTCTAAAACTTGATCTGTGTTTCTTCATACTTCTTAGTTTTGTTGCTTCTAAATAATGCTTAGCATATGATAATCTGCCCTCTACACATTTTCCTCAGCTGCTCCTTCAGTGACTGACAGCTAGATTGCTTCCAACAGTTGCTGTTACAAACAGCTCAATGAACTATTCTTGAGTATGTTTCCCTACTGACTTGTGAGGCAGATAGAAAGCCAGGAATGGAATTGCTGGGCAAGGATTATATATGCCCATCCAATCAAAGTACCACCAGATTGCACACCAGAGTGGCTGTGTTTGTGCATGTCTCCAGATGCATTGGAGGTGTCTTGGATCACCGCATCTGTCCCTCCACTGGGCTCAAGCCTCCTTTCTAGGTTTGCTTAATCTGATTAACATGCAGACATGTTTTCCTGCTAGTTTAACTTGCATGTTTGTAAGTATAAATTTGTTTTGGCAATTATTTTTATAACCTTCCATGTTTGCTGCACTTCTGTTGTTGCTAACTCCTATCTCGGTCTCATTTTCTTAGATTGCCCCTTCTTTCATTATTGATCTTGGAAATCTTAAATAGCTGACCTACACATTTTAGATAATTTCTCATTGTCTTTAGATAATAAAATATTTTCTCCTGACTGTGATCTGTCTGGTACATTGTCAAGGATATCTACAATTTTTTTGTAATAAAGTATTTTTTCCTGTCTTATGACTCAAACTCTCAAAATTTGTTTTAAAATTCTTTCTCCACCCTTGGTGTTCTATATTTCCAAGTACTAAGTTCCGACTTTTCTTATCACATCTAATTCATTTGTCACCAGTATTTTGTATTGTATATATACTAGGTACCCATTTTATGTATTTCCTCAAATATTACAATAGTTATTTCTTTTGCTTGATTAGTCTATTCTTGCTGACATAACAAAATACCACTTGTGAAGCAATGTACAAAGAGCATTAGTTTATTACTAACTGTTGTGACTTGGGAGTTCTGGATCAAGGTGCCAGCAGGTTTGGTGTCTGGTGAGGATCTGATCTCTGTTTTCAAGATGGCACCATGAATGCTGTGTCCTCTAGATGTGATAGAACTGATGACCTCAAAGAGCAAAAAGCATCAGGAGGAGGATAGCCAAGACACATGGGTGCTCCCCTTCAACTTTCTTTGTAAAAGAACTAATCCCTTTGTTAGGGATATGCTCTCATGATTCAAACAATTCCTAAAGTCCCAAGTGTTGCTGTATCCTTTGAGTTTTAACTGACAATGCAGGTATTTTGGAGGGGTATATACATTCACACCATAAGTAGATATAATCTGTATTTTTCTTCTTTTTGATCAAAGATTAAAATCTGATCAAAGGCCTTATGATCACTTTGAGAGTCGATCTAATTGCTCTAGTTACTGCGATGGGTTTGCAGCAAAGCCTGATAAATAGAACACAATTCTCTACTCATTGCTTAAGCTGTCAAAACTGTCTTCAGTAATCATATGCATTTTTAATTCCCAATGAATTTCAGAAATTGGCCTCTTTAAAGACCCAACTAAAAGATGGCTGAGGATTAAATTTTGAAGTTAATTTTATTGAAAACTGGCATTTTTATGTTATACAGCAATATTATCCAAGATCATAGAAATTTCTTTACATTTACCTTTATCTTACTGTATGCCCCAGAAAACACAACCGATGTGTACAATTGAACCAGTTCTGTGGCAATTATCAAATAATATTATGCTTTCTTACAATTTCTCCTTGGTAACTTTTGGAAAGATGAGTGCTATTTTAACATGCTTTTCTTCTATTAGAAACTTCATTGAACCCTTACTATTCCAATAACTTGATGGTACTGGTACTTTTTTTCCCTTTTCTTTGAAAATAGTTTTTTCTCATATATTATATTCCAATTATGGTTTCCCCTCCTCCTACTCCTTCCAGCTCCTACCCACCTCCCTCCCATCTGGATCCATGCCCTCTCATTAAAATAACAACAGACAACTAGGAATTTAGCTCAATAATAGAGTGCTTGTCTAATAAGCATAAGACCCTGGGTTGAGTCCTTAGTACTGTTAAAAAAAAGTCAAGATAAAGCAAAAAAAAAATAAAACTTATTTTAAAAACAACATGCTGTAGGGAGTCTTTTTAAGATTTGCAAGGGACTTGTCTCTTGAGGGGATCCCAGGCATTCATAGGGAGGTCCCAGCTAGGTACTTGGGCAGCAGAGGAGTGGGTGCCTGAACTGAACTTGTCCCATAGTTACTTTGTTGAATATCCTAATC
>JAQHUG010000167.1:1343657-1361298 GCA_028555095.1 Dicrostonyx torquatus
TAGTAATGTTGCTGGGTGTTGATGGCTAACACCTTTAATCCCAGCACTCAGGAGGTAGAGGTAAACGGATCTCTGTGAGTTTGAAGCCAGCCTGGTCTACAAGAGCTAGTTCTGGAACAGTCAGGGCTACACTGAGAAACCCTGTCTTAAAAAAATAAAAACAAAACAAACAAAATGGTTTAAGAATGTTATTTTTACAAATGTGGTTGCCTGTGCATTTGGGGATAGATGATCAGAATTGAGATGTCATCTTAGTGAATTTTTTCTTTAATCAGTATGAAATATCCCTCACCATCTCTTTTGATTAATTTTGGTTTGAAGTCTATTGTGTTAGATGTTAGGATAGGAACATTGGCTTGCTTCTTAGGTCATTTTGTTTGAGAATATCATTTTCTTACTGTTTATTCAGAAGTAATGTCTATCTTTGATGTTCAGGTGCATTTTTTTTTGTATGCAGAAGGATGGATCTTGTTTTTGTGTCCATTCTATTAGCCTGTGTCTTTTATTGGCTAATTGAGTTTATTGATACTGAAAGATGTTAATGGCTAGTGATTGTTAATTCTTACTATTTTTTGTTGCTGCTGCTGGTGGTGGTAGTGTGTATGCATGCGTGTGTGCATGCATGTGTATGTGTGTGTTTCCCTTCTTTGGATTTTGCTGGTATGAGATTAATTATTGCTTATATTTTTGTGGGTGTAGTTTTTTGAGTTTGAATTTCTATTCTAGTAACTTCTGTAGGAGTGGATATGAGGATAGATATTGTTTAAATTTGATTTTGACATGAAATATCTTATTTTCTCTATCTATGGTGATTGAAAGTTTTTGCTGAATATAGTAGTCTGGGCTGGCATCCATGGTCTCTTAGAGTCCTAAAGAAATCTGCCCAGGCCCTTCTAACTTTTAGAGTCTCCATTGAGAAGAAGTCTGGTATAATTCTAATAGTCATGTCTTTAATATTTACTTGGCTTTTTTCCCTTGTAGCATTTAATATTCTTTCTTTGTTCTGTAAGTTTATTGATTTTTGATTATTATGTGGCTTGGGGATTTTCTTTTCTGATCTAAACTTTGTGGTGTTCTGTAAGCTTCTTGTACCTTTATGGCATGCCCTTTAGGTTAAGAAAACTTTCTTCTATGACTTTGTTAAATATGTTTTCTTAGTCTTTGAGCTGGGATTCTTCTCCTTCTATTATGTTTAGGTTTTGTCTTTTCATAGTGTCCTGGATTTCTGGATGTTATATGTTAGGAGTTTTTTTAGATTTAACACTTTTCATTTCTTGAATTCCCTCAGGCTGGGTTTCTATATTGGTTCTATTTCTACTTTCAGGTCTTTAATAGTTTCCTCATGGCCAAATGCCCAGCTGTCAGGTCAATCATCAAGAGGTGATTGGACCATGGAAGCTCTGAGTATTAATTAACCCATTGATGGGTTCATAACAGAATGGACTACTGGAAGGCACTGCACTGTAGTGTCTGGGCACAGTTTAGAGAAGGTGGAGCACTGAGGGTATGTCTTTAATTGGTTTGTCTTATCTATGGCTCCTTACCTTCTCTGTCTTTCTACTTCCTGGCTTTCAGGAGCTGAGCAGTTCTGTCTCAGCATGTGCTTTCCACTACATCCATGTAGGTAGCTAACTATGAGCCAAAATCTCTAGAACTGAGAACTCAAACAAATCTTGAGTTATTTCTCAATTATTTTGTCACAGTGGCAAGAAGCCAACTCAAATGCCAACCCTTGTCTGCCTTTTCTCCTTGTGGTACTTTATCTCAATAGGAATTATTTTTATTTTTATTTTTTGGGACAGGGTTTTGCTCTGTAGCCCAGGCTGGCCGGAAACTTGAAGCAATCGTCCCACCTCAGCCTCCCTTCTGAGACCTATGGTTTCAGAACTATGCCATGATGTTTGCTCAATAGGACTCTAGGTGAGTCTTTATTGCTATTGTCTCACTGACTCTATGATTTTTATCTCAAAAAGGTAATGGGTCGGCAATGATCCTCTCAAGACGATGTTAAGAGTAAGCAGAAGCAGAGCATAAAGGCTAGCTTCCAATTTATTCTCTGCGAAACCTGGGGTATCTAGCCTAACACAATAAATATCCTTTCCTCTATCTCTTCTTTCCTTAGTTTTCTATGACTACAAGGCTCCTTGGGTGGGAGGGGTATACCTAGTTCTTCAGACACAGAGCTGTTAAAATTCAATTTCTCTGTGTTAGATTTTGGGGCTATCAGAGGGCCATCAACTCTGGTTAGTTTTCTAGGTTTTTAGCACTGTGTACTTGTGAATATTTGATATCACTACATATTGAAGCTCAGAATTATTCGCTGTTTATCTCATTGTTGTAATTAAAAATTTTTCTTTTGCCAGCAACAATACAAATGAAACTATTTTCATGTCTATATAATACTCCATCAATTATTTTAATCACAGTTTGTTTGACTGCTTCTTGGCATTGGACATTTAGATTGTTTCCATTTTTTTCCCACGAAAACTTTTACTGTAAGTTGGAGATATGTATGTCTCAATATTTGCTCAGGATTTAAATTAGAATGACCTTTTAAATCCATGACTTGATCTCATCACCTACTAGATTATGAGGAGTCCATTTCCTCTGGTGAACCATTGTAGTTGAAAAAAAAATTCCCCTGAGAAACAATGATAAAGTCACCGAGATAGTTCACTTCTACCTCGTCGGAGTGGTGAGGAATTCCTAACGGAAACAATATCCATCGTTTTTTAAAGACAAACTAACGTGTGCTGTGAAAGTCAAGATGGCATGAGATGATGTGATGGGAAAGGTCTATTTAAGGAAGTTGAACTTTTCTGCCTGGAAGTGTGAACATTAGGAGCTATTTCCTTCGCAACTATTTTTAGCTTCTTCAGAGTGCATCTCTAAGTGGTGGTTTTGAAGGAGCTCGGTAGTGGGAAGAGGAGAGGAACTAGGGAAAAGTACTTGGTTTTAAGGAAGATGGCAGGAGTCTCATGCCCTTCGAGAAAAGTTGCAGTAGGCGGTTCCCTCTGACAAGGCGTGTTTGCTGCTGAGGCAGTGTCTGGAGTGTCCTTGGAGAATGAAAGGTCTCCCTTTCATTGTGGAGATATTCATCCATGCGAACCGGAGCTGAGTGGGCCATAGTAAAGAGGAGGTCATTGTGATTCAGGTAAAACTTAGGCAAATAGATGGCGGCATGACCTGTAAGCATCCCAGAATGTTTCAGGCAGAGAAAAGTCTTGTAATTTAGTTAAAGAAATAATGGAAGCGTGAATTTTATTCTTGTGTAAAGAAAAGCAGTAGACAGGGAACTTGGAGACATTTGGACACAAGTCTTTAGCAAAGCAACTGAGACACTCATGTGACTAATCTCAACCATAGTCATATGATTATATCCCAAACTGTTACGTGGCTATCTATGTGAAACTGTCAGGGCCAGGAAAGGGCTGGATTCATTTGCCAGATTCTAAATGAAATAAAAACTTCTGGTAGATTGGCCAATGCTTGATGAATGTCTGTGAAATGAAGCAGTGCAATCACTATGTGGTGGTATTTTTATTGTTATTAAAAAGAAGCTCTATATTCCAACTTTCATGATAGGATGCTAGAATCAAGGGTAGCATCCTTCCCTGTTTTTCTATTATCTTTTCAATATGCTTCCCATAATATTTTCACTCAGGGGGCAACAGACACTTGGTAAGACCTTTTGCGGTGGATCGTGTTTCCTTTGCTTCTGCTGCTGTGTTCTTCTTGGTATCTGAGATTGATTGGCCAAACTCTGCTAAAATGCCCAGATTTACCCACCAGAGAGCTAATTACAGGCCCATTCGATGGCACGCCTCTGCCTTTAGGAGCTCCTTAGTATTGTCCTCTAGTTTACCAATGTGAAAATTTATGTTCAGGTTCTTATTCTCCATAGCCATGCCTTGATAAATGATGAAAACGTTGCTGGGATGAAAAACAGCATAAATCTAAGGTTTTGTGCTCCCAGGCTCAGCTTGTGTTTAAGGCAAAGTCCTCACAAGCCATATAAATACATACTTTTTTCTTGGGTTGCCTTCATTAATAATTAGTTCAACTGCACTTACTTTGATAAATCTGATAAAAAAATTTCAGAAGCCACCCGTTGGGAATTGAGGGTTTTGTACACCGGATGTAGTGACTAATAGGTGCTAAATCTGAGTTCTCTTGGATTGTGCCAGCCAGTTGTTGTAGGAGGCTGCTTGTTCGTCCTGGCCACCCAGAACCAAAATAACCACAGAGAAACCATATTAATTAAATCACTGCTTGGCCCATTAGTTCTAACTTCTTATTGGCTATCTCTTACATCTTAATTTAACCCATTTCTATTATTTTATATTTTACCATGAGGCTCATGGCCTACCGGCAGAGTTTCAGTGTGTCTGTCTCTGGCAGCGGCTCCATGGCTTCTCTCTGACTCTGCCCTTCTTTTTCCCAGCATTCAGTTTAGTTTTCCCTGCTCTACCCTAACAACAGGCCAAGGCAGTTTCTTTATTAACCAATGGCATTCACAGCATACAGAGGGGAATCCCACATCAGCTAGTCTTTAAGTTGAAATGGTGTTTTTGTTTTATGACTTCTTCCTGCCCTTTAAAATACCTCCCCGTTTCTGATAAGTTTTAATAGAAACATCTGCAAGACTCACAGGGAGTATGGAAATTCTTTTGTTTTTGAGAATAGGCTGGGAAGACAATCCAGAAAACCTACATCGTTTGGAATGGAATGATGGGAATGGTGCTTCACTTCTTCTTGGAAAACTCACAGCTTCTCTGCTGTGCTTTACCTTAAACTGTGGGCGAACATATCTATCTCTGTGCTCACCCACTCACCTCTCGCTTACCCCTCCATTTGTTGCAGCTGGATCCCATCCCAGATCGACTCATCAGAATGGCTCAGATGACTAATACTGCCTTGATTGATGAATGAGAAGGAGGATGTTCAGTGTCTCAAGGTTAATGCCTGCTTTTTATTTCACCACCCATCCTCTCTCTGGTGGGTGGACTTTATTACCCTGGAATTCTTTGGATGTCTTCTTCTTCCGTTTCCTTTCTCCCGCTTTCCCTTTTGTCTCTACCCTTCATGCAGTGGTTTTCCCCAGGGTCCCATTCTTGGCTGTCTTTTTCATGTCATGAGCTCTTTTAGTAATTACATTTGGTTTTCTAAGTCTGACAAGGACTCACATACCAGTATTTCCCAAGTGTGTATTCCTAATTGAGACTTCCCTTGGAACTTCAGTTGCATATTTGGAACCATCTGTGTGACAGCCTTCAAGTATGGAACGAACGGCAAGTCCCAACTAGTATGTTCAAAGCTGAATTTATTTTCTTTCCTTCTCTATGGAACATCTGCATCTTCTGCCTATATTTCCTACTGTGGCTCATATACCTTCCACAAATCTAGAAATTAGCCTTATCCTCTTTCCTGCCTGTCTGGTTAATTAATAACCAGATCCTGTCAATTCTACCTAATAAGTGCCTGCCAGATGAAATCCTCTCTTCATTCCACGTCATTGATATCATAGTTCCTACCAATTCCATCCTTTCTACTGCCATCATAATTGTCTCTGTACGAGGAAGATAGTAATCCATTTAAAAAGTCATTCAGTAGATGAGCATTTTTTATTTTTAAAACTGTTATCATTATTATAATGATGATTATGATGCATGTGTCTGTATGTCTGCTACACATATGTGGATGCCTACAGTGCCCAGAAGAGGGAATCTAATCATCTGGGGCTAGAGCTACAGGAAGTTGTGAGCCACTTGTTGTAGGTTCTAGGATCTCTAGTCCTCTGAAAGAGTGGCAAATGCTCTTAACTTATTAGCCATATTTTCAGACTAGAGACAGGAGTCTTGACACACCTGTCATAAAAACTTTACTGCATAGATGATGAAGTCCAAAATCCTTAACACAGAAAACAAGGTCCCTTTTCTGAAGAAAATTAGCATTGTCTACATTCTGGCAACATTTTGTGCTAGTTCCCACTTTTGAGGAGTCTTTTTTTTTTTTGTGATTTTCTGTGTTCCTCATTGCTAGAGAATAACTCAGAGCCTTGTGCTTGTTAGTCAAGTGTTTTACCTCTGAGCGAAATTGCCACCCCCGACCCCACAGCACTTGCTATGTAGCACAGATCTTGGCATAGCATATGTGATTGTTATATGATCTACAAGTGTGATTTATCAAGTAGAATATAAACTCCTCAAGGGCAAGAGCTATTTCCTTTTTTAAAATTTTTGTATTTTCACTATTAAAATCCTAGTTATTTAAAAAAAAATAGAGAAATAGAAGGTAAGAAATATGGAAAGAGTCTGTCTTCAGAATGACAACGACCAAAGGATCACTGTATAAGAAACTGATCGAATGACACAAACAATAGTGAAAATAAGAGAGATTCCCAAGCGAGAGACACTGGTTAACAGAAATGTTGAATAATGTGTCCTTCCTGAATGTGTCCTGTGCTCTCGTACAGGCTGTGCCTTGACAGTGGGCTTAAAATATCTCTGCAAATTCTTGACACTCATCTCTTCCGAAGGTAGAGCCCAATTCCCATTCCTTGAATGTGAATCAGACTCGAGACTTACTCGCCTCTAATAAATCAAAGTGATGCTCATGACTCCCAAGGTTAAGTTGTTAAGACGATAGCTTTGCCTGGCGTTCTCCCTTCTCTTTTTGATGGTATGCATTGAGAGGACTCTCAGGTAACCTTTTCAAAGGCTCCTGTGAGGAAGAATATTACTGCCCCAACTTTCCTGCCATCTGACTGTGTCACCCTGAAGGACCAACTTCTAGCCAGGCAAGCCTTCAAATGACTGCAACCTTGATAACTTCATAACAGAAACATCATGAGGAAGCCAGAGTTAAAATTGCCCAGCGAGGTTGTTTCAGAACCCTGTGTGCACAGAAACTGTCAGGAGAGTGACTTAATTTAATTTTAACCTACAAAATCAGGAAGTAGTTTATTACGGAGTCATGGATAACTAACACATCCTGTGCTAAGAATGACTGCCCCCTTTTACCATCCTGAGTATTATTTCGGATCTGCT
Source organism: Dicrostonyx torquatus (assembly GCA_028555095.1). Lineage (NCBI taxonomy): Eukaryota > Metazoa > Chordata > Mammalia > Rodentia > Cricetidae > Dicrostonyx > Dicrostonyx torquatus. Next base: position 1,350,707 of record JAQHUG010000167.1, read on the forward strand.
ATAAATACTTCAGTCCTTCTGGGTCATTCTTTACTTCCTCCAGTTTGAATGGAATTTCCCCCCTTGTCATTTTATCTCTTCTCATTGCTTGCTATCATTTAGTCTTTTAGAAAAATGTATTATTACTTATTCTTTTTTTTTTTGAGACAGGGTTTCTCAGTGTAGCTTTTTTGGGGCCTGTCCTGGAGCTCACTATGCAAACCAGGTGACCTCAAACTCACAGAGATGCACCTGCTTCAACCTCCCAAGTGTTGGGATTAAAGACGTGTGCCTCCACTGCCCAGCCATTACTTATTCTATCTTCCCTATGTATCAGGCTGGAATTGGGGGCTAAAAGGTGAGTGATTAAAGCCTTACTTAAGAAGAGAGCTAGAAAGATGGCTCAGTTGTTAGAGGATAGGCTCACAACCAAAAATAGATCTTAAAAAGATAATATTAACCCCAAATAAATATATCTTTCTTACAAAAAAGAATTACAGTTGTACCTTTGGGGGTTTAAAAGTATGATGTGTGTGTTAAGACTGTATGAGCAAGAGTCCAGCCACCATTCCAGGTCACTGTATACTTGACTTTGGATAACTTATCACTCAGAGCCTATGTTTCTCTGCTTCTAAAATGGACCATGACTGTAATTCTGTCTTATATGGCTATTTGCCAATGATGTTACAGATCTTGGAGAAGTGATTTCAAGGAGGAAATGTTTATTTTGGCTATGGTTTCACACCATGGTCACTGGCCTTATTGGTTCTCAGCCTGTGATGAGGCAGAACATGGAGAGAGAAGAACATGGTAGGGCAGAGTTGCTCATCTTATGTTGTAATGGGGGTGGGCTGTGTTCCCAGCACCTGAGAGGAACATGGGCCCTTTTGTTTTGTCCCGCCCAGCTCCCTGGTCGCACGGCCACACAGCCTGCTTTTGGCCCTGGTTAGCTTATACCTGCAATAATTACACACAAACTGTATTCATTCAAATACTGCCTGGCCCATTAGTTTTACCCTCTTATACATATTAGTCTAACCCATATTTAGAAATCTGTTTGTCACCACGAGGTGGTGGCTTACCGAGGAAGATTCTAATCTACATCCGTCTCGGGCTGGAGGATCATGGCGTCTGCTGCACTTCTTTTCTTCCCCGGACTCTGTTCTGTCTACTTTGCCCACCTAAGGGCTGCCCAATCAAAAAGCCAAGGCAGTTTTCTTTATTCAACCAATGAAAGCAATCCAAATACGGAAGAACCCTCCTACACCAATCTCATGGTCACATGGAAGCAGAAAGCAAGGGAGGGGCTAGGGTCACTATGTATCTTTCCAGGTCATGCACCTAGTGGCCCACATGCTGCAACCAGGCTCTACCATCTGTTTGCCCATCACCTCTCAGTTATATAACCATACTAATACACCCATGGATTAATCTAGAGGGGTCACCAGCATCTCCCAGATCTAATGCTTATCAAAAGCCAGCTGGCAGCCAAGTCCATGAACATGCTCCAGTGACCTTCTTTCAATTTGGTTCCATATTCAAAGCTTCTACCATCTTTCAAAAATATTATTAAGTTATCAAACCACCAGTGGATTAATCTACAGATTAGATTAGAACTCTTCTGGACCTACCGGCTGGGGAGCAAGTCTTCAACATAGAAACCTTTGGGAAGTACTTCGTAGTCAAACCCTAAACAGGTTTTAGGAAATCTTGTTCCCATTGGCAGAGTGATAGACTCAACAGATATTGATTTAGCAATTATTATGTTACAGATATAAGGATACAATTGATCTTTACTCATCTGTTATATATTGGACTTTGTTGTATCAGTTATTCTTCATGGTTTTTAGGATGTGTTTGTGAATAATACAAGACCTTCTCATCATATAAGCCTTTTATTCTCATGGAAGGGAATGGGGAAAAGACCGTTCATCCTACATATTTAGTTTTATATGACACATAAGGAGTGGTGGAAGCATTGAAAAGGAAGAACAAAAGAAAAAGAGAAAGAAAGACACTCCCCCAAATAAACTAGCAAACAAAAAAGCAGAACAAGGGAACCGGGATCAGGAATTCCAGGGTTCATCTCTATGGTGCTTTGCGGTTTAGTATGTTTCTCATTTGTAAGTGAGATGTTCACAGAGATTGAGGGACAGGAAGGAGTTAAATGAGTGACAAGCCAAAGTAGGCGTTTTAAATACAATATAGTGAGAGATACAGGCACAAATAAGATACATAGTCTTTTCAAATAGTGATAAATGCTGTTAAGAGTGGGAGAGGCATGAAATTCAAGGATCTGGCCCTGACCGGTTGTGTAGTACCAGCCGTGGCCGTGTGTCTGTTTGGTATTGCAGTAGCAAATAGACACCTGCTGGGAATGGTCGCATCTGCATATCCGAGACGAGGATAGCAGAGCGGCTATATGAGATAGCAGGCACTCCATCTCATTTCATCAGAAGACGCATTTGTAACCTCACGGCCACACTCCTGATGCGATAAATGGATGACGGTGGAGCGTCGTAATTCACACGTGAACTCCAGAATGGGGGAAAGAGAAGCCTTGAGAAACTTGCCTTGGCCAGGCAGTGCGTGCTACCACCGAACGGGAAACAGCCTGTGATCACATTTGCTCGCCATGCAAGCAGAGTTTCTTATGGATCTGATTTGATTTTAAAATGAGCGCTATTAAAAGGCAATGAGTGTGTTTCCTAATGCAGGTTTTAATTTCGCTGTGAATAAATGCAGTACAGCTACGTCTGATGCTGAAGGAGTGAGCTGGGTTGTAAAATGTTTGTTTGTCTCACTTCGGCTGCAGACAGGAGTCTGTGGACTATACATACCTTTAAAAGGATGCAGGGAAGGGAGCGTTCAGAGCCGAGCCCCAAAAGGTGGTTAAAGGACCTGAGTAGGAAGGGAAACCAAAATTATTAGGCCTATAGGAAGGCCTGTGTGCAGCCAGGATTGTGGGGAGGACAGAGAAGGAACGAGGACTTGCTGTTCTCTCTCCATTAGGGATGCAACTAGGAAGAGAGGGCTTCAGTGAGAAGGGGCAGGCTTAAGACAAGAAAATGGTTTCCTCCTGGGTTCTAGAAGCTGGGTCTTTTCATAGGATCTCTTGGGAAGAGTTGCATTGGTCAGGTGAAGCTTGTTCAGTTTCTTCCTACTCCTTCCCCAGGGTGCACAGCTCTGTCTGTCTCCTTTAATGCAGCCAGCTGGTGATGTGAGAACACACAGCCATCTGAAACCAGTGCTAGGCTGCCGAAATCTAATCTTAGTGTAAGGTGTTGAATTTCCAATTAGAACGCTCATTTGTTCTTCATACCACATATTTGGGACCCTGGGCTAATTTAGGTAGAGTTTTGTTAGTGGAGTCCTGCCTGGAGACCAGAGGGTGGTCAATGGATATTGTTTAGGATGACCTGTTGAAGCTCAGGTTCAACCAAGACTTTTTAATAGTGGTTAAAACATTTATGTATGTTCTTTAATACTCACCTTCATAAATGGCATGTGTGGAATTGCTCTCTTTATACAAAATGTAATGTCATTCTGAACACACAGAACTATACATGCATAATGCATTTATGTAAAATATGTGTATTAAATAGGGTTATGTGTATATTGTATGTGCTAAATAGGGTTATGAGTATATCATACATATAAAATAAGGTTATATGTATAATATGTATGTGTCAGGGTTATGTGTATATAATACACATGCATTAAATAGGGCATATGTATATAAATAGAGTTGCGTGCATATACATAGTCATAAGGAGGTATATGAAAGGTGGTCAGACAAATGTCAATGCTGCTTACATAAAGAAGGTAGAATTTCATGTGACCTTTACTGTTTTTTTATAACACCTCATAGTTCTTGAATTTTTATGAGATTATATCATCCATACAATCAGAAGAAGGACAGTAATGTGATAGAGAAAAACAAAACAAAAACTACAGCCAGCATGTATAAGGTTATACCTCAAAGAAGTGAACTAATTTCTCAGGATTTAAACCCAAACATTATGTGAGTGACTGGGACTTGGTTCCACAGTTTGAGTAATATCAAAGAGCTAAAGAGCCAGCACTCCCACTAGGAAACGAATGACCTGAGTGGAAGTGGGAAAAGACACTTGAGGCAGAAAATAATGAAGCCAGTGACAGGAAGTGAGAGAGTCTTGGGAGTCCTGTGAGGCAGTCAAGGGGAATGTCCTGGATGGAGGGACTCAAGACTGGTCAACTAAGATGGCTCCAGGAAAAGGAGAAAGCATTGCTAGCAGAAGACCCAGTGTCACCAAGTCTCCAGGAGGAGGAATACAGTAGGCAGAGTGCCAGGGCCCTTTGCTCCAGTGTCACCAAGTTTCCAGGAGGAGGAATACAGTAGGAGAGCATGGTAGGACCCTCATTTGTGATCTGATCTCTTTTATCCAGCCATCGGGCTCAAAATACAAGTTATTTCAAGACGACAGATGTTCCTGTTTTTGTTTTTTAAAATGCTCAGCTTATTTTGATGGCATCAGAAGGAGGAAGAGACTTGGCAGGTGCCTATGACATAGGACAGAGAGAACAGAGGAAACATCACTTCTTGAAGACTGTAGAAGGCTGCAGGTTAAATCTGGGGACAGCTATACCAGCTCTGTTCACTGGCACAGAGTTCCGAACGGATGCAAGATGGCAAAAGGCAAGGGCTTTGCTGCTCAGCCTTGATAGACACTAGAGGCTAAAGAGGAAATTCAGACATCCATGCAGAGACCAGAAGTACCCCGACCTGCTGAGGAAAACATGAAGATACTCATGGCCACACCCTGGTGGGGATATATTTCCTTGACCAAGTCCACTAACTTGTGAGACCTCAGCTTTTGCAGCTACCAAATAAATGGGTATGCTGATCCCTTCCAGGAGTGAGAGTCATTGAATGCATTGTATTGGAAGGGCTCTAGGGGGCAACTCACTTCCCCTGGCAAAGCAGTACCTGTGGTGGGGAAGTTCTGCTTTTTAAAGCTGGGACTCTGCCCAACTGCGAACTATTTTTTCAGCAGGAAGTAGGAGCACATGGCACGGCCATCCAGCATGCCTCTGGAATCTTCTAAGCAGGGGGAGAGTGCCTGATCAGAGGGACATTGCTCTTTCCTTACGAAATCATCTGGAATGGGGACTCAAGTGCAGATTTCCCTCACAGTCCTAGAAGCCAGCTCCCCCCTCCCCATTTCTTTCCTTGGCCCCTCATTTCTACAGATTCTTGCTTTCAACCTGAGGGGCTTGGCTCTAGAGAGAGACCAATCATGCACACACACACACACACACACACAGAGAGAGAGAGAGAGAGAGAGAGAGAGAGAGAGAGAGAGAGAGAGAGAGAGAGAGAGAGAGAGAGAGAGAGAGAGAGAGAGAGAGAGAGAGAGAGAGAGAAGAAAATCGCTTCCTGGGCCTGAATATTTAGTGATGAACTCAACCTTCAGAAAGGGGCGAGAAATATGATTCTGCTTGGAGGGGAAAATAAATGTCTTCCAAATCAACGTGAAAATGGAGATTCGAGGAAGTGAGGTTTGCATCTGTCCTTAACGCGGCGCTGGAAGGATGGAGACGGAGACAGTAAATGATATATCAGATGTGGCGCTCTGCTTAGAAATTGCAATTCTAAATGTCATATGCTGTGAGCTTCTCTCGCTCCCCCCATAATTCAAGACAATTCACAGGAGATGGCTTCTTTTCTCTGCCATGATAGTATTCTCTAGCTTGTATCCCAAATAAACAACACTGGTTACTGCTTTAAGCAATACCTTCTCCATTTCTCCACGCCGCTTAAATCAACAAGCCCTTTGTCTGATGTGAGGCCTGAGCCCCCAGCCTTGTATTTCACTGCTGATAGGCTTCTCTTTTGTAGTCTGTGTTCCTTATCTCCATTGCTAAAGAGCAGGTCAGCATCACCCTGCTTGTACATAGCTTTTCAGTATGCGAGATAAAAATGAGAATATTTTGTACCTTTCTGTGAAATCATCTTTTTAATCTTCACCATGATCTGCTTTTCTATCCCCTAAGACTGATGGTTTTATATTTTTCTGAGTCTCTCTCTCTCTCTTTCTTTCTCTCTCTCTCTTTCTCTCTCTCTCTCTCTCTCTCTCTCTCTGTGTGTGTGTGTGTGTGCGTATATGTGTGTGTTATGTGTGTGTATGTGTGTGTTCCTCTTATTAATCTTTGCAGACTCCAGTCTAGCCATCTTCTGCCTAAATGAGAAACTTAGCATTCACATCACTCAACATGGTTGGCTTTGGAGCTTGGCAAAGATTAAAAAACATAAACTTACAAGTAACATAGAGGGAATTAGAAGGTTGCAGTGAATGTGTTTCCCTACTGGACAGAGCTCATCTGCACGTTTGGAATGAGAAAGCGACCATTCAAACACACCAAGGAAAGTACTGCCCAAGATGTTTCACTTGAAGAGTCCCTCCTGGTAATGAAGGATGCAAAGTAAAGCGTGACATTGCTGTAGATGACCTCCCGGACACACTCCTTAATGCTGCAGGCTTGAGGAAGGAGAAAACACTGTCTATTGGAAGCAGAGCTGACTCAGAGAAGAAGAAAATGCCTAGGAAGAAAAATAGACCACGTGTGACCAAAACCTCATGGGATCTGTAGAATAGCCATTCCTTCACAGCCCCCTAGATGTGCAGAATTTTTTTTCTGCAAAATTCAGACACAGTGATGTGTCCTTAGAACTAGGAAATAAGGTAATCTTATGATGGTAACGTATCCCTATGTCAGCAAAGATAGAATGATGCTGTGAGCGCAACTGTCTCCTTAGACTTGGTCCTCCAGTCTCTGAGATGTGTGTACTCATGTGAACACTAAAGGAACACAGAGCAGCTGTAGATTGTAATGGCATACTTAAGATTTGTATTTAGAATTAGACCTGAAAAACTGAAGAAAGAGTGGACTTGATAGGTTTAGGGATGATACTCACCATAATATCATAATATGTATAATAAATATAAAGAATGTACTATGCTAAGTATATATATAATTATAACTAGTTATGTATGTATATATACTGTTTTATGTATATGCACATATATACTATATATGCCATATTAGCTTAATACATTCTTAGTACATTCTTGCTAGGTGTCACAACAGGCCACCAGGAAAAGATATTTGTCACTGTCTTATATACCAGCTGAAGGTAGTTCTGGGAACCTGAGTGATATGTGCAAGGCCATACAACCAATCAGTTTTAGAGTAGGGAATCAGAATCAGATTGAATATTTTATGAAAGGAATTAATATTTTGTAGGCATGCATGTCAAATAATTTAGACACCTAGTTAGTGTCTAAATTATTTGATGGGGGTCTGGCAGGCTGGAGGGAGAGGAAGGGAGTGAAGGAGGGCTAAGATGGCCGTCTCCCTTTGCTTTGACTCATGCCTTGCTGAGCCTTCACCTGTGAGTTTCTGTTCTCACATGCTCACCACCACCTTCAACTGGCTGATTTGTTTTCTTGTGTATGTGATATACCTCTGCCACTAGAGAACAAAACCTAAATACTAAGCGAGCACATTTGTCTCTAATGTACGTATGGCTCAGCGTCTCTTGAGTGGAGGAGGTATGTCCAACCGTATTTAGTTCTGTCAAGTACACTATTGACTTGTTCTCAACACACCCAAGATCAAGAACATGTGAGGTGACCATTCATCTGAACAATTGATTTGTCTGCTCCTTTTTTTTTTCCATATCAGCTTGGCTTTGCCACATATTCTTTCTTGGAAAGTCCAAGAGAAAATATTAACAGCATGACACCCACAGTGACTATTGGTGCTATGGCCTGCGGGCTTCCTGTGTGCCAGCAGCTTCGCCAGGCTCCCTGTGCACTCATTTAACTGTGACAGTTCTTGTCTGAGAGTCTTCCCCTTACTGGGCATGGACTCAGGCAGAAGTAATATCAGGGGCCATGAGCAATACTCTTAGCTTGCTTGGTTCTCTGAGGCCTTCCTGTAGAGGCACAACTCCAAGAGTTTGTTTAGCTAGGAATGTAAAGGCGTGCTGGAGTCCTTGGGCCTGGAAAATTGATCATCAGAATCTGAGCTCTGGTAGAGGTGTGTGAGAGGCAGGAGATGGGGAAAGAGGAGGGTGTGCAGAGGAAGGCCTTGTTAAATGACCCACTAACATCCCTTCCTGATTCTATCTGTAGCAACACCATCTTCCCCTTCCTGCACTCCCAGCCTCTGGCACCAGCTGCCACTGTGTCACTGCATAGGGTCCTACTAACTTCCTGTGCGGTGAGCTCTGATGTCTTCAATGCAAACTTCGTGGTAACGCTGATGATAAGTAATAGCAAGCCTTTAGATTTATAAAGCATGCTTTTCGTAACTCTTTCCTAGAGATGGTTTCATTTATCCCCACAGGCTCCAAGACATAAGGAGGACACAGCACAGTCACCTTTCTCTTACATATTGTCATGATCAGAGTCTGTTTTCCTTTTTTTCTTTCCCAGTATCCATTTCTGTGTGGAACTGGGATAGGTATGACATAAAAGGAGCCTGCTGACCTAGTGCATGATGTTGAGGTTATTTATAAGGCCAAGTCACTTTGCTTCAATGATACCATTGTCCCTTTTTACCAGTACAGGGCCGAAGTCTCAGAGACGTCAAGTGGCTTCCTCAGCAGTTTTTATCGATAAGTAAGTACAGTGTGGTTCTCCACACACCGAGAGGATAGGTTTATAAGTAAGCAGCCATCATCCAGAATTTATCACTTATCAAGAGTGGCGCTAGGAAAAAGACAAGCACCGGCTTTGCTAATGATTTAACAACTCGACAAGGGGTACTTTAATAAGCTGGGGTGGACACCACGTGGTGGACGAGGCAGAGAGAAGGGGGTGACTTTTTACCAGAGTGGAATCAGGTTGCTTTTCATTTCCAGCAATCCCTACCTGATCCTGAGGATACAGCTTGATTTTTGGAGTCCTCACTGTAAAAGTGGGCATGAGAGGCTGGTGAGGTAGCTCAGTTGGTAAATTATGTGCCACACAAGCTTTAGGACCTGGGTTTGGACCCATAACATCCATGTTAAAGTCTAGCAGAGTCAACAAGGACTAAGTTCAGTAAGCAACCTGACAAAAATAAGGTAGAAAGAGATCAAGAAAGACACCCAACATTGACCTCTGGTCTCTTTGTGCATGTCCACACACATATACATACACCTACGTGAACATGTACATACAACATACACAGCACACACACACACCAGAGTGGGACTGTAGCTGTATTTTATGAATATAATAATGTTTACGTAGTGCTTTGAGTTGGGCCCTGTGGATGTTGGCTACTAATGATATCTGAATTTGGAATTCATGGTGTTTTTCTGTTCCAAAGATAATTTTTCTCTAGGACAGAAGCAATAACACTTAAATTAGGTCTCCAAAGAATAGTACAGGGTTTGGATCTAGCAGTCTGGTCCTTGATACAGATGATGGAGCGCCATTTCCAATGATCCAAGGGTAGAGTAGCCTTTCCATCCCTTTTGAATTGCCCATCAAATTGGCATCTTGTGGCTTAAACATGTTTGCATTTCTTCAGTATAGAAGTCACTTGATTAGATTTCCTTAAAAGGTGCATAGAAATTCTTCCAGCCATGTAAGTTGTCTACCTTCAAATTAGTGAGTGTTTCTCCCTACTAGGGGATTTCAAAATTGTACTTCATCTAACCTTGGTGACCGGATTTTTTTTTCTTTGCAGACTTTTAGCAATCTGGGTTTCTCTCCTTATCACAGATGGCCCCCATAAAGTGCTGCACAATCTTTAAAGAATACAATGTAGCCACTTAATCATGGAGCTTCAGTACTGCTCCCAACTAAACTCTACCCCAAGTGTTCTTTTTTTTTTTTTTTTAAAAAAAGACAGTTGTCAAAGATTTTATCTTTCTTTTGAATCCTTGAAGTCTCTTTCAATGAAGTCCAGTTATCTTCCAATATGGTGAAACGGGAGTTTGTGGTCTTGTGTGTATTGAATTAAAATATTAGTGTACACTTATTATTTTATGTAGGCAATTTAGAAATACTTGTCAAACTAGTATCAATAAAACCAAATCAAGGGAATAAATAAGGTATGTACAACTGACATTTTTATTGGGAACAAAACCTTAGGCAGTGAAGCTGAGAAAGTGAAATGTTTATATTTTCTGTTTGGACCAAAGATATGTGAAATGTATTTTCATTGCTGGACAAAACATCCTTATTGATAATAGCTACTATTTGTTGAGCATAATTCGGTTAGATGGGCACTTTCCTCCCTACTGTAAAGATGCTGGTATTTAAAGTTTTGAGATACACTGTGACTTTGTTCAGGTGGTTTTACCAAAATTTTGGTCCTGGATTTTCACCCCAAATTCATACTCACAATTATTGTGCTGTCTATATAAAACTCTGGAATAAGTGATATGGGTGGAATTTAAACCAAATTCTCTGATTTGAGAGTTCAGTCACATCATTATTCTTCTAAAATTCCATCTATTCTGACCCTTGGAGTTTATTTATTTTTCTTTTTTGTCTTTTTTTTATTGTTAAAAGAAAAATTTACATTTACTCCCCTTGTTCCCGGCCCTCCCGCTCCCCCACTACCCCACC
>JAQHUG010000167.1:1370434-1418531 GCA_028555095.1 Dicrostonyx torquatus
CTTGGTCCAGCTGGATTCGATGAGCTCCCAATAGATCGAGCACACTGTCTCTGTTGGTGGGCCAGTCCCTCACGGTCCTGACTTCCTTGCTCATCTTCTCCCTCCTTCTGCTCTTCCACTGGACCTTGGTAGCTCAGACCTCAAACCACACATCAAACCTCCTGAAGGTGTTTTTAAACTAGTGAGTTTCATAAGATTTTTAAGCTCTTGTCTAACATGGCTGGCCATTCTCTCTAGCCATCCTCCCTCCTTTCCATTCAGTGCTGGAAAAAGCTATGTAAGCACTCTGTCCTTGAGCTAGATTTCTAGTTCTTGCTCCTCCCACCTTCTCTGTACATGTATGTAAGAATGCATATGGAGACCGGAGGACATCGTTGGGTGTCATCTCCAGAGACTCTGAACAACTCCTTTGAGACAGAGTCTGTCATTGGCTGAGCACTGACCAGGTTAGACTCACTGGCCAGTGAAGTCCAGGAATCCACCTGCCTCTGTCTTCCTAATGCTGGAATTCCAAGATCATGCTACCACATACGGGCTGTGAGGATTGAACTCAAGTCCTCATGCTTGAGCCCAGCTTCATTGTTATGATCTCTTGAACAAGTGAGGGAATGCTTGGGAAAAAGACTGCTCTTGGCCCGATGCTGGCCCAGCCTGGGTTGGGACAGCCATTTCCTAGCCTAGCTCTTAACCTTCATTCCCATGCCCATCTTTCAGTGAGACATTTTGATGAGTCATTGAGGAAGTATATTAGCCATTTCTAGCTCTTTAGGGATTATCAGAGATACAGAGTAAGCACTCTTTTAAACCTTTGAAAAAGTATAATAAACATGAAATCATATATATATGTAATATTAATTCTAAAAAACATACTTTTTACATTACAGAAAACAGAGTTTCATGAAAACTTAATTGGTTACAGAGTTACCAAGTAAGTTTGTGTGAAATTTGTTACTCTGTAACCAAGTACTTAATTTTTCATTATCATCATGAAAACCTTTGGAGCAATTTGTCTCATAACTTTAATCTTCCACCTTTTCTGGGACTACCTCTGTTCAGAGAATCTTGCCAATGCCCAAGTACTCTTCTTGGAACCATCGCTTCTCTTTTGTGCGAACAAAGTCGCTATTCTCCAATGTCTTGTCCTGCTCACTCTTCTCAAGGGTATCGCAACTGTTTTCATCTCACTCTCCCTGTTGGAGTCGTCTCATCAGCAACTGCAGTGTTACTTCTCTTCGCTTCTGTCTTATGTTGGAAGAGTCACTTCCTGTATCAAGTAGGCCCTACGAGGAACTCCCTACACATGCAACTCTCCGTATCACCTCTATTTATGGCAATACAATTTATTTTATTATAATATTTGATTTAAAAATCAAATGGGATCACTAATAAGTTCTTTTCTTCCTGTTCTTCAATGTTTACAGTCCATCCCCCATGTGTGTGCATGTGTTTGTGTGTGTGTGTGTGTGTATGTATGTATGTGTCTGTGTGTTTGTGCATCTGGGTGACCTCTAGGCTAAACATTTGCCATCAATCAATAAATAAAAGATGGAGATGCAGGGGCACAGCATGGCAATCTGAGTACCATTCTCTCTTCACCTTGATTCTAAACAATGTAATTTTTCTTGTTTGATGTGATGCTGTACATCTTTACCCCAACACTCAAGAGGCAGAGGCAGAAGAACCACTGTGAGTTCAAGGCCAACCTGACCTACATAGCACATCCTACATGAGCTAGAATAACATGGTGGGATCTTGTCTAAAAACCATAACAAAGCAAAATGTGCTCCTGCCCCCCCCCGAATCTAATGAAGACTGAGATCTTCCAATGGCTCTAATAGAAGTCTTTGGGTCCTGTTAATTTCCCTAGGATAGAACGGATGCAGCTTCTCTTCAGAGCTGAGCCACCATCCAGAAAGCAGCGGAAAAGCATCCTAGAGCATCTAGGAAAGAGGTGAGGAAAGAATTGAAGATGGGAAGTAAGGGTCTGGTCTGGGAGAATTTTGGACCCTAGATCAAATCTAATATTTGCCCTTAGGAATGTAATTATATGCCTAACTTAAAAAAAAAGAAATGAGAAGCCTAGATACAGCTCCATCCTAGATAAAGAAGTTAAAGTAGGAGTGGGAACAGAAAGAGAGCCTAAGAGCTTTAGGAGGTGTTGCTATCCTGGTGCTATAATGGCTCCTGTCATCAGCATCAGGATACCTTAGCCTCTAAGTTTGATGGGTCCTAAAAATAGAGAAGAAAACTGGGTCAGGTTGAATAATTAGGGCACAAACATGGTTAAAAACTTGGAGGAAGTATTTAAGTATCTAAATGAGAGATGGGGGAGAGACGAAAATGGGCACAAAATTTAACATATCTTGGGGCATGATAATTTTTAGCTAAAGATGTCACTAAGAGAGAATGATCAAGGTGGAGTTCCACATTAATGTTCGGAGTGGTCTGGAGAAGTAAATACAAGTCAGTATAAGAATCTCTTAAAATATCCTCTTCATTTTAGCCCACCACCTCCAACCAACTCTGACAAACCAGAGACTGAGACAAAGTCAAGTGCAGGCAGTGTGCTTTGAAGGAGATTCCAGAAAATAAGAGAGAGAGAGACTATGGAGAGAGATGCAGGAGCAAGTCATATATGACGTAAGTCGGTGTGATGGCTATTCTCGGCTGTCAGCTATATCTGAAGTGAACTACAATCCAGCAATGGAGGGCACGCTTGTGATCCGGATCTTGAGGCAGAAAGACAATATGCCCTCCATCCAGATGTTGAGGCAGAAAGACAATATGCCCTCCATCCAGATGTTGAGGCTGGAAGACATGGGCTGTAAGTCAGATCTTGAGCACAATGGGAGAAGGAAGGTATTGTTCATTCTTTGCCTGCTTCTTTTGCTTTGTCAGCACATCCATTCCTTTGCTGGCCTTGGTGCTTTCTTCTTCTTCAGAATTGCAGTGTATACAGAGGGCCACCTGAGACACCGGACCTCATGGGACTGAGCAACTACTAGATTCTTGGTCTTTTCATTCATAGCTTTTCATTCATTCATTCATTCTTTCATTCATTCATATTCATTGTTGGACTGCACCTTGTAAGGTAGTTCAATAAATTCCCATATATCTATTATGCATTATAGATACATATTACATGTATTCATTCTATAAGTTCTGTGACTCTAGAGAACCCCAACTAATATAATAGATATGCTGGGACCTCCTGAGAGGATTTGGACTCTAGAATACTTCCTGAAGATTAGCTGCGGAAGGCCAGGAGACTGTTAGACTTACTTGCAATTTTCTGCTCCCTACTGACTGAGGGATGTCTTTGGCAGGATTCACTCTTTCGTGTCTCAGGAAGTGGGCGGGGACTGAAGTGGGTAGCTGTCATTTTGAAATGACAAGGTACGTCTGACTGTAAATGGCATTGCCCATTGCAGCTGTGGTTGTCATCTGATTAAGTGTATGTGAAGCAGACATATGCCGTATCTATTGTAAATACCCCCTGGGAAAAATAAAGACAGGCAACAGTCAGTGGCTGGGAGAAAGATTCAAAAGGCTCCGCATACAAATGAATGATGCTATAGGTGGAAGCTAAAAGATCAGAGAAGAAATGAGCATCATCACCAGCAGTTATACAACAAAACATTGAAGAGGAAGATCCCCGTGAGTGAGTATACCGAAAGCACACAGAGTACATGTGAGCATACCTTTACATGCTGTTCAATCCTAACCTCATCTCTCTGGAGTCAGTCTGTCCTATGAGATGTAGGCTAGAACGTTCTGACTGTTGAACACCTCCAATGAGGAGTCCAAGGAATTATTCCAGAATATCCCATTAAATGCAAAATTTGTGTGCTTCTTTTTTCTTGCATTCAACGTGTTCTTTTCTCAGTTTTACCTGTCTCAGCAGGTATTGTCATCTTAGCATTTCTCAGCCGCAAAGCTCTGAAGACTCTTCTTGCATCCTTGTCCCTCACACACTACACATAAGCTTCTTGTTGGGCTTGTCTTCAGTTTGTACCCCACATCTGATGACACCAAACTCATAATTTTTCAGCTGATTACTTTGATAGCTTTCTTTAATATTGCACAAGACATTAATATTTACTCTATGATCCTGTTTTAAATATTTGATCTTTGTCTTCTGGTTCTGACTTCAGGACATAATTTCCTGGGTTACAGGAAAGTGTGACACAGTTGTTAAATCCCTTGGAATTTCCCGGGCAATGGGAGCATATTTTATTCTAATGAAGTGACTCCTAGTGGATTCCTTGATAGCTTCGAATGGAAGTTCATTGCAAGAGAAACCAACTGTGCTATTTGAGGTTTATAACCTTTATCCTTATTCCTTGAGTCTGGAGAAGAAAGAGAGGTTGATTGTCAAGTTGACCACCAGTGTCCAATGATCTACTCAATTATGCCTATAAAATAAAGTCTCTATCTCTGGGGTAAAAACAGTGCTGGGGATATAACCCAGTCTTAGCTCTTGCCTGCATGTGTGAGGGCCTGTGCCCAATCCCCAGCACCATGGATAGAAATGTAAACAAAGGCAAACTAAAACAATACTACCTCAAAAGGACAATTAATTGAGCTTTCAGATTGAAAGGGCACAGCAGGTCTATGCCTCTTCCCCACACCTATCCCTGTTCTTCTTATCCACAGGGTTGTTCGTCTTCATTGTTTGTAATGGCCTTTGTAACAAGTGGGTACATATGAAGTGTTTTGCTGAGGTCGAGCAAGTTAACTGAGCCCAAGGACAAAGTCAAGGAAAGAATTTATAGCTGAAGCATAATCTGGGATTTTATATTGTCACCAGTAGTGGGGAAGTCTTACATGACCGAGTCTAGGTCTGACGTTGTCTTCAAGTAGACAGTACCAGATTGGGTTCAATTGCAGAACACTCAATCAGTGCTGCCTGAGCGACTGATTTACTTGGAGTCTCAAGTAATGCATTAAGTGGCTGTGTAAGTAAATGTAGAGAGAAAACTCGCTCTTCAGATTTGGGTTGTTTGTCCTTCTTGTTCTATAGGGTGTAATATTTACAGGAAGGTCAAAGGGAATCATCTAAATACCTATTATTCTTAGTTAGTTTCTGATCCCAATATTTCTCTTGACTCCTAGGTGTGACTGGATTTGGAATCACCTTGGAGACACACTTGTGGGTGTGTCCACGAGGGTATTTCAAGAGAGGTTTAAGTAAGGATGGAAAATTTATCCTTTATGTAGTCAGCATTCTATGACCTGGGGCCCCAAACTGAATAAAAATGGGAATAAGTAGGAATCCAAGTGACTGAGAGCATTCATCTTTCCCTGCTTCCTAAAGGCAGACACTTGTCACAAGCTGCTCTACACCCCTGCCAGTCTGCCTTCAATCCATGGTGAGCTTTTCCCTTTCTTAAAATGTGGGCCAGAATACATCCTTCTTTCCTTCAGTTCTCTTTTAGTTGTTGTCAGATATTTGGTTACAGCAATGAGAAAATTCTGAATTTTGGTTTGAATGAGAAATGCCCCCATAAGCTGATGTGTTTGAGTGCTTAGCCCCAGTTAATGGAACTATGTGAGAAGGATAAGGCTGTATGGCCTTGTTGGAGACGGTGTGTCACTGGTTTGAGGTTTCAGAAGCCCATGGCAGTCCCAGAGGTACTCCTCCAGCACCGAGCTTGCTGCCTGCTGTCATGCTCTTTCCCATAATGGTAATGAACTAACTCCCTGAAACCATAAGGACGTCCCCAATTAAATGCTTCCTTTAATGAGTTGCTTTGATCACTTGGTTCATCACAGCAATAGAGCAGAAACTAAGGCAAACATCTTATATTTAGACAAGTATTTCAGGTCCTTCCCATAGCCTGAGAAGTGCTGCATGGTGTGCCCATTCCTTTCTTAGCACCTCTTGCTCCCTCTCGCTTGCTATCCTTCCCTTCACCAATGCCAGCCTCCTCATTATTTTAAGCACGCTAACCTACAACCATTCCAGGGCCATCCGATTCACTACTTCCGGGGCCTTAAATTCAATCCCATCAGAGTTTTAGGGCAATCTGCATATTACTTATTCTGAACCAATAGAATTTAATTTCTAAACTGTAATAATTTTGAGTGTGTTATAAATTGTTATTAGCAAATGTGTCTCTAAACGATAGCCAACTGGTCATAAATAGGCATCCTGAGATATTGGCACAGCCGGTTCTCTCAATTATTTTAGGTCTTATGCCAAGAGTCATTTTTTTAGGAAGGTCTGTATTTGTCAAACTATTAAAATTTTACTTATGTTGGTCTTCACCCCTTAATTTCCTTATCTTTTATTTTTATTGATGGGCACATCATGATATTTCTCAAAATTATATCAGGTGATCATTTGATGATTTATTCCACTCCCACCTCTCTTTCTAAATATAGGACCTACAAGAGCATATGGATTTGTCTGTCTCCTTACCACCATATCTTTGATGTCAAGACCATATAACAGAGGCCAAGACATGTTTTGTTGGAGATATCATCAAAGCCTTTGCAGGAGACTACATTGTCATCCTTTTGCCTCATTGGTTGAGCTTAACTGGCTGAAGCTTGGGTCAGAACAAAGAGGTAAAAGCATATTCATAATGAACTTTGTGCCTCGGGGCTCTGTGATTAGATGGGCAGAACAACAAGAGTCTTTGGGCACATTGTGGCTATGCATGCACTGTTGTGTTTCGATACATTCTTGTCAGTCTGTGTAGGACAATCGCTGATAGCCTAAGAACACATGTCATCAGCTGCTTCTAGGACAGGAGTCTGGTTAGTCAGGATCTTGAAGTATCAGGCCCCAGACACTCCACTGAAGGTCAGAGGTAGCATCTGGGCCATTGTGAGAGGATGGGAATTGCCAATCAGAAGATCTTCAGTAAGACAAAGTTTGATGGATTAGTGGAATCCTACAGCGGATTGATTTCCAAGCAAGGACAGATTCTTTTTGCTTTCTGACATTTTTCTGTTCCTCCTGGTATGCACACTAGGATTTATGGAAAATTATTTCTATGGTTGTTAAAGCTATATCTGGGGGAAGGTCATGTCACTGGAGTTGAATAAAGTGGTCAAACTAAAAAATAGCTTCAGCCTAGAAACTGAGAAATTGAAAAAATATATATATCTTAGTAGTTTGAAATCAAAAGGTTTATGTTCTACATTAGTTGGGACACTAAATTCTTGGTGATCTCAGAGTATTATTCTTCTTCATCTGTAAAATGAAGGGATGGACAGGTTAATCTTAGGAGATTTTGTCAATTCTGGAAAGAAAACCACAGTTCATCATCTGATGGTTCTTTCCAATTTGGTAAGTATGTATCAAATGTCTTCTATGTACTAGGGCTAGCTGGAGGTTCTCAGCAAGTGGAAGAATTATAGTCTCTGCCTGTAAGATGTTTGTAGTCAGTAAGGCGGGCTGGTGGAATAGCATGTAATCAAATGTATAAACACCATGTTAGAGGTTATTTTAGGGCTTCAGAGAACATATTAGAAGGACTAAGTTCATTTAGAAAACTATTTGAGGATGAAGAATGATTCCAGTAGAAAAATGAACATATACAATATCAAAGAAGTGGGATTGTCCATGGCAGACCAGAGAGTGGATTTAGTTCAGTGTGCAATAAGAATTCATGAGAGGGGCTGATGTGAGGATGAAATGGATCAGAATCAGATAAAGAACTTGGTTAATGTTTTCTTTTCTTCAGGCATTTGCTTATCAATTAGGAATATTTTTGGCTTGAAGAAGCAAGATTCCCAGCTGATAATATATGAAGCAATCAAGGTGTAAAGCTGTCTTATAGAATGAGAAGCATGGCAGAGATGTCGTCAAAGACTCAGGTCATTTATCCTTTTCTTGGCCTCATCTTTATGCCAACTTTTCATCCTTACATGTTGGCCTCATATCCTCGTGTAGTTAAAACAACACCGACCACTGTAATGAACAGCTCCCCCAATGCTAAGTAGTGCAACACAACTGAAGCTCTTATTTCACTTCTCTCAAACGCACACAGGTTTCTGATAAGCAAAGGGTTTTCTCCCAGCAGTGTTGCTCTTCATCTCCACCAACTACAACAAATATTCCACAGCTAATGCGTTGATTTTCATGAAGCTGGGGGAGGAAGGGTGTCGAGGCCCAAGCAAGAAAGGTTTTCTCACACTCTCCCTGCAAACCCTTTACAACAGTTCTTCCATGATCTGGAGGCGAGAATTCAGCTGCATTTGCCTGCGAGGGAGAATGGAAAAGGAAGCAATTGGAAACCCAAGAGGGGTGGTAGAGAAACAAGTTTTCTTGTCGGCTACTTACCTCTCCTCTAGTTTACCATATAGCAGTGTGTGTCACTTGCAAGGGAGGAAGTGTCAAGAAGGTTTCTTCCGTTACTTGTGGCAGGATTTTTCTGGAGCCTTTCTGGACTGTTGGGATGGCCACTCTTGGTTGTTAACTAGATTGCTTCTGCAATTAGCTAAACCCCAAAAATTGTTGGGCACACTTTCCTATGAGGGATTATTATTATTATTTTGCTTAATTAATCGAAATGGGAAGATCCATGTCTAATCTGAAACTTTGAGGCAGGAAGACCTACCTCTAATCCGGGCCACAGCTTCTGCTGGAAGCCTATATCAAGGACAGAGAAGAAGGAAGTTGCTCTCCTATCCTTCTTGCCTGGGTAGCAAGTCCATTCCTTCACTGACATTAGAGCCAACGTTTTCAGAATTCTGGCATCTACTAAAGACCAGCTGAGACTTCCAGTGTCACAGACGGGAAAACTACTGGATTCATGGACCTTTCCCCTCACAGTCAGCAATTGTTGGACCAGTCAGTGGTTCTCAGCCTTTGTAATTCTGTGAACCTTTAATAAGTTGCTCATGTTGTGGTGACCCCAACCATAAAATTATTTTCATTGCTACTTCATAACTGCAATTTGACTACTATTATGAATCATAATGTTAATATCTGTTCTTCAGGGTATCTCATATGTGAAACCTGTGAAAGGGTTGTTCAACCCCCAAGGAGGTCATGACCCACAGATTGAGAACCACTGCTATATGTCTTTGTAATCTCCTGTGTGTGTATGTATACAAAAGTATTTACACACACACATAAATTCATGCTACAAGCTCTGTTACTCTAGAGAACCCTGACTAATTCCACTGCCCTTATATATTTTGACTCAAAGCTTTGTTTCATGTTTAGTTCTTAGCTCCATATACTGAAGCTGGAAAAGTAGGTATCTGAAGGGACACAGGACATCTTGAATCATAGCCTTAAATTTTAGAGAAATAGTCTTTTCCTTGAAACATTCTATTTGTCCACTGTTTGAAAAAGAAAATTAAACGGTTGATGAGGAAGAAAGGGAATGATAGTTGAACCCTTGACTAATAGTATCTATCAAAAAAAAAAAGCTAAAAGAAGTTTTTCTTGAGCAGGGGCTGACATGATCTGATCTGTGGTTTTGGGTGGCCTTGCTGGAAATAGATTTCAAGAGCCTTCATATTCTGAGGCACACCAATTTGTCTCAGGACTGTTAAATTCTCACAAGATCAGAGGAACTCATGGAGAGCCCTGAACACAGCAGATGGCTCAAGACTTTTACCTTGTGAAGGAAGATTCAAATCTTTGATTCCAGAAATAAAATCTCTTTTTGAATAATTGAAACCTGTGTCATTGTAATTGATAGCCAGGAAAATGTTTTAATTTTTGTCATGAAAAAAATTTCCAACTCTTTGAACCCTCGGATATTTTTGTTTCTCACCAGACTGGTGGCTTCGGGTTAAGGATTCTCCTTTGTATTTACCAATATCTGAATCCAGATTTAAATCCACAATAAGACTTTCTTGGGTTCACATACAATGGCCTTGTAAGGTTAGGTAAAAATGACAGGAACAGTAGAGCTGATCTGCATTTTGATTGTTTAAGGGTACAGTTAAGTGAATCAGAAGGAAGGACATCCATATCGAGGAATGCTTAAGATAAATAATATAGAACACAGAGAAGTAATCAGCCTCAAACAACTCATTAATGTAGGATCTTTGACAAGTTTAAACCATGCGAACCCTGGTGACGTTCTGTGGATCATGTATGAACGCGTGTTAGCATTCATTGTGTATCTGTGTGTTCCTTTCTGCACAATCAGCACATACTTCAAAGTCAGCTTCCCATCATGTCACTAATTCTGAACATGTGAGCAGAACTTTTGCCACCTTCCTTGGATTAAGATTTGGGAAGCAGTGTATCCCTTGAGCCATCTCTTCAGCCACCTAAAAGTTTTTTGGAGGTATCTATATTTTATCAATTCAGACTTCTTTTTTTATAAGCATCTTCAGACATTGTCCTAACTATTCTTTCTTGTGTCCTGCCTTGGTGCCCTCACCTCTTTTTTAAAAATATGGGACATGCTTAGTAACTTCTTTTAAATCAGTTGAATATCGCAAAAAGAAGCATGGCACTTTCAGCACTAGATGATAAAAGATCATCTATCAAGTCCTCACCATGATGAAATTGGTGTGGTACTGGAGACATAGTTCCAAAACACCAATTGTTTTATTCTGGGGAGGGGAGAGTGTTCATAATTTTTAGGAACAATGTATTGTATGCCAATAGAGGCATGTGCAAAGAGCTATGACAGAATGGGTGAAATAGGAATTAACTAGTTATTGATAGGTGTCATCAATACCTAGAGTAACTGTTGCATCATTCTGAAGATGACAGAGCACAAAGGAGACTAGCTATAGAGTTAGATGGAGATGGAATATCAGAATGGCAACAAGGATTCTGAGCCTTGGTTGCTAGTATTTCAGTTTGGGTCCAAGGAAATGATTGGTTGGGTGGATTTGGCATGACTGTGTTTTAGGAAATGCAAGGGACTCAGAAGATGACATAGGACCTAGTGAAGAAAGATTCTGAGGATGTTGGGTAGGATTCCCGATCTAAGCTCCTTCTGAATGAGCATTTTTTCCCCATGAGGATGGTTTAGATTTGGCAGCTTTTTCTGCAGAAATTCCTACATGTTATTTCCTGTTCTCCATATTTCAAAGCTAAATTCTCTCCAAACAGTATCTGCAGTGACTTTTCTGCTTCCCCTGAAAGACATTTTACTACAGCAGAACATACACAGAGAGTATGCAAATTCCAGGCTCACAGCCTGATGGGTTTCCACTGTGGAGCAGTCTGTACAGCCTGTGCCAAGATACAGGAGACATCACTTCCTGTACCCTGGGAACTCTCTTTGTGTTCCTTTCTGTAACTTTTTAACCTTTAAAAAGCATTCCATTTATTTTATAGAAGAACAGCAAAAGGATATGGGGAGTATACGGCCAATGTTCCCTTAATGCTGAGATATGACTAAACACAATCCAGTCCTCACAGAGGACACAGAAGGCAAGTTGGACTAAGTCCAGTGACCAAATGGTGGCTGCTTTGAGTAACAACCATAAGAGTAACAAACGCTAAGACATGATCGACAGAATAACACTGCATTCTCAAAAGTCATATGAGCAATGCTAACTGAATAAATAAACAGAGAGGGTCAATTCTTTCTTAGAGTAAAATTTCTGCTAAAAAATTAGTATGCAGGAAATTGATTGGACAAACACCACTTAATAATAATTGTGGAAGCATTGTTGATAAATGTTAAAAGCAGCTATCAAAAGTGTGATTAAAAACAGAATATTTGCATAATCTAAAAGGAATTTCACTATAAGATACTTCTTAATTACCAAGGGGGAAAATCACAGTAGCTTTCAAAATAGAGAAAATTGGCTAACACCAATGTAACCCAGTAATAAAAATTAGCATCGCCAGTAATGAGACACACTGAATCTGTGTACCTCCTGATTGATGCACAGAAAAGGGCACAGTAGCATTTCTATAAAATTCTTGCTCAAAATATATAACCCTGATGGAGTCATTGGGTACACTGAACGAAATGAAATTGAGGGATATTCTGCCAGTCCTCTTTAAAAATGTCAAGGTTATGGAAGACAAAGAGTAAAGAAATGGCCCAGATTGAAGGAGCCTGAGGACCCATGAAAACTTAATGCAATGTGGGTTCTTGAATTGGATCCTGAGTTATAAAAATGAACCAAAGTGGGGCAATGTGGAATCCGAATAAGGTGTGCAGGCGAGTTAATAGTACAGCCTTCCCTCCATAGCCACTGAGGACTGGTTTCAAGACCCTATCCTTACCAGTGACTGACATCTGCAAGATGCTCTCAAGTATTTTAGTGAAATGGCATAAGCAATTTTACCCACAATCTACACTCACATAGCTTTCTATGCATTGTAAATCATCTTTAGCTTATGTGTAACGTGTGATTGAATGTACATGCTATATTAATGGTTGTACTGTAGAGAATGATAACAAAAAAGACCTGTGCATAGCTTTATCTAACATCGATAATGTTTGTCCCCACCCACACATGTAGTCCATCTGAGCTTCATTGAGCTCACATTCCATGAAGCCTTTGGATATGGAAAGCCACCTGCAGATTAAATGAGCCCCTCTTTTAATTCTTATAAGATGAAATAACAAAAGCTGGTGCACAGGTAGTGTTTCCTTTGTGCAAAGTTCCATTAAGTGCTTCTCAACATGAACTTTGTTATCTCCATTTCACAGACAGGGAAACTGAGGAACAGAGCAGGGATCAAAGCTGAGCTCTCTGGCTCCCAGGATTCATCAGTAATGTTTATGCGTTCTGCATCTCTCTCAGATTCCATTAAAGACCACGAAAGGCATATGCTTGGGTTCGGGTTCGGTATTTCCATGCCAGCAGACTGAAACAGCATAGCTTACAGCGTATATAGAGCCAAGACCATCCTTCCTGGTTGGGATGCCCCTTACAAAGGCCTCTTTTTTTATTTCTGAGATTCTAAAATAAAAGCTTTGGGCTCTGTCTTCCCACAGAAAATATCAACATCTATATTTATCCCTTTTCCCCCAGAAGCTAAGGAGAGCCAGTTTATGCTAATTTCAGTTTACCAGACAAGCTCATTCTTAACCCCATGGATATTTTTGCCATTGAAAGTACCTAAAACTTGTGAAATGAAAAAATGGCAAACTGTTTTTTTTTCTGTCTCCCACACAATTATATTGTTGCCTATTAGCTTTGAGTTGCATTATGGGCATCACAAGGATGTGACTAAGGATGCAGCAAGCCCCACTCTGCACGCAGCATGGGGGAAGGCTGGTTTGCACACACATTCAGGCTTATGAGAATACTGCTTGCAATGAGGTCATCAAGTGGTTCTTGGGCTTATAGCTCAGGATGTACTTATATTCTTATTTTTTAACCCTTTAAAAGCTAAAGAAACACATATTACTTGTAGGTGTACATGTGCATTTTGTGTGTGTGTGTATGTGTGTGTGTGCGCGCGCGCGTGCACTCATGTGTGCATGCAATACTGTATGTGTGGAGGTCAGAGGATGACTTCACAGAGTCTGTTCTCTCCTTCCATCTCTACATGGGTACTGAGGAGCAAACTCAGGTTTCCAGGTTTGCACATCAGGCACACTTACCTACTGAACCGTCTCACAGCCCTTGAAACCTTTGGCATAATTACAGTGAGTGTGAGAACTAGAATAACAAACTCACACATGCCCATCAGCCAGATTCACCAGTTGCCAATATTTGCCTAAACATGCTTGATGCACACATCCGTCCATTACGTAACTTTGCTGAACTATGTTGAAGAAGACTGTACAGTCCATGTGTGGCAGGAATTTGAATGGTGCTGAAGGTATCAACAACTGCACACGACAGTGCACTGTGGAACTGCAGGAAAGGATTGAGGAGACGCTCAGCAATGAATGACTTTAGTTAGCGGAGAGTAGCAGAGTAGAATAATGACTAGGGTTTAACATTCAATTATGGAATCATGTAACGTGAATGCTCAGTATCTATGCCATTCTTTGGCTCCAGCCTCCTCCCCTTCTTTCTTTCTCTTCTGCCCTAGACTTCACTCACATTGGCTTATCTGATTCGCTATGGCAGCCCATGCTGTGAGTTTCCACACCATTACTTTTGCTATTGAATTTGCCGTCTTTTGTCCTCCCCTTTGTTCTCTCATTTCCCACAGTCTTCCTCCTATCTTCACCTACCAGGATCATACTCACTTTTCAAGACCTGCCCTGAAAACATTTTCTTTCCAAATATATCTTCTCCCTGTTAAATGTGTGTCTCCCCTTGCAATCTAGAGAGGTTATTTCCAAGCTCCAGCATCCTATTCATTTTGTCTGGAGTGCTCCATAGTCATTATCACTTTCCATTCTGCCTTTATCAATTTCCGTTCACATGTCTGCCTTGTCCTGTGCTTTATTTTCTGATTAGAAGCTTCTGGAGAGCAGCTGCTTTGCTAATTTCTTTATTTTATTTTCAGACATGGTCTTGTACTCACAAGGGCTGCCTATGTCATTCATGATCAGTAGTTATGTGGCCAACTTTCTTCATGTTCTCTTTTTTGACTGCTGGAGAAACCAAGGCAGTACGTGGGTCCCTCTGCTGACACTTCCAGAGGGTACCCCTGTTCCGAGCACAGTGGAGGTCCTCATGATGCCACTATCTCCACAGAGTGGGTGAGGGTACCAATGTGATACTTCAGTGCTTGAAGGTCTAACAGATGGGCAAGATCCTGGTCTCCTTGAACAGGCTATATTCTCGACGTAATTGAAAAGAACAAAGAGGCCAATTCACCACATACTTCCTTCCTATTTGGAGAAGATAGATACATTTTACATACTTTACAAGGTTAATGTTCCCTCTTTCTGATTACAAAATTCTGATTGGCATATTAACCAGATTATAAAAGTGAGAGAAGGAAGAACCGCCAAAGAGACAGCAGCTGCTCTTTTGCTGCTAGATCCATTCAGGATATAAAATTTTTGCTGAGATATTTATTGTAAAATGGATTTTTTCCCCTTTCCCTCTTGCTTTTATTTTTAGCCAGCATTACCCCCAGCATCTGTTCCACCTCGTGTGAGAAATGTGTTGGAATGGGGGTGGGAAGGAGGTGAGAAGGATGTGTGTAACAAAACTTAGGAAAGCCTCTGCAGAGTGAGAAGAGAGGCAAGGTGTCCCACCCTCACCAGAAACAGCAGATCCTGGGGCAGGGGTGGGGAGCTTGAGTCTCCTTTCGACATTCAGATTTTCACATGCTGGAGTTTGAGAGACACCCAGGAAAGCCTCAGAGTCTATCGGGTGCATAACCACACTGCACCTGCCCACTGTTTGTGTACTTCAAGTGATGGGAGACCCATTCCCTTTGAAAGCAGCGGTAGAGAAGATCAACAGGTTTGGTAAGCTGGGATATGTTGCTGGAAATAAAAACCCAGGATAGGAGCCAGTGCGAATTCTGAGAAGCAGCAGTTCATGGGCTTGAGTGGTTCTGTGACACTTTACGTTAGAACGTCCCTTCTTACCCATACATGAAGCTTCTATTTCTTGTTCTACCTTTGTTCTCCTGAGGCCACCTGTGACACCTCTATTGTTTATCTTCGGATTTCTCTCTCAAATTCACTACTTTGAGTTACATTCCCTTCGTGGTTTCATCAGTTTCTCCCAAGAAAGATTTTGAGCATCTTCAGCTTGACAGTAACTCTTCTTCGATATCCTATGTCTACTCCAGATACGGGTTCCAGACCTAAGTTAAGCACTTTATCTAAAAAGAATGCAGATGAAAGAGGTGCTGGTTTCTCTCATGTCTCACCCCCAAGTCAGTGTTAAGGCCTCGGTAACCCGACTTGCTGATTACTGGACCTCATTACCAAAATTAATTGTTGTATTTTCTAAGATAAATACCATACACTATAGGGAATGGAACTTTACAACTCTAGGAAAAGCATCCACTTATTAAGATGAGAAAGTAATTTATGATAGGCTGCAGTGTTAAATCATGTAAAATAGGAACCAACTTGAGAAAAGCAGAAAAATAAAAAAAAATTGTTTGGAAAAGAAATGAAGACCCTGGGTTGAATTACTGGAATTGAATATGGAATATGGTCCAAGCATCTAAATAGCAAGATGAAAATGAATAATAAGCCTTTTCATTGTTCTACATTAGAAGAAAATGTGTCCCTCTGGTAGGCACATTTGTTCTACATAAAATTTACCACCTAAGAGAAGTATTGATTTCTGCTCCTCCTCACACCTTCTGAAGCTAAATTCTGTGCTGCTGGAGACAGTGCCTATCTGATTGGCTGTCCTGTCTTGCTGAACATAGCCTTGGCATTTAAACACACTCTAAGGATGAGTGACAAAAAAAGACTTCCACAAAAGGTTTTGAAGCACTTAATTATAAGGTCACTTGTCATAAAGCATTATAAAACAGGAATAAAGAGCGAGAACAGAAAAATAAAAAAAAGGACAGAACATGGAGTCTGGTGACAGAAAGAACACAAACTGAGTTCCTGTGACCGTCAGAGGACTTTAGACTATTAGTGACCTCATCTCTGATGTTGAACTTGTTGTGACAGGAGTGAAAAGAGGAGTTCACCCCATAATGAGGCTTATAACTTAAATGAAAGAGTATCTCACTCACTTCCAGGAAGCAAAACCTTTTTAAAGGTATTTTCTTTTTCTTTCTTTCTTTCTTTCTTTCTTTCTTTCTTTCTTTCTTTCTTTCTTTCTTTCTTTCTTTTTTTTTGAGGAAATTTCGACTCAGAGCCCCGCTGAAAAGGTATGTAGGAGGGTGAGTCATGTCAATAGTTGTTGCAGATGCATTTCTGGCTTTCCCTCATCACATCCTGAGATGGCAGTACAGGGACCACTGAGCCGTGAAGCTCAGTGTGTAGCACAACAGAGCCTCAAGAGGGGTAAGAAAGCCAGCAGAGCAAGACCCTTGGAGTTTGCCTCTACTTAGTCACAATGAACTCAAAACGGAATCAAACTTGGGCCATAGACAAAGAGAAGAAGACCACCAGAGGGATCAGGAACCATTATTAGTTCACACTCTACTGGTGATTTCTTCCCTAAATTCCCTAATTTAAGTATTCTTGTTTTAACAGATGCTAAAGAGCCATTGACCTGAGTTAGTAATTAATGATATTGCCACGGAACTAACAATTCACCCCGACTTACGTTGTGCCTGTTTGGATTTCTTTGGGAGCCGAACGATTTATTTAGGATGAAATTTTAGCTCTAATGAGGGCTTGCAGAATGTGAGATAGAGAAGGAGGAAAACCCAACATGGTGCTTGTTAATGACTGACTCGCCTTACGTCTAGAGAATGCCTGCACGCCTGTTCCCTCTTCAGGAAGCTTCCTTTGATGCTCCGGCCCACTGTGTTTTTCTCCTTCCCTCGCTCCAGTGCTGCTTCGTGTTGGGCTCTCATTTAGCGCCAGTCACATCACGTAGTGCCTTGGCATTTGTAATAAATACATTGGCACTTCTGCTGGACATTGGCTTCCTTGTGGAAACTGACAATAATAGTTGAATGTCTTTGGTCCAGCCTATAATAAGCATTCAGAGCATTGCTGATTGTATTAATGTAGACCTCCCATGGTCAAGTGGAGCAATCACATCTTCAAGAATGTGTGGCATCAGTTCTGTCTATGTGACCAGACCTGTCCCCATGAAAAGGATTCTTTGATAAAGGGTCAGCGGGAACATGTCTCTTCTTTTGTAAGGAATACCACCAGAAGTGATTTTAGATTTTTGTTGCTATAGAAACCTCAGAAAGTACATTAACTTCAATGCAAAGGCATCTTATTCCTTAAAAATTTCATGTTTGAATGATTTAAATGCAGGTCCCAGCTGGGTGATTAAATGTGTTTCAGCCAGGCAAGCAGTATATTGTAGTGGTTAAATATGTAGGCTTTAGATGCCTCTGTTCAACTGCTGGATCCATCACCAAAGCATGTGTGACTCTGAATGAATCAGAGAAAGAAATCAAGACCTAGGGATGTATGTCTTTCCCGAGAATTGATGGGCCCACCACTTTCAGCCCCTCATGAAGCTAGTATTAACTTCACAAGCCTGATCTACGTTATGCTATGTGTGTGATCTATGTTACACTATTCATGTGTGACCCATGTTACACTATGTGTGTGATCTATGTTACATTATTCGTGTGTGATCTATGTTACACTATTAGTTTCATGATACAGTGAATGTGAATATGGAAAAGGAAAGAAAGAAGCTTAGCTCCTTCCCTGTCCTTCTCCTGCCCATCCTCTCTTGTTCTTTTCTTCCCTCCTCCCTACTTTTCTTTCTTTTTTTCTCTGGGGGAACAAGTTCAATTTCATCCTCTTTGGAAAAGGGTTTCATCCACTCCCTGTGTAAACCAAGAAGCAGTATGTTTCTACTACCGACCATAATTTCTTATACCCCAGCCCTTCATGAGTACTGTGATTCCTTTTAAGTAGAAACTTTTTTTGTTCAGTTTAGTAAAAGACAGTTCACTGAGTATATATACTGTATGCCTCATTCCTCATTCCTAATCTGTATTAATTTCTCATCATAAGCACAGTTCTAGACCGTGAAATCTATTGTTCTAGTTTTTTTTTTCTTTTCTGAGATAGTTCATGAAAGATTCTCATGCTATGTAATGTCTCGGGGAGATGATCCCCTGGAAGATGGGTGAGTGAGTCAGGTAAGCCAAAAACAAGCTCATGCTATCAAGGAAGCAAACCCCGGAGTAACCGGGGATTCATCATGATGGGCAGGTTTAGGAGCTTGTATGGCTTAAGTACCCCAGAGTCACCCTGACCAAGATGTAGCAGAGGGGACCATGTTACATATTATCTCCCATTGCTCGCTGGTGGAAAGAAATAGCCTTGCACAT
This sequence comes from Dicrostonyx torquatus, assembly GCA_028555095.1. NCBI lineage: Eukaryota > Metazoa > Chordata > Mammalia > Rodentia > Cricetidae > Dicrostonyx > Dicrostonyx torquatus. The sequence continues at coordinate 1,389,201 of JAQHUG010000167.1, forward strand.
GTTAATTTTCTTGTACTTGTGAGCTCTTGCAGATAAATTCTTAGGTAAAAATGTGTCAGTTGGAGCACTCAAAAGAACATGAGCTGCTGCTATTAACTCTGTATTTGAAAGATGGGGAGCCAGAGGTCTGCAGAAATGAACCGAGTTGCTACAGACGCCAGATATAGAAAATGTTGCATATGTCATCACAATCTGGATTCTTCTGACACCCAGATCCAAAACTCTTCTTGTTGCTTGCCTCACCCTGCCTGTCACCACTGAGTGGCAGAGTAGCGGCTGGATCGGTGTGAACTGTAACTAGCATAAGGACTTTAACCGGTGTGAGGGAATGCTCTTTCAAGGATGCTAGCAAGTTTGGCGTAGGACAGCTACTCAGTTCCATTACGGCTTTACATCTGTTTCCTAAGCTGAATTGTATCTTCTGCCTTCGCAGAATAACAATTTGAAGCGGTAGCTCACAGTGCCTGAGGATGCAACATTATTTAGAGATGAGGTCGTGGCCAGATGCCGTTGTGCTGGTACGAGGCCGTAATGGAGTAGGATAGCCTCCAATCCTATATGACTGCATCTCATACAAGACAGCCTCAGAAAAGCAGAGAAGAAAGGGAAAACCGTGGATGGAAGAGGCAGAGATTGGTGTTATATGGCTATAAGCTGAGGAATTCCAGAGGTTGTCAGACATCCACCCTGAGCAGGGAGGAGGCAAGGAAAGGTTTCAAAGTGTACCTAGTCCATATAGCCTTTGGAGCTCTGCACCCTCCAATTTATATAGTCTTAATCTACACAGTTTGTGGCATTTTGTTATACAGCTCCGGAAAACCAATACACATTCATCTTTGCTTTTTTATTTCTTAATAAAATTTTTGCAGAAACTAATGAATGCACAAGAAGGGGATTTCATATCAGCTTTCAGAATTCTCTGAGTTATAGCTTGCATGACTCTTAGAGAGTGTTGTGGGTCCCTTGAGGGATTAATGCTTCTAACACAAAGGATATAAAACTATGAGGTTTGGATAAAAATTATTTCCATGTTTAGTCCCTACTAGGTTTAGCCCTGACTAATGTACCTGATGTTGCTTTCAACCAAGGTAAAATGCATTCTTATTTTTTTTTAAGAAAAAAAAAAGGGAAAATTGGGGCTGTGACTGATGGAGCTGGCCCGGCAGGAAAGACTCTAGGACACTGCCCATCTCTGGCATCTGATACTGCCTCTTGCAAGGCTTCCCCCTTCTGACCTTCCAGGGTCCTTGGAACAGATTCTTCTGCCCTCTTGTACTTTCATGATCTAAGCAAAAGGCCTGGGGCAAAGAGTGCTAAAAGATTTATTTTATAAGCAATGATCCATGGCTGTAGACAGAAGGAGAGCTGAACACATACTCCAGTGAGAAGAACAGAAATCTGGTAACCCAAGTTAGGTGAAGAGAGTCTAGAGGCAGGGGATAAGGCTGTTTCTCTGTGAATGGCGCACACTATAGCCATGTTCAGGAGGAACAGACACTTCTGGTTCTGTTGATATGAGACAAGTATCATTTCATTGTGGTTTCTGGTCCCATCTCTTTGGACACTGTTATGGAAACTGACTGATTTCAGGACTGTTGCTTTGGCATGACCTATTCACTAGCAAGAAGGCTCTATGTCAGTACCACAAACCAGGGAGAGATGTGTCCTTTTCAGATACTGTGAGATTACACAGTAGGTACAGTATTAAAGACTGGATGTGGGGGATGGGATGGGATGGCTCTGAATACAAAACTGGGAAGAAAGTTTCAATTGTCTAAACCGATACATCCTGAAGGTAGTGATGTCTGTAGTGGTTAGAATGAAAATGGCCCCCAAAGGCCAATAGGAGGTGGCCCTTTTTGGAGATGTGGCCTTGTTGGAGTAGGTGTGGCCTTGGTGGGGGAAGTATGTCATACTGGGGGTGGACTTTGTGGTTTCAGATGCTCAAGCCAGGCCCAGTGTCACTCTCTCTTCCTGCTGCTTGCATATCCAGATGTAGAACTCCAGTACCATGTGTGTCTGTGTTCTGCCGTATTTTCCACCATGATGTCAATAGACTAAACCTCTGGAACTGTAAGCCAGCCCCACTTAAATGTTTTCTTTATTGAGACTTGCCACGGTCATGGTGTTTGTTCACAGCAATAGAAACCTTAACTAAGACAACATCTTTCCCAGTTTGGGACCCTGAAAAAAGCTAACTGAGTACTGGCCATACATTTATTTTCTCTGTGCTCTTGATTGCATATGTGACTAGCTACTTCTAGTCCCACCTTGACTGCTCTGCAATGATGAACTGTAACTGGGGATTGTAAAGTGAGTACACCTTCCTCCTCTCAGATGCTTTTCATTTGGGAATTTTATGACATCAATAGGGAAGAAAGTAGAACACCTTAGCATCAAGAGTCGGAAAGAAGAGAATCCATGCCAGAGACGATAGAGAGCTGACTGCTCAACTGTGCCACCTGTGCCACAAGCAGCCCACATCTCCATGACAATTGCATCTATAACAGTATTTGTGTATCTGTTTATGCCTCCATCTGTATAATCTGTATTATAGCAATATCCAAGTAAGTTTTCTTTATTTGAAAATTTATGAAGACAGGGGAGACTTGCAGAAGACAGACTTTTCATTTCCAGATGGTGGTGAGTTATGCACAGCTGTCATCACATGTGTGGTCAGGGGACAATGGCCAGTCTCTCCTCACTGTGATGATGAAATGCCTCTTGGACGGAGGATTTTTGTGTGTGTGTTGCTTTACCTAGTTGTGGAAATGAATATTTGTCAGACTTTTGGTAGGTCTACCAAGCAGTGGGGAATTTCATTGAAATGAAAACTCACTGTGGGAATCTTACATGGAGCTCAGGGTTCCGTGTTTCTCATGAGCTTCTTGGTATACCAATGCTGGGCATCAAATACTGTTTGAGAAGCCTGGCAACATATTTCCTTTCTGACTTGTTATCTCGTTCTTTTGCATCTGTAGGATTGGATCCAGGTCTATGAGGATGCTACACCAGCGCCCCACCACTTAGCTATACCTCCATCCCCATATAATGAACCTAATTCCACATCCAGGTTGCCCCTTGCCAGTTAACAACTCATTACCTTGGTGATTCAGGTGGCCCCAGTACATAGCATCTGCATGTCTCAACTCTCGATTTATTCTTCTCTAATTTAGAATCCCAGGGTCACACTGGGTGACTCAGGTCAAGTTCAGAAGTCTATTCAGGCTTTCTGTGTCATCAAAGAGGTTTCTTCTATCCTATTCCTTCCCCTGTCTTGCTGACTCTTTATTTCTTTTTTTTTTCAGATCTGTTCTAAGCCTCAGATTTTCATATCTCATTCTAAGCAATTTGGACTTGTCCCAGCTCTCATACAGAGATATTAGTTTTAATAAGAAATGGGTCCTCCATTTGTCAGAGCCCACCATTGATGGATGGCAGCTGAACACTAAGAGTATCAACACTGGGGCTGGAGAGCTCACTTGGTGGTAAAGAGCATTGGCTGCTCTTATAGAGGATTGGGTTCAATTCCCATCACACACATCAGCTCACAGCCAACTGAAACTCTAGTCCAAGGGTATCTGACACCCTCTTCTGGCTTTCATATATGTATGGCATGTGACATACATATAGGCTAAATACTCAGATACATAAAATAATGCATAAAACAAATAATAATAAAACATTTAAAATGTTTAAGAGCAATATTAACCATTTCTTCCTTATAAAAGTAAAATTCCTGAAATGTTCCATGAAAGAGAAAACCACAGCGTTAATTAAAAGAAAATTTTAATGCGAAATAGCCCATCCACATAGCATTCTGTCACTGACAGCCTAGAGGACGGAGTCAATTTTACCACTCCTTCAGTTCCGGTTCAGTTGCAGTGGGGAAACAAGTTGCTAGGCAGATTCTCAATAAAGATTTTGGTTTTTAAGCCTTTGGAATGAAATTGCTTAAGTTCAATCTATACAGTAAAGATTTCTTCTTGCTATTTCCATTCCCCCAATGATTTCTATTCCTGTTGGCTGTTGCAAAAAATCCATGAAAATGCTAGTGGCTGAATATACTTTCAGGAAAAGTTGCTTTGTAAAGTGTATTTCATAAAATTCATATTTTAATGCCTCCTCTTTCTTCTATGATCATGGTGGAAGGTGCCTATCTTTTCTCCAGACTTTTCAGGAACAACTTGGTTTCTAGGCTGGGTGTTATCTATTTTCCTTAAATTGTATTTGTTAAAAATCATTCCCAAGAATAAAGATAAACATTTTTTTTAAAAAAAAATCATTTGCTCTGTGATTACTTCATGAGTTCCTCTACCAAGTGTGCTTTCTTCCATACTCTCTATTTCAATCCATACCTGTAGCAGCTAGGCGCAAAGACTAGGTGCTTGATCTGTGGTCCAGTTTGTGCTTAACTCATTCTGATACCCTCACATGTGGACCGCATAAGTCAAGGAAGGAAATCGCTTTTATGTCCTACATGTTTACAGAGAGCCATGGCTTCCCTTCTCTGACCTACGCTCTGGATGGCTCGTGTGTGAGCTTGTTTACTCTGAGTAAAACACAATTTCCAATTTGGAAGTGATCTGGTTTAACAGGTCTCATAAAAGGACTGGGAAAGATCTCTGGACATCAAAGAGTTCCCGTGTGCAGACGTTCTGGGGGAATGTAAAGGAATCTGTAGCATATGGACTAAATTCCTGTTGGAACGCACACATTCCTTTTGAAAAAGCTGCTTGAAACAAGCCACATTTCAGGGTTCATCAGATCCTTTTTTCCTCTTCTGACTGAGGTCCTATTCCACATTTGGCTCATTATTTGAATGCTCTCCCCCAAATGCTTGATGCCCCTCTAATCATCCATCCTAGAAATATTTCAGAAGCCTACCGTTTTATTTTTAATTACTTTAAGCCACACAATGGACAGGTCTCATATTCCAAATATGATCTCCGGTGGTGATTTTTGGCATATAATATCCTGAACACACTTTTTTTTTCTTCTTTTAAAATGAGTTCCTAGCAAGAAGGATAGCTGGCCAGTCAGTGTAGTTGATCACCAGCTCTTTCCTGGGACTCCCTCCTGATCTCCGATGACTCTGTCTGCTCCTTTCCAGGCTCTTCACTTTGGAGAGCTTCAGACAGAATGGACTCAAGCTTGGTGCCGATGTCAAGGGTACCCAATAATGTCTAGCAAGTCAGAGTGCAGCATTTCAGGGCTCTGCCCTTAAAATTAATCTCCTCCTTACCCTGACCATGCTAGAGATCTCAACCATTCTTGTTCTCTCACCTGGTACCCATTGTCTACCCATCTTCCTCCTTCCTGGATCACGACATCATTAAGTGCAGACAGACCAAAATGCTATCTCCCCATCACCCATGGGAAAGCTATGGAATTCTCAATATTTATCCCAGACTTGGAGTTTCTCTTTGTTTTGTCTTTGCTGTTTCTTCTCTGTTATCTAGACATTTATGCTTCCTTTCCATTTCTTCTGTTATATTTCTGAACAGCGACCGACCCCCTATTTTTACTACCATTTATGAAGTATTTTTGTTGTTAAACAAACAATATTATCTTTAAGCTTGTATCTTTATTACCTATCTTTACACTGTTGCAAGATTTAGAGCCCAAATCCTAGCTATGCATTTGTTTCTGTGCTCAGAAACTTTTTCAAGAAAGTGTTTATTTTTACCACTGTATAGGTGAATGTGGCTGTGTGTCTGTACGTACATTATGCACATGCAGGAGGAGGCCAGAAGAAGGCACTAGATCCCCTGGGACTGGATTAACAGGTGATTGTGAGGCAGTTAATATGGGTGCTGGGAACTCACCCATGCGTCCTCTGCAAGAGCAAGCAGCCAGTACTGTTAACCTGAGCTGTCTCTCCAACCCAGGCCCTTTCATTTTCTCTGTGTGTGCCTATCTCTCTCACATCTTGGGGTGCGTGTCCCATATATCTAGAGTGGGAGTTCCTTAGGACCAGGAACTACATTTTAAGCCTGCAGCACTATTTCTGAAATGGGTAGCATAATAGCAGTTACTGAGAACATCAGTGCTTCACATCCTTCATGTCCCACGTGACAAATCGCTCGCTCCCCAAAGCTTGCATTTTCCACCCATAAAATGGAGATGAATATACTGAACACTCATAAGTGTTGTAAGACTAAAAAGTAACTCATGTATTAATTAGATCCAGTTCTGAGACAACTCAGACCATCAAGTCACTCCTTTCTTCCCCTCTTCTTTTCTTCCTTCTTTTAGACAACAAAAGACATTTTTGATGTTGTTCAGAAAAAAGGTTATTTATTAAAAATCCCTGAATCAGTAGCTTTTTCCATACAGATTAACACTGTACAGAATGTATAGCTACATATATATGGTAATGTTACTGATTTTTAGTGAAATATCTGTAAGGCTTTTTGTGAAGGAATTTAAACCACAAAGAATTAGTATTAATAAGTGATCCACAGTTGTTGACACCATAGGCACCCTTTGACTCTCCTGATTTTGATAGTCACTGACTCCTTATGCCTAATCTGACCCTCTAAGTATTAATAGAGATTCGTGCTTGTTGACTGTTTACCAAAGCCCTGTTCTGTAACTCAATGAACCTGCCTGGAGAGCCTTCTTGGAGAAGAAGAAAACTGAGTTTCCTATAGAAATGACACATTGCCTTTGGTGGCTTTGGGGGTGGTAGTAGCCATGAATGGGTGTGGAATTCCAGAGGAAGGAAATCTCTTGGATAAATGATAGGGGGGGTCTATAGATTGTTTTGACTAGGGAGATAATTAAGTATGGTGACATCAGAGCTTCTGTGCAGAAGAACTCTGGAGAAAGCATTCTTGTCAGAAAGAGAGGGATGGAGGACTCTCACTGAAACTGAAGTCACATAGCAGCTTGGTGTAAGACTGATAAACTACCCATTGTCCTCATTAAAAACAGAAGTGTGTAGTTCCGGGATGTAACTGGAGAGAGTGAGATAATCTCACCCAAGCCATCTCCATGACAACACCACCACTATAGACTAGGAAATGGATGAGGCATGTTGTAGAAGAGGCAGAGTGGAGGCGGGTGAAGCCAGGGAGTAGAAGCCTTATAAAACATGTTAAGGGGTACTTTGCAAGTTCTGATGTCATCAGCCTGATGCCTTGGGACAAGGGCTGTGGGCAGAATGTGCAGTGCATTGGGAGGTGGTAAGAATGGAAGCAAAGAGGCAAATGAGAAGCAATAGGTGGATTCAAAGAACGCGAATTAAGTTCATTCTATAGTACAACATTTTTTTTGTGAGAAAAACATTTATGAAGTAAACCTAATAGGTTATAATAATATGTAACATGCATTGGGCTATTTCTGTATGAAGTAAACCTAGTAGGCTATAATAATGTGTAACATACACTAGGCTATTTGTGTTTGTCAAATACTAGTTTGGCATCTTTCCATTGACCATGTGCTCATTCCTTATGGTAACCCTATAGTTAAGGATCTACTGTTGTGCTCTTTTCTGTAGGGTTTAAAACACTGGGCACACACCAGCTATGTAACTTGTTCACACAGCTATCAGGAATAGAATCTGACTTAAATTCCAGAGAGACTGGTGACTGAGCCTATGTTCTCAGTTGCTATCGCTGTGACAGCAATGTCTTTATAACTATAATAAATGATTCAGAACACATGGGGTGTTATACCCATACAGCTTCTTGTAAGAGTTTGATTCATATTCATGGAATCAACAATTTTAATAACTGTAATAACTTTATTAACTGAGCATTTACTGTATACCAGATACTAGGTTAAGTGTTTTATATAAATTATTTAGTTCTTATGACAGTCCTCTTGGGTAAATACAGTAAAACACTTGCAAGAGGTTTATATAATCCATCAGAACTATATAACAGGTTTGGGCATCTCGTTAGAGCTAAATAAAACCTATGTAAAGTGGATAATATTTTACTCCTCTTTTGAGTTTAATAGATGGGCCTAGCTGGGCAGTGGTGGTGCATGCCTTTAATCCCAGCACTCGGGAGGCAGAGGCAGGCGGATCTCTGTGAGTTCGAGACCAGCCTGGTCTACAAGAGCTAGTTCCAGGACAGGCTCCAAAGCTACAGAGAAACCCTGTCTCTAAAAACCAAAAAAAAAAAAAAAATAGATGGGCCTCAGTCATATCAGCCCTGAAACCAGTACCGACCACAGCATACCACCTATCTCACTTACTTGCAAGCATTTAAAATAACCAGCCTTTGACACAGAGGGAGGTTTTGAGTTTGTCCTTGAAGGCTGGGAACACAGGTGCTGAGAGAGAACATTCCAGGTAATAGAAACGAGAAGAAAAGGAGGCTGGAGAATGTGAGGTGTTGCGATGATTATCAGCTCAGGTGTGTGACACGTACTTCGCAAACGGTAAAGGCAATGAATGCGTAAACATTAGTAGTTACTACCAAGTTCACGGTTATTTCTATTAGAGTGTGCCAATTTGCATTCTTGACACATGCTGTATTTTCTTTGGATGGAAGGAGAAATCCTAAATCATTAAAGCAACTGGAACACACATTAGGTACACGTATAGGTCGGTAGTCTGGACCCCTGCCATTCCTATTTTTGTATGTTGAAATCTCTAACTGTCTAATCGTGATGGTACAGAGTTCGCTCCCTCAGCAGCCAAGATTGATTTTTCCTTTGAGTAGACATGCTTCACAGAAGTACCCTTTCCCGTTACGTTTTGAAAGTCATCAGACATGCTGTTATAAATGATCACGGAAGATTACTGGAGATGCTGCAAAATAATAGTGAACCAAGGGGCATCTGTAATTTCCAAGGATGGCTTGCAATCATCACTCAAAATGAACCCTATGTGAGTGCAAGGCTGAACTTTCTCTTTTCCTCCCCCTCTCTCCCTTTACCACTTTATAACATAGCTGAAATGGATACCGCACCTCATGAATTTTTATGCAAAATATTCCGTTGCAAGCCACGGCTGTGCGGACAAGCTCTCCTTGTGAAGAGGAGAGCTAGCCTGCTTTGTTCAATGCCTGGCAGCCTACATAGAAAGTCTTCATATCAATTGGCTAACTGGGAGTCAAAGTCCATGAGGGCTACCAGCCATAAATGGGTTTTGGATGCCTCTTGGTTCAGACTCTCATAGGTTAAGAGAAAAATGATTCCATATTTGTTGGGAGAATTGCTCTTCGCACAAGCTCTCTGCTTAAGACATCCCAAGCTCTCACAGAGCCTAGCTATGGAAAATGAAGCCCTCCAAGCTAACACATTTGGAGCCATCCTTTCCATTCAATTGGTTCAGATATAATTGTTCCCCTAGTACTATTTCTATTTCTTTAATTTTAAATCTGTATTCTGTCTGCCTTGGCCCAATCAGATTCCCCTCTCCTCAATCAAACCAACATAGATTGTTTTGTTTTGTTTTAAATTTGTTCTTCTTCCTGTTGTCTCTCCCCATGGTTCTTCAGTCCATTGAGTTCTAGCCTGCAAGGTGATTTATACATATTCTAGAACGTAACAGGTTGGGAAGCACCTTTGTTCTATGGTCCCACACTATGACAAACAATCCAAACATCTTGGCACAACACTGTTGGTTTTCCATGGCCTTTCCACAAACGTCCTTCCTCTCAGAACTTTCCAGTTACTGGATTTGCTACTTTCAATCACAGCATGCTTCTAATTGTCTTTCCCTTAATTTCAAACACACACACACACACACACACACACACACACATACATACACACACACACACACACACACACACACACACCCCACACCACATACAGGGTTTTTGACGGAAACAATTCCTTTAAAGAATTAATCCAGCAAAAATGATTGAGGGCCTAATGTGCAACAGACATTATATTTTATACTTGAGACCAAGATACAAGATATGCCATACTCTAGTCGGGAGAGTTGGAAGATGAATATAGGAAGAGGTCATCATAATTCAGTAAGATAATCAAAATTATGGAATGAAATGCTTAAAAAAGACCAGAGTGAGGTCTTCCGGGACTCATACCTGACACATCACATTTGCCTGCCCTGTCATTCTTTTGTCAATGTTACCGGGCTTCATTTTCTCTATGGCATTTGTCTGAGCTTATCTTACATATTGTGTTGTTTCTGTTTATTTTGTCTCCTCCACCAGAATGTGAGTTTTATAAGAGACACTTTGATTCCCTCTTGCACTCTGGGTTGGTACATCAGTGGTTAAAAGGATTTATTGACTATGTAACCGTGGTTGGAGAAGGCTTCCCACACCTGTCTCCCTAACCGCTTTCTTCGGTCTTTCACTTGGGTTAATCAAGAATGTCCTCAATTTTTTCTAACTGTAGTCAGCAAGCCATTATAACTGTGACATGGTCAATGCGAAGCACAGGTTTTATTTCATTCTGGGGACTTTTGTGACCATCGATTATAATAATTTTTTTCATTTATATGTTTCTTCATTATCTGTACTGCAAAAGGGCTTTACCATGCTAGATGCAGCCAAAGACAGATAATGACGTGAAGTCCATCCACTGATTTAACATACCAGAGTAAGCAGATGTTCTCTATACATAGAGAAAAACACTTTCAACAGTGATAAACAAGCTAAAGGCATGCCATTAAACATGTGACACGAACGCCTGCCACTATACTGCTGATGATGTTAATTCTAATTGAACTCTAGGCGACATCTTCTTGTTTCCTTAAATTGTCTCAAAATTTGAGAAAAAATTCAGTAAGTATTTAGGAATAATTACTTTATGTCCAATGTTTACTATGAAAACACAGATCATAATGACAGGCACAATGGTTGTGAGAAAGAGCTGGCGAGCCTCTTCCTAAAATGGATTTGACACACTTTGCAATGAGATATCAAAACTCTAGAAGGAAGGAAGTGAGGCAAACATGCTAGCCATCATCAATCACATACAAGCTGTCATGATATTTAGGTCTGGGATTCCTTTCTGCCTAGATAATCTGGGAATCGGGCTAGATTACACAGCTTTCTAAGACAAACAAGCAACGATTCACAGTGGCACAGATTTTCTTTAGATTTATTTCTTAACAAAAACTTTTCATAGAAAATCCAGTGTCAAGAGTCATCAAATGACCAGTATCTAATGTCATATATAAGACTTTTTTGGATTAAATTTTTTATCATGCAAAGTATTGAGTACCATTATGACACTTTCATTCATAGGCTACACAATAGTTTTGCAGCTACAGTAAAGTCTAAGAACTTTCATTTGTTGAGCCAGGAGATGCTACATATTTGCATATGAAGGCTTGGTGGGTGAAGCCTGAAAATCTGACTTTAGTCCCTGAACTCGTGGTTGAAGGAGAAAACTCATTCTTCCAAGTGTTACACACACACACACGTACACACATAAAATAAGCAAATTTGTAAACAAAAATATAAAAGATGCTGATGTGCATGTCATTTCCTAATCAGCCTAATGTGGTGAGTGTTCTAATTATCACTTTACCAATATCTGTGTCTGAAGCCTAAGAGGTTGAATAGCACATCAGGAACACAAAACCCACTAGTTGCAGAGCTGGTGACTGCAGGGAGGAAGCCCAGCTCTTTCTCTGATAAATTCAGCAAGAAGCCACAGTAATTACCTTCCTGATGTGAACTTCCATAAGCATGGTGATCATATCGTTAAAGGTTTAGCAGGAGAAATTTGTCACCAGTAGACTGAGTCTTCAGCTGGTTGTTTTGAACCTGTGGTACAATGTCTTGGGGAAGAGTTAGGAGGTTTGAGAGTCTTCCCTATTGATCAAGGACTCTGGTAGAGGTCAGACTGTAGGTCATGAGGCTCATGTATTTGGCTGAGGACTGAATTTTATGTTTTGGAAACCTGTTGCTTTCATTGGTTCAATAAAGAAACTGCTTGGCCTGAAAGGGAGAAACTTAGGTAGGTAGAGAAGACAGAACTGAATTCTGGGAGGAAGAAAGCAGAGAGAGAGAGCCGCCATGGAGCCGCCAGGTCAGACATGCTGAATCTTTCCCAGTAAGCCACAACCTCGTGGGGATATACAGATTATTAGAAATGGGTTAAATCAAAATGTGAGAGTTAGCCAATAAGAGGCTAGAGGTAATGGGCCAGGAGGTGATTTAATTATTACAATTTCTGTGTGGTTATTTCGGGTGTTAGCTTGCTGGGCGGTTGGGATGAAAAGCAACCAGCTCCTTGCTACAGAAGCCAGAGGAGAAGGCGATGGATGTGACCTTCCATATAACACCTGAGAATCCCTCTAAATCCTCCTCCTTTGATGACGTCCTCCTCGAATACTTCTTCCATACACAGAGAAATCTTAGGGGACTCAGAGACACAACAGTGGTTTCTTTAGAGTCAGCTCATGACCAATTCTAACAGTGCACCAGAGTTTTTACTGGAAAAACCCCTAAGGGGATTTCCATTGTTTCTTGGAGGAAGAAATTCAAAGGGCATCTACTAATTTTGTCTATCAGATAGAAGGGACCACTGTTCAAAGATATGTTGAAAGAGGCAATTGTCCGAGGGGCGGGTGGGGGGGGGACAAAGCCTAAGTTAAATTGTCACCATTTTCTCCCTTTTCAATTCTAATACTGTAAGTGAACTTTGTGATGAATGTTCTGAACTTACAGGTCCTTGAAATGACCTGTAATGAGAAAACTCTTTTGTATGAATTTGCAAAGATCACTGTCAGTGAAGATCAATACATTCTACACCAGTTGATTTCTTTTTAAATGCAGTTCACTGAAGGTGGGGGTTAGATAGCATGGATCAGATGGCCCATCCTGGCTTTGGAAGATAGAGTGGATTCCATACCACTGTAAAGAGCATGAGTCTCCATGCTGTCTTCACTCATCCTTCCTCTTTAACTCCTGGTTTTCTGTTTTTAGTATCCTGTCTGTAGTCGCCTAGGTTGGGCCAGCAGCAGAGTCTCAAGAAGGGCTACTCAGGAGAATTCCAAGAGAACTGATACTGCCTGTGCAGTGCACAGTGGATTGTAATAGCTCTTTATGAATTTCTTGTAAACCTTCTTCATACCTGTAACTCAGAAGAACATTGCTCTTGGGTGTTGTGGGCTCCACCCTCAGGTTTTGGGCTGTTTGACTCTTAGGCAGAACTGATCTCTATTAGAAATAAATGGACAACACTTGATTTCTATATTAATGCTCTTCTACTGGAATAGACTGGCATATGATTATTAGAATTTGACTGTCTGAATTCAAATTCCAGGCTTGCTAATTGGACCTTAGGAAAATGCCTAAATCACACTAATCCTCTATATCTTCATCTCTTAAAAAAATAATATAATAGTGTGCCTATGTTTCTAGGGCTAATTAAGTTGTAAAGTGATTAAGGTAACATACAGTGCTTGCTGACTGCAGTTACCCAGCATTTCACATACATATGGATGTTTGTGCGAGTATGTGACTGTGTCTTTAAATGACTATAATCTTATTTCCTTCTTGCATCCCAGGATTTAATATAGAATCTAACATATGGCCATTGATTAATAAATGTTAATTGAATTAATAAAAACAACAAATCATGGAATAATAATTCTGTGGAATTTTGCCATCAACGTCTAAATTCATTGTCTCCTTTGGGTTTTCAGCTGGACTCTGACATGTACTTAACATGTTTTTGGGAAAGGCTTACTTATCTAGGGAAAGAGGAGCCAGCAGATGACATCCTTGGAGCTTTGAAGTCTCTTACTCTCCCCAGCTCTTTTTTTTTTCTTTCCTAAACTCTGACTTTTCAAAATGACCAAAGGTCAAGCTCTATCAGGATATAGGTCATGCACTATCAGGATACCGGCTTCAGACTCAGTACTCTTCTCCTTTTTCTCTCCCCCTACCTCTTCATTCCCTCTCCCTCCTTCTCCTCTTCCTCATCCTTTTTGGAAAGATAGGTTTTTTTATGTGCATGAAAATGAATGTTCTGTGCATGTATGTTTGTGTATCACATGCTTGCAGTGCCTGCAGAAGCCAGAACAACACTGAATTCCCTGGGATCAGTATTACAGAAGATTTTCAGGTGCCATGTGGATGCTGGAAATTGAACCTGGATCCTCAGGAAGAACAGTCACACCTCTTAATCACTGAGCCACCTCTCGAGCCCCAACCTCTGCACTTCCTATGAGGCCATAAGATGCAAAGGTTATGGACTAAATAGGGTTGATTAAGGTTAGCCTGGGAGTAAAGAGGCATGACCAAGAGTTATAAGACATTAACTTAGTCCTAAAGGATGTGTGAAATCTGACATTTCTTGAGTGTCTTTCTTTCTCGCCCCCCCCTCTGATTTATTCATTCTGTACACAGTTTGTTGCCTGAATCCCAGAAGAGGACACCAGATCTCATTATAGACGGTTGTGAACTACCATGTGGGTTCTGGGACTTGAACTCAGGACCTCTGGAAGAGTACTCATGTCCCTTCTTGAGCTTCTTTCTAAGCAAGGATAGCAAATCTTCTTCTGTTTATCACTTAGAGGTGGTGAGATCCCAATAAGTTCAAATGCTTATTAACAGTGACATATACCCATTTATCATTTGCTATGAATTGTAGGTCATACCTTAGAGGACAAGGCCTATGCCAACTCAACTACACCTGATAAAGGGGGATGAACTACTTTCTGATGGTGAAGAAAATAATTTCTCAGACCACCCAGGAAACTTAAGAAGGTCATGCCTTGATAGATTCTTATATACTGGGAATTAAACAGAACAGGTTTTTAAGAAGACTTAACATAACTATAACCATAATGATGAACAAACCCACCATTTCCACTATTTACTGAGGACTAAACTTTAGGAAGAACTAAACTTTCATTCCGGCCCATTCGCCTTCTCCATCATCATATTATTGTATTATTGTTATTATTATAAAATGTGTCTCTGACATTTAATTAAGGCTGACCTTAAATTTGCTTTGTAGGAAAAAGATGACCTTAAATTTCTGATTCTCCTGGCGTCATCTTCCAACTGCAGAGACTATGGGTGGGCATGATCATAACCCGTTCATGTGGTGCTGAGAATCTTGGAAGTTGAAGATTGAGCTTTCTGTATACTAGACAAATACTCTGCCAGCTGAGCTACATCCTCAGCTGCCCTCTCCTAATTATAATGAGCTTAGTATTACCCTAATTTACACAGGAAAATGAACAGTGAAGGAGGTTAAACTACTTAAAGACACAGTGCCGTGGGAAAGTCTTGTTGGGATTCAATTCCAGGTCTTTCTTAACCATGTCAGTTTTCTGCTTCCTAGAACGGCAAGGAAGGGAGTGTAAGCACTGTTCAATTTACATAACATCTGGGAATCTTCTATCTGTATGCTGAAGCATTGTTTGCAAAAGAAAACAAATTAAACACTTTCACATTTTATCTTTTTTGACAGATTTCATCCTCCTACAATGGAGTCTTATTTTGGCTCTCAGTCGGCTATGTGGATCTATGGATGGGGATATATTACTGCAGGACTACAGGGTGTGTGTGTGTGTGTGTGTGTGTGTGTGTGTGTGTGTGTGTGTGTGTGTGTGTGTTCCTGACTAAGGGTTTTCTTTTCCTACCTAGGAAAGGAAATTGTGGAGTGAAAGATAGCCAGGGAAACTAAATCACAGCATGGGTAACAAGATAGACCAGACACTCTAGTCTTGCAAAGTTATTTCAGGCTTTGACTCAACAAACGAATCCTATGATAGAGCGCCCCTCCTTTTCTCTCTCTCTCTCTTTTTTTCTCTTTTTTTTTTTGGTTTTTCGAGACAGGGTTTCTCTGTGGCCTTTGGAGCTTGTCCTGGAACTAGCTCTTGTAGATCAGGCTGGCCTTGAACTCACAGAGATCCGCCTGCCTCTGCCTCCCGAGTGCTGGGATTAAAGGCGTGCGCCACCACCGCCCGGTTTTCCTTTTTTCTCTTTATGCCTGTCCCTCACCCTTTCCCTCTCTCTCATCTTTCAGTGTTAAAGATAGATTCCAAAGTTTTGTACGTGCTAGGTATAAGCTCTGCCCCTTGAGCTACACTATGGAGGCCAAGAATTTCTGTTTAAGACTCTCAAACAGTCTCGTAGAAAATTAAAAGTTATTATTCACTATGTTCTGATCATTCTGCCTCTTAAGTAGCTCCTAATTGTCCCTCTACCTCTCTCACTGTTATTTCCCGTGTAAAGGACACGTCTTTCTTCAACTCTAATTGCTTCAAAAGCCTCCTAAAAGCTCTTCCGTAATTCTTTCTTACCTCCTACCTCCATCTAATCTGGTCTCCACACTACAGCCAAAATGATCCTCAAACGTCTATCAAGTAATTTATGCTTCTAACAGGACAAGCAGTGGGCTCTCAAGAAGTACTAGCCACCTGTCATGTTCAGAAAGGGCTGGGATAACTCACAAAGGGATAGAGCCAAGACTTCAGTGAAATTTAAGGAAATACTTTTGATAGTGATCGTTGCACACATTGGGTAGCAAAGTGAGCTCTGTGCTCCAGGTGTGAGCAATGAAGATGGGCATTTCCCAGGAGGGTTGGTAAAGAATCTTTTTAAACATTGGTGTGTGCTTTAAGGGAAAAGGAGAACAGGAAAACTAGTTTATTTATTTGTGTGTGTGTGTTTAACATTTTAAGATTAGTGTTCAAAAATAATTTTCCTTTTGATCAATGTTTAGAGTTTGAAACAATTAATGGTTTTGCTTTTCTCCCTTTTAACTTTTGTCTTTCTTGTTCCTCTTCCTTCTTCCCTGCTCTCCCTCCCTTGCTGTTTCCTCTTCCTTCCATCTTGGGCTATACCTCAGCATCACGATGATAGAATACCTCAGAGACAACTTGAGGGGGATGAGTTTTGGTTCTGTTTCAGAGTCATGTTGGTTTATCATGACAGGCAAGGCATGATGGCAGGAGTGGCCAAAAATATAACTAAGGGGCCATGTGGCTGCAGCTGTTCACATGACCAGAGATCAAGAAGCAGAGTGCTAGATTAGATTCAGACATGGGAACACCTCCATAAGTCTGTATCCAAAAGTGTGCTTTCTCCAGCCAGGCTCTTCATCATGAAGGCTCTACAGCCTTCAAACTAGCATTGCAAACTGTGTACCAACAATTGGCCTCCAATTGGCCTGTGGAGGACATTTTAGATTTAGATCATAACACCTCCCTCTCTTTCTCCTTAAAACAGAAAGCAGACCTTGGATGAGTTAAAGTTCTTAGGCAGTGAAAGTGAAGTTCTTGAGTAAATAATTATTGTATGGCTTTTCTTGAGGAATATATGAGCAACATCTGTTTTCTACATATAAGGCACTGGAAATAAAGCAACGATAAGTCCTCTCAAACCCAGTTTGGTGAACTAATGAATTTCTTGGGATTATTTACAGGAAAATGGATGAAACATTACTTAACTGAACATAGTTGATTCAAAGGCATCTGTGTCATCTAACTGTCCACTACAGCATGACTGATGGCTCACAGAAGCTGCATCTCTGAAGACTCCTCCTACTCCATTTGCATACAGCTCTTCAGAGGAGTACCCTCCTCTGGAGTGATTGTTTATTGCTTATAAAATCTTAGGTAGGACACCTGTGAGTCCTGTCAGTTTTGTGATCTTCCTGAGCCTTATAAGTTTTGTTAGCCTGCAGAGAGTCTCAGAGACTTACCCCCATAACTTTTCAGGAAGCAACATTTCAACTTGGAGGAGACAGTGATACAACAGGGTCGTCTTGGGTCTATAACTATACTTTGTGTGGCCCAGAATGGGATGAGGTAACATGGGTTCAGCGACTTCTCTTCAGGGGAGAATTTATACAGTGAGTCACTTCATCAACACAGTGAAGAAGGATTCTTATCTTGAGAGGTGGGTTGTTGGGTCAGTATTCTCCTTGTTCTTATTCCCATGAGAATGATGACTGCATTCATGGGTAGAGCTGCAAGAACTAGCTTGTCAAAAGCAGTTTTATTAATAATAAATTCTCTAAGTATTTATTGGTACCTACATATACTGTTCTAAATGATAGTAATATAGAGAACAAAGTTCTTATCCCCGTAAACTTGGACTCCAGTGAGAATTATGAAATAAATTACATAGAATTATATGATGTTTTTGAGTAATGATAAATGCTGTGTGAGATAAAAGACTAAATTAGGCTGCAGTGATAAATATGTCTCCATGGCTTCTGAAGGCTGGATTTAATCCTTACTTCTGCTGTCTGTCTATGGAGACTACACTCCTATTCCTTGCTTTTGGTTTGAGATACTTGTTGAAAGGACCTCAATCTGTGATGATTTTTGGTCCTAATGGTAGAGAAAAAAATGTATAATAAACACAGTCTGTCTTTGAATTCTGCCTAGAAGAGGCACACATCATGCCTGTCCCCATTGTATTAATCAAAGTAAATTGAAATCCACTCCTAACTTCTATGGTACCTCATGCTACTCCAAGGAGTGGAGCAGAGCCAAGGATTGATATAGCAGAGAGCACACATCCAGCAGGAGGGTCTGCACCTGATTATCTGAGTGATGTAGAGAAGTAGCCCACAGGAAGAGATGGACAAAGTCTCCTCCAAGCTGAAGGAAGGTGGGCACAAAAGGAAAAGGAATGAGAGTGTTTGAGCAGCAACAAGAAAACAGATGTGGCTCGAGGGAGCAAAGTGAACAGGAGAGAGTGGTAGGATATGAGCTCAGGAAAGCTGGAAGAGGCATGGTCACCATCAGTCAGAATGTTAGTGCTCTTACCAAATGCTCTTTTTTCTTTTCATTTATTTATCTGGTTTTTTTTCTTTTTGTTTTTTTTGTTTTGTTTTGTTTTGTTTTTTTTTTTTTGAGACAGGGTTTCTCTGTGTAGCAGCTCTGACCGTCCTGGAATTCTCTCTGTAGATCATCAGGCTAACCTTGAACTCACAGAGATATGCCTGCCTCTGCCTCCCAAGTGCTGGGATTAAAAGTGTGCACTACCCCACTCCAAATACTCTTCCCAGGCTCCTAGAACAAATTAGTGAATAAGAGTCAACAATATCATGGGTTTTCAAACTTTTTAGAAAGTAAGACAGAGTAGATAACTCACATGAAAACATCAAGATGAGACAAGAAGCAGAGTAGGGGGATGGTAGCTGTTGTAATAAGTGGGAGCAGCGGGCTGTGTTCCCAGCACCTGAGAGGAACGCGGGCCCCTTTGTTCCATCCTGCCACGGCCTGCTTTTGGCCCTGGCTTATACCTGGAATAATCACGCACAAACTGGATTCATTTAACACACTGCCTGGCCATTAGTTCTAGCCTCCATTGGCTAATTCTCACATCTTATTTCAACCCATTTTAATAGTCTGTAAGTCACCACGAGGTAGTGGGCTTACCAGGAAGATACAGCATGTCTGACCCTGGCGGCTTCATGGAGGCTGTCTCCCTGACCCAGTCTTCTTCCCAGCATCCTGTTCTCTTCTCCCCGCCTATCTAAGTCCTGCCCTATCAAATGACCAAGGCAGCTTCTTTATTAACCAATGAAAGAACAGAAATACAGAAAGGACCCTCCTACACCAGGTAGCTTATATGTTAATGTGATGACCAACATAGCATCATTTAAGAGGTCACATTTGAGCAAAGACTAAGAGGGCATGAGAACATGACTTACACAAATACTGTGGTTAGGTGGACCACAAAGGTGGACACATGTGAATTAGAAGCTTTTGGGATGCTTTAGTTAGGGGAAAATGATTCCTCTAGGTGTCATGTGGGAAGTAACTAGAGAACAATGCCAAGGGCAAGCTGGTTGTGAGTGGCATGTTGCCAGGGAGATTATTGGCTCCTATTACGGGCATGAGAGATGGACAGTTGGCCCAGGGTGGTAGGTATAGAGATTGAGGTAAATGTGGTAAGAAATGGTCAGTGCTTTGATATTTTTAAGGATGAATAAATGCAGTTGGGCATATGAATTCAGTGATATCCAGCCTCTGGTCTGAGCAGTGTTTCTGTTTACCAAGTCATGTAGAACAGAAAAGGGACAGAAGGGACAGTGTACAATGGGTGGGAGGTAGGAGTAATCAAGAGTCATAAATTCTCCATTGAGTTTATTGCTTGTGAGGGTTCTATTAAACAGCTAAGTGTTAAATTGAAAAGCTTATTGCTGAACAAATGGTAGTGGTATGAATGAGAAATGACACCCCCTTCCCCCAGTTTCATGCATTTGAATACTTGGTCCCTGATTAGTGGGACTGTCTAGGCAGGTGGCAGAACTTTTCAAATGCAAAGCTTTGCTGGAAGAAGTACATCACTGGGGGAGGCTTTGAGAGTTTATGGTCTCACCGCACTTCCAGTTTTCTCTCTCTACTTCCTGCTCGTGGTTGAGATGGGATCTCCCAGTTTCCTGTTCTGATCACTTGTTGCTATGCCTCCCCATCATGATGTACTCTTGACCTTCTAGAACCATAAATCAAAATTAATTCTTTCATGATTTCAACTATGATATTTTGTCACAGAAACAGAATATTAACTGATACAAGGTGGAACTAGGGAAGATGTTCAGGCTAAGGATTCACACATTTAGTCATCATGAAAAGATAGATGATATTAATTATGAAATTGGTTGATTGTCCTTTCCACATATATTTTATATGTGTGTGTGTGTGTGTGTGTGTGAGTGTGTGTGTGAATGATGAGGCCTGAGCTCTTGTGTATGCCAACATTTAGAGATTAAAGCGGGGCACACTCAGCAAAGAGTCCTAAGAAAAAGTGTCTGAATGGCCAGCAAAACAGAAAAACCTGTTATACTGATGAGTAAAACAAACGACCAAAAATTACAGAGTATGTTGTTTCCAGAAGGCAGAAGAAGACAGGAATATTGCAAGAGAAGGAAATCAACTCTGCCAAGCTTTTTTGAGACATCAAGTATGCTTGGGTCTAAAGTCATCTCTTGAAGGGGAATGGTCCTGGCCTATTTGGCTTATAACCATACCCCGCCATTAGTTAATTATTCCGCCCCTAATTAGCCATTAGCTAATTACTAGGGGTTGGCCCATCAGACCCCAATTAGGTATTTAAGGACAGATTCACGTGGTAAGCTCTCTCTCTGCAGATCGCGGGCCTACCGGCATCTTCGGAGAAGCATGTTCCAGATTCTGGTAGTGTAGACCTGTGTGTGTTCCTTTTCCTATTAAACTGTATGTATTAAATATAGCTGGTTCAGGTTATACTTGGTTGAAACGCCCACAATCTCTTGTTATCGCCATGAATTGGGGCACTTATGACAACGGTTGGAATGGAATGGTGGACACGACAGCTTGCTGCGATTTTCATTAGAGAACACAAGGTGGAAACAGAGACAAGACAGTTAATGTATCTTAGAATAATTAAGCAGGGAGTAGAAGGAGTTGTGTGGCCAACAGAATTCCTTTTCAATCTCCTTTGTTTTCACTTGGCTTATCTATGGCGTTGAAGTGGGAAACAATAGATGATACCTCCTCCATGATGAAATGGCCGTTGCAATGAAGTGTGACTATGCTGTACATGGGACAATAGACTGATTCATCACATCCCCTCTGGCACCAGCAGCAGAGGTTTTATTTTGAGTGACAGTATTTAGCACTCTGCAGTCCCCTTAATGTTTGGTGGCATGGTGTGTTCTACATATTAATTTCTTCATGGTTTGCATTGCATTACTTAGCTCAGCATTCCTTCCTATTAATAATTAATTATAAATCTTAGGGAATTAGTGGTCACCATAAAGCTATTGCTATTGTATATTTTAACAATTATGTCAGGCACAGCAGATTGTTTTTCAGGATTGTAAGTTCATAGCTTCTTTGGACTTATTTTTTTAAAATATTTTATTTTCTTTTTAATTATATGCACATGTATGTTATAGCCTATGCGTATGAGTACAGATGTCTTCAGAGGCCAGAAAAAGGCACCAGATCCTCTGAGACTTAAGCTAAAGGTGGTTATGAGTCTCCCAGTCTGGGTACTGGGAACTGAACTTGGGTCCCTTACGATAGTACTTAACTGCAGAGCCATCTCTCCAGCCTCCATAACTTTCTTCTGATGAGAACAATTCATTCCTGATAGAAAGGCAGGGATTAGAGCTAGAGGGGGTTTCATTTCTAGATTCATACTTTTTATTTCACTGAAGCTTTTCTAAACAAGCTTGTTGTTATCACAAGATAATAAATATAACCCCAGGCTTATCAAATTAGCATCCAATTGGCCAATTTAAGCCAACATTCATTAAAACTAGTTGTTTTAACTTTCTCTCTCTCCTCAAGGGAATTCCTTTGAACTCCTGGTGGATTATACTTAAAAACTAGTTTTTATTCAGCTATATATAACTTGTGTTTCAATTTTGATTTTCTTGAGCCCAGATTTTCTTTCAGGTTTTATTGTAAGGAGAAAGGAATCATGTCTCTTCTATAGACCTCTTCAGAAAGCTAAGAGGGCTGTTCAAAGCATTATGACTACCAGTACAAGGAGGACCACCTTTTCTAGAGTCCATCATTGAGCATCTGGGCATCTTCAGACTCTCTTCATCCCTCACATTGACTTTCTGGAGGAAAGAAGAAAGACTTTAATCTTTGTTACTAATCAAAATACTAAGTGTTGAACCATGCCATGTAGATTATGTGGAAGTTCAGATGTCTCCTGTCTGTACACCCAGCGGAGTACACGGTCTCTAGGACAGTTAATGTGGTGTCACTGAAGGCTGGATAAAAGATTCAGAAACTCTTCTTATGGAATATCTTTTGTTGCCTGTCTGAAGAATATACCAGACTTTTAAAAACATCTTTGAACAAAGCAGAAACAGCTCAGTAGTCATGAACATATGGAAAAGGCAAAAGCCTAAAGCACTAGTATTTATTTGTTTTGTGATCTTGGTCAAATTATTACTCTCAGTGTGTTCCTCCGTAATGCAAGGGACATAAAGACCTATGCTCTTGAGCTTCCATGATTATTCATGACAGCATGTTGAGTGTTCAGTGTAGTTAGTAGGCACATTGCCGATGATGTCATTAATGGAGATGGTAGTGCATCACCTGTCACAATAGTCCAGACCATACATATAAAACAATGTATAGAAAATAACCTCTTCCTATTAAAAACCCCTGAGTCTAGTAGGACACACAGAGCTAATTCTCACATGACTCAGCTCTGGGCTGCCAGTGCACATGTGGCATCTTAAAGAATCCTTAATTGAAAAGAACTACCCCTGCTCAGGTGACGGCAGGGATAAATGACACCTGACTTGAGTTTTCTCAAACAAGGAACATTTTTTTTTTCAGCATACATACCAGAAAATGAAGGTTTCATTCAGCTTGTGATCTCCAGGAAAAATAGATGCTAGCCAGCGTTAGTGAGGATGTGGGCAAGCAGGAACCTTTGTTCACTCTTCATGGGAATACAAGCTTGTGCAGCCGCTATGGAAAGCAGTCTGAAGATTTTCTCAAAACACTAAAATCAGAACTTCATTTGACCCCATTATACCACTCCTGGCCATAACTGAAGGGCTCTAAGTCTGCTGAAGAGCCTCTGGCAAATCCATGTTTTTGGATTCTTCATTCACAATAGTAAGGAAATGGAAGCAGCCTACATGTCCATCAACAGATAAATGGATAAAGAAAATAGGCTATATGCACAATGAAATCTTATCCAGCTGCAAAGCAAAGGGAAGTCATGATCTTAGCCGGAAAATGTAAGGAATTGGAAAGCATGACCTTATGCCAAGTATCTCAGACTTAGAAAGACAAATGCTACATTTTTATCATATATTTATTCCACATATGAATATCTCTCTCTCACTCTGTGTGCGTGCATATGTGCATGTGTGTGTGTGTGTGTGTGTGTGTGTGTGTGTGTGTGTGTGTGCTCACGAGTATCTGTGTGGGTCAATGGAGGGAATGGGTCTTACTTAAGAGGGTGTTAGCAAGTGAGGGGAAGAGGAAAGGAGGGCAATAGATTATGTGTGACAGAACAGTGGAAAGAAGGCTAATGAGAAGGAACCTGCAGGAGGGAGCAAGGGATTGGAGAACGGGGATGAGGGAAGAGGATTACCAAAACCAAAGTAGCTAAGCAAGCCTTACTTTTAAACTTATTACTATATAACTTATATTAGTATCAACAAAACTAATAAAACCAGGCACAGTGTTAACAGATACAAATCATTCTGTGCTGTTTGAAATAATGAGTAGATGATGTGAGTTGCTTTTGAAGTACAATATTGCTAGCTTCCTAAATCCTAAATTGGTCATATTCTTTCCAAAGCCATGTACAGCAATAAGAAAAGAAAACAAACTACTTATAAGATCTGTTTAAAGCACACTAAAACAGAGTCCTAGAAACTCCAGTTTCTGTTTGAGTAGAGGGTATAGTAGGCAGAATAATGTCTTCCACAAACATATCTGCAAACCAATCCCGTATTCTGTGAATGCTAGTTGTTACAAGGCAAAAAAATTCAAGTTGTAGATTATATTAAAACTGATAATCAGATAATCTTGTTATAAGGAAATTATTTTAGATTATACAGTGAAATGAACTCGATGGAAATATATCCCTACTACGAGGACATGTACAGGAGGAAAAAGAGAAAGCACCGTAGCATTGGCTGCCTGAGAAGGAATCAGCCAGATTCTCTGGCGTTGAAGATGGAAGATGTAGCTACAAGTCAAAACGTGATAGTGGCTTCTGGAATCCGGAATGAAGAACTCTTCTCTCCCAGAAGCCTCTCAAGGAATCAGTTCTGCCGACTCACCGCTTTCAGAGTCAGCTGAGAACCACTTTAGACAGCTGACTTTTGGAAATGTGTTGAATGTAACCACTACATTTCAGGCAATTTGTGGAAGCAGAAATGATAAATGAATGTATAAGGAAATAGAGGCTTCAGCACACGGATACTCTCTGAAATTCATCGGAGGAATTAAGCATGGACGCCACTACAAAGAGAAGGAAGGGTTGGAGAGACACCAAGTACTATCATTCTTATGAAGAAGAACTGGCCTTAGTGTAGTGATACTGAGAAAGACCTGAAACCCAGGTGCTGAGGTGTTGGTACTGGAGAGCTCTGCCACAGAGAACTGAAATAGAGTAGATGGCATGCAGGGCAGCTTCTGGGGAAGGAAAGGCTGATCCATCGGAAAGAGATACACCCTGGCTTGGTGATAAATGAAGACAGCAAAATTTGTAAATAGAACATGTAACAGGAACAGCACATGATCATTAAATGACAAAACACACCAAATTATTATCTCCATCAGTTTAAATAAAGGGACTTTATTGATTAAAATAAAAGTAACTGAAGTAATTATAATAAAGTAACATTTTTTTGGGTGCCACTTGACCTGTCCAGCAGGTCCAGTTATTCACGTGGCCGAGGATGGGGAGAGAGAATGGAGACCAAGAGCAGAAAGAACAACAGAGTCAGTCTGGGTCACGTCAAGGTCTCATTTATTGAAAGTGGGACAGGGTTTATATACCCTGTACCACAGGGGGAAGGGTGAGAGATGGAAGAATCTTGCAGAAGCAAAAAGGAAGGGGGGATAGGGGCAGGGGAATTCGGGGAATTCCGGGGTCAGGGTGGGTCCCTCAGTTGTGCTAATCTCGGCAGAGCATATTGCAGCTTTCCTGAGAATTGCTTATCGGCTGCCAATTGCTCAGAGCTGGAGAAGGGATTTATGGTGTGGCTGTAAATTACCATTTGCCCAGAGTTAAAGAGGAATTTTATGGTATGGCTGCAGACCACCATTTGCCCAGAGTTAGAGAACGATTAAGCTCCGGTTCCTAACAAAAGAGAATCTAGTACTACATCCAAATCCATCATTTTGCCACATAAACCAATTTAACTGTTTGGGAAAGTGTAAGTCATTGAGAAATGAATAGAAACAAAATTTACTGAAATATGAAAAAAAAGGAAAATTCTTTCCTTCAAAAAAAATTATGAGACAGAGGGAAACTCTGATACATTATCCCAAACTAAATTGAATACAAGTCAAAATGAAAACATTCCCAAATAATAAATCCAAAAGCCCAGAATTGAGAAAGGAAATTAGGGTTTACAAAACTGACCTTTTGAAAAGACAAAGTCATTTCAGAAATAAAGATAAAATTAATTGTGCTTAATGAGAATAGAGTCAGCTACAAATATAATAAAAGGAACTGAGAGTTAGAAAGAAAATAATAGTCCTAGAAATAGTAGTCAAATAATGGAAGGCAAAAGTAAGAAGCTGACTACAGAATAAACAAGAGGTGATCAGAGTACCCAGAATTGGAATTTCTGAAAAAATGAAAGGAAAAACTGGAGCAGAACCTGTATTCAAAACTGTTATCAAAGAAAACTATCTGAAAATTAGACTTTATTTTGTGTATCAAAAGGTCCTGCTATATGCTTTGATTTTGTGTTTACTTCAATAGTAAATTTAAAAATACCTTGTTGATTTCAGACAAAAGGAAGAACCAGCCTACTTTAAAAGGGGGACACAACAAACCCAAACCCAACCCCAAACCTAAATAACCATGGGATGCCATCAGACACTCAACAGTTGAAGCAGGATTTATAAGAGAGCTCTGTGAAATGCTTCTGTCTGTCTAACTTGCACTTTCAGGTCAAGTTCACAGAAAAATGATTTCAGAAACAGTGACCCCCAGGGAATGCACCCTGTAAACTCCTGAGTTGTCCAAAGGAAGATGAAATCTATTCAATCTAGTGATGCAAAACTTTGGCCCATTAGGAAGCATCAAACATATTCAGGTATGAAAAATCTGACTTACAATATATGGAGATAAGGGGCAAGATTTAGGAGAAAAAAGAACCCAAGAAAGAGATAGAATAATATTGAATAGAAACAACTAAATTATGGAAACAGAAAGGCCAAATCAAAGGCCAGGTTAACCAACCAAACTCAACTGAAACACTAATCCAGGGATAGTGAGGGACAAAAGATGCTATTAATTATTAAAAAACCAGTCAAACAAACAAACAAAACCATCTATAAACCTGGATAAGCAAAAGGGACTCAAAAGGTATTATATAATGATAGCCAATGTGACAGCCAATCAAAAATTTAAACAAAAAGAAAAAAAGTGACTAAGTACAAGAAGAAGTTTCAAAAATTAAAAAGAAAAGGTAAATTATATGAAGAAATGTTTCATAACACAATTTGTACTCTAATGTTCACATGGGAAAGAGGGAAAGTAAATCACATGGAGGTGGAAAGGGTCAAGTAACAGCGCATTGTAGAACAAAGGTAGAGAAGCAGAGCTGGATCTAGAACCCCACTCCACCTGCCTTCTAAACACATGCCGTTGGAAGTAGCAGGCAGCCTCTACC
This sequence comes from Dicrostonyx torquatus, assembly GCA_028555095.1. Lineage (NCBI taxonomy): Eukaryota > Metazoa > Chordata > Mammalia > Rodentia > Cricetidae > Dicrostonyx > Dicrostonyx torquatus. The sequence goes on from JAQHUG010000167.1 coordinate 1,416,450, forward strand.
CAGCCATCTTAACAGCTTACTAAGTTTTCATATCATCTTCCTTTTCCTTTTCTCCTCCTTCCTTCCTTCCTTCCTTCTCTTTCCCTTCCTCCTCCTTCCCTCCCTTCTTCCCTCCCTTTCTTCTTTCCTCCCTTCCTCCTTCCTTTTCATTCTTTCTTCCCCCTTCCACTTTTTATTCCTCAGATACTAGAAATTTTGAAATAAGAAACCTTTATAAGCAATTTCAATAGAGTTGTAGCAACCCTACTTCATCTTACCACATTTTCTCCTAGGGCATCACTTAAGTGCACATCCCCTGAGGCACACTGGGATGGATTAAAGCATGGGATTTCCATCCACTCTCTCGAGCCCACTTCTTATTTATGAAATTGGTGAAGCCTCCCCATCTCCATGGTTTATTGTAAAGATTAAATAATCAAAGGTTTATGTGGCATGCCATGTTCAATGAATTCTTGTTGCATCTTCCTTCTTTTCCCCAGTGCTTACTTTGATTATTTGAGAATCAATCGATACACTTTAATCATGTTAACGCTCAACTCTTTCCAGATCTAGTCCCTTTGTTTTTTTTAAATTTTTTTCTAGTCCCTTTTTTACCCACCCAGCTCACATCTCCCTCCTTATTTTTTTTTTAAATACCTTGGCTCCAGTTTGTGATGACTGCATACTCTTGGGTATGCGGCCATCCACCAAAGCATGACCCACTTACCAGAGACCACAGCCCCAAAGAAAACTGGCTCTCCCTCTCCCAGGAGCTGTGGATTGCCAACAGCTCCTACACTTCTTATCCATTTACTAATCATTTCAACTTTTATATATATATATATTTATATATATATATTTATATATATATATATAAATTGATGGTCCTAAATAATTACTAAACTTCTTGATCATTAAGATCAAGGCACTGTGTCAGATATGCATTGACTGTTCAGAGGGTGGGGACTTTGTGACATTAGGTACTTCTAGATCCATAGAAGACAGAATCAGGTGGCCCGATTTTGAATTAAGAGCTGGTATTTTATGCTATTAAATAAAGTATCATTGGAGAAATGGTAGGATTTTTCTTTTCTTTTTTCCTAACTCTGGTCCAAATGGCATGAAGTAAAAACAAAAAAGATCTCCTGACTACAGTTTGGCAATGCCACATGTTATGAAGCTTCTGGGTAGTAGGGATGATCTGCTGCCTTCCTGCTTACTTCTTCCATTTCATACGAATCCTCATCCTCTGCTGGGTCCTCACCCTCTGCTAGGCTCTCACTTTCTTCTGGTCCCTCGCCCTCTGCTGGGTCCCTCTGCTAGCCCTCACCCTCTGCTGGCCCTCACCCTCTGCTGGGTCCTTCTCCTGGTCCTCACCCTCTGCTGGCTCATCAAGGCAAACAGTAAACTCATCTCTTGGGAACAAACATGAAAACATTGTGTATAAAAGCAGAGACTGAAAAGGTGTCATGTCAGTTCAGTCATTAGCAAAACTGTCATGGTCATGCACCATGCATTGAGTGCTACTCCATTGCAGACCTCTGCAATGCATGCACTATTTTAAAATATATAGGGCAATGATAAGGCAGAAAGGCAAAAGCCCTAGCTCCAAGGAGGAGGGAAACACATCCCAGGGCAGCCAGGGCCCCTCTTGAAAGCTCTCTGTTGCTAATGGAGCCCCACTATCACACATTCCTGCTATCATACAAGTACAGGTTGGTTAGGTGTACAAACACAGAAACTTCAGAGCCACACATGATATGTTCTCGTCTTTTCTGGGGACTTTCTCACTCTGCTGCTATGTTTTGTTTCATTTCGTTTTTAATGAGATTTCTCTTCCAGTGAACTGTGAGTTCCAAGAGGACACTGTCTATGTCTTATTCAAATTTGAGGTCCCGGAGCCAAAACAAAGGACACAGTAGTGTTTAGTAGATGTTGATTTAAAAATTAATAATAATACAGCAATTTTGGGGCTCACTTTCAGGGGTTACCCATGACTGGTGAGGTCATGGATCCTAGATGTAGAATCTAGAATATTTTTGCTTTATTTTGTTTTTATTTTTTATTTTTATAATTTGATTATGGTTTGGTATGGGAACATTT
>JAQHUG010000167.1:1426527-1437062 GCA_028555095.1 Dicrostonyx torquatus
TATTGAAGTCTCCCATTATCAAAGCATGAGGGTCAATATGTGATTTAAGTTATAGTAATGTTTCCTGCATGACTTTGATTGCCCTTGTGTTTGGTGCATAGATACTAAGAGTTTTAATGTCCTCTTGGTGTATATTTCTTTTGGTGATTGTCTTACTCAATGTTTTACTGCTGTGAGGAGACACCGTGCCCAGGAACTCTTATAAAAAATACCATTTAATTGGGGCTCTTCTATCTCTTTCATATGTATATATTTAGACTATATATATATATATAGTCTAAATCCATAGATATGTATATGGATTTTAGTATAACTTTATCAATTTCTGAAAACAAGCAGCTGTAGCATTTATAAAGAATGTGTTAAACATAGAGATTAATTTGGGGAAAGGTGCTATCTCAAAGAAACACATAATCTTCTAATTTATGAAAGTAGGGTATCTTTTCATTAACTTAGATCTTTAAGTTTTTAAAAGCAGTGGATTGTAATTTTCTCAGTACAAATTTTGGGCTTTCTTGTTACATTTATTCCTATGAAGACTATTTTCATGTGAATGCAAGCTGCTTTATTAATTTTGTTTTTAATTTTCCCTGCTGGAGAATTGCAGAGAGATGAAGTTCATTTTGGAACATTGACTTTCTTCTGTCATGTCACTTTACTTTTTCTCTTCTTTTGTATGAATCTTAAAAGATTTTCTGTATTTTATAAAAATTGGCAAAATTGTGTCATTTGAAAAATAGAGTAATTTTCATTTCTTTTTCCAATCTGTGTGTCTTTTATATCTTTTTCTTTCCCCAATTACTTTAAATAAGACCTCCACTTTGATATCAGATGCATGTATCTAATATGAACAGTTTTGTCTTCTTTCTTCTCTATGAGGGAAAGACTTTAGACTTCATCATGATTGCAATATGAGCCATGGGTTGTCCATGCTAACTTGAGGAAATTCTTGTCTAGTGTCTCACAGACGTTTGTAATTCCAGTTCTAGGGTGTCTGACACACTCTTCTGACTTTTGCAGGTACTTCATGCACATAGTACACATATATATGTAGGCAAACACTCATATAGGATAAAAATAAATAACTTTTAAGAAAGAATTTGAGGCTAGAATTTGGTTACAAAAGGAAGAGAAGGAGGAGAGAGGAATGGAGGAAGGTTATCCATGGTCACCATGTCTCAGTTAGGTAGGAGGAAGGAGTTCTGGTATGTTATTAAATAGAAAGGTGATTGTGAATATCAATAAGGTATTGGGAACTTCACAAGACAAGAAATGATAAGTGCTTACCAAGAAATAAATGTTAATTACAGTAATGTGATCAACTCATATATATGTAAGAAGTATGTCTGTCATCTACTTTTTCTGAATAAAGTTTCCCATAATCTATATAATAATGTTTCCTATGATCCAATGGATGCTAAGCAAGCGTAAATGCTGCCATTAAGGTACAACCTACTGTGCTGGTAGCAATGCAAGCCAGTCTTTTAGATGTGAGTCTTTTGTGCAAATAGAGAGGTAGGTTTTACACTTTGTCCTTCTGTCCTAAACAACATTTGCTTCTTTGTTATTATTATTATTGTTATTTACTTTGAATAATGTGACTCACTGAGTTCTTGAGCTACACATGAAAGCAGTTTATTGGAAAGGAATCAGGCCATGTCCTAGACACAAAGAATACTTTTTTCTATCCTGCATTAAAGTTTTTTACCTATAAAGGTCTCTTTTTGTTTTGCCTAGTCTCTCTGTCTTGCCCACTTCTTCCTTGTGTTAGTGTTTGTATATATGTGTGATGACTTAAGTCTTCTATATTTTCATTTCCTCAATCTTCTGGCTTCTCCTCAATTGGTGTGATCAACAGATTACCCCCTTTAAAATTATATATATATATATGTTGTTTCTTATTTTCTGGTGCTCTTTGCTGTCTGAACACCCTGCTTCCTGCTAGGTGTGCTCACTGCTGTTGCCTCCTGTAGCACATCTTGTCCTTTGCTGATGGTCCTTGGATGCTATTTTCTTGGTTTACTCACACACTCTGACATCTGTTTATCGTGAGCAATATCTTGGTATTGGCGATGTTTCTTAGTTTCATCAGATGAAGAACTTGCCTTCTGATATTTACTCTTCTCATTGCTTTGGGAGTGACATTTGGAAGAAGAGGTCACCGTAGAAACATAAGTATCTTTGCTATGTTGATTTTAATAACATAATTCTTAAGTAAAGGTAAAAATTAGGAGAGTGATGGAGAAATTAAGTCTAAGCAAATATTAAAAGTAATTGCATTAATAAAATGATTTTAAAAAATAAAAAAGACTGTTAGCATTGATATCCTGGATTCAAGTCACCGGTCATCTAGCAAGCACTCAAAATCCTACTGTGTTTGCATGAAATGTAGTACACATTCATGCCACGTGCTTTTGAAAACTTTCTTAAAAGTCAGAACATCTGTCTGTCTATCTATCTATCTATCTATCTATCTATCTATCTATCTATCTATCAATCATCTATCTATATCATGTGTCTATCTATCTATTGCATTTTATCTATCTATCTATCTATCTATCTACCTATCTACCTATCATCAATCTACATACCTACACAACATTTTGCTATATAGCCTGGGCTGACTTTGAACTTAAAGTCTATAGTCTCAGCCTTCTAAATTCTGGGATGACAGGCAGTCACCACTGGCCTGGCCACTAGCAGAATTTTAGAGATAGACTATGAAGAAGACTGAGTTCACAGTACATAACAATGACCACCTTGAAAGAGAATCATGTCTGGGTAGATCTTTGATTTTGATCATAGACTGTACGCCCATAAGTTTATACCTCTGTAACACCTAACGCTAAATTTTCAACTTCTTTCACAATATCCTTTAATATATTAGTAGTGTTCCCAATTTCAGCCGTCCTCATCAACTTAGACCATGAAACCCAATATGAACAAGTTTAACAGATCCGCCATATATGGGCTACCCATGCATGCTTCAGCATTGCCAGGGCATAAATTTCATTTTTTTCCATTCAGTGTTGCCAATTAAATTAGTGCTTGTATTTTCTGACCATAGTGTGTGATCATATGATCTTGTTTTTCAAGAGACTATTCTTTTTGAAAGAACTTGCTATATGCATTACCCTGGTACTAATACTAACACAATGCTTTTCAGTTTACTATATGCATTACCCTGGTACTAACTAATACTAACACAATGCTTTTCAGTTTGCTTGTGTTCTCATTTGACTTCATTTAGTTATGAAAATCTGGGCCATGAAACAAAATATGTTTGACAGAAACACTGATTCTGACATATGGATTGCTTGAAAATCTAGGTCTGGGTTTTTCAGGAATTCTATTCTAGATATCAAAATTAAAGAAATCCAAGTTTTTCAACTAAGATGTAAAGACACAATGGAAAAACACCCAATTCTGATGTATATCATATGCTCTAGCGTTATTCCTTGGTAACGTTATGTAGTTGAATGTCTGGAAGACTTGCTAACAAGAAAAAGAATTTGCACATTGTATGAAAGTTTATAGTTAAGCAACCATATTTTTGAAATTTCATGCATAAAGACAATACCACTTGGCATGCCAACATGGATGGGGATAATTCCATAAGACCCTACCCCTCGATTAAGAGTTATAGGCAATCAATGACTGCTGAGAGAGAAAGAGAGAAAGAGAAAGAGAGAGGGAGAGAGAGAGAGAGAGGGAGAGGGAGAGAAAGAGAGGGAGAATTGGTTTTATTCTGAACGAGCTCCCTGATAGGTTATCCAATTCCAAATGATCAGCCGTAAACACTTCTGTGCACACACACCACTAAAGGGGCTCAGTAAGCTGTACATAGACACATGTAGATAGAGCAGCAATAATTAAAGAAGCCATGAATTTGAGAGGAAAGGAGCATAGGGGAAATTGTTGGAGGGAGGGGAATGAAAGAAATGATGTAAATACAGTAATCGTATATGAAATTCTCAAAAAAATCTAAAAATTTTTATGTTTACATCACATAAATCACATGACTAATGATCATCTATTTTGCCAAGTGTTTAGTAAGAATATTGACTCTGAACTCTGTTCAATGTAGCTCATTAAAATACAAAATGTATTGAAAGTTTACTATGGGTCAGATAATGGTATTAACATATGATATAATGTTCTATCAAGTGAGCTTTGTGTGTGGGAATGTTTTATAAGCTGTGAAAAGGGCATGCCCATCTGAATGCCTAGTACTCGTATTTGCTGAGACACGGGCTAACAAAGAAAGAACTTCACCACACCTTATCTTAGCAATCACACCCATTTTATAGGAATTACAGTCTTCAAAATGTCTGTGAAAATAGCTTTTTTTTCATGCTGTTCTTATTCAATACACAAGTTTGTCCATTTGTTCAATTTTCTATCCATTTGCTACTAGTTTGAAGCACCAGGTACCATCGCCTTACTTACCTGTTTGCAACTTGATCTTCAATAACACCACTTCCTTGGACAGGGCTCAGCAAATCTGTGAAGAACACAGTTATTTGAAGTTAGTCTGGCAGTGAAAACTCAAAGGAATGACCAACTGCCTTAGGAATGAGCTAACCCATTGCCTGATTTCAGCAGGACCAATCTTGACTACGTACAGCCCACCGAGAGATTTTTGTCTGTATTTGCTTGCTCTATTTTCACACTTAACAGTAGCAATTTTGGACACTTTTAAGATCAAAACCTAGGAGTTTTCAAAAAAGAAAGTTTTGATGGGAGCCATTTGTACAGTCTACATCCTGTCCTTTTCCACTTTAAAGGACATTGACTATCACGGGTGACAATGCCACATCGTCCAGACTCGGGTTTGAATCTGTTCCTGCAGCGAATAACTTCCATCTCTTTTAAGACACTGTTCACACACCCATACAATGGGTCTGTTGCCTAGTCTTCAGTGTAGTGCTTAGGATTAGGGCTCAGATATGTGAAATGCCAACATAGCATTAAATAGGTGGGCTGTCACGCTATTTCTCTCCTCTTAAATTCCGACTTTGTAAATAGAACATGAACATGGAATCAGAATGGGGCCTACATACTAATTGGGGTGCTCTGAGCTTGGTGACCCATGAAGTCTCTCTGAATGTTTGGAAATTCCTGTGCTCCCAAGTGTGATCCCTTTTCCTTGGGCAGGCGTCAGGCATTGTCATCAAGGTGAAGTGAGATTACGTCTTTAGTCAAAATGCTGTGTGCTCTAAGATAAATTGGGGAGCATGGTGGGCTGGAAAGAGCACAGGAATGCTGTCAGAATGTCTGACTCTCTGCTCAGTCTCTTGGGAATTCAGTTTTTCAACTATAAAACATAATAAAAATATTTCCTTCTCTTTTTAATATTCATGGGAGCCTCCATATTGTTTTTAATAATGAACATACTACTTAACATTCCCACCAGCAGCGTGCAAGAGCTTGCTTCTCTTCATATTCTCTCCAACACTTGTTTGTTTCTAGACTTTGTAACCGCTATCCTATGTATGAAGTGCCATCTCTCGTGACAAAACAATCACACTTCTGAGTACACGTCCCAAGGAAACAAAATCAGCACTTCTCTAAGATATCTACATGGCCATATTCATTAGACCACTACCCATACAAAACAATGCGTGGGAACAGCATAGTTCCCGTGAATGGCTAAAGAATGAGCAGGGTGCATCTTCCATAGGACAGTATTCATTCTTAAACGTGGACAGTCGTCCACTTTCTGCAATGTGAATGAATGAGGGTGATGATGCACTGACCAAACTCAACCAGACACAGAAAGGAAAAGGGAAGATATTATCATCTACTTTGGACTCCTTGGGGGAAAAAAAAAAAAACTGAATCCACAGAAACAGAACCAGTGATTGCCAAGGACTGGTAGGAGAAGGAAGTGGGTAGATACAGGTCAACATGTACAAAAATACAAACAAATGGATAGTCGGTGTGGAGACTACAGTTAAAGATGAGCTGCATTTAGCAGTACATCTGAGATGACCTTGCTGGACAAAAATAAAGTGAACTATGGGAGAAGATTAATTTGCTTGACCACAGCGATCAGTTCACGATTGCAAGCCCAAGTATTTCAGATACACTTAGATATGTGTCAATTTTAAAACTATGGAAAAATACCCCCACTGGAGTGCTCCATAAAATGACATCAAATAGCATGAAAAAAGCTTCAAAAATATTACCACATAGTAGGTTTTCAATAAGTTTTGTGTTGTCAGGTTTTAGTTGAATGCAAGAGGATTTGGTTCTCCTAAGAGAGTTTGAAAAGGCTATGACTAAGCTCACAGTAACTTCAAGTCTTCCTTGCTAATTGCTTCCTGTGTAATTTGTCTTGAGAAAATGCTTCCATGTGGTAGAAGCCCATCTTCATATTTTTCTGTAGGGTTGAAAGCGATGGGAAACATAGTATAGGGTCTGGCAAGGGTGGCCTCAGGTTTCTGACTCTCTGGCTTCTATATCTTGAGTGCTGAGACTATAGGTATACACTACTATTCTTGGCTTTGCATACTAACATTTAGACAAGCATGAAGTCAAGTTTTATTTATGTATTTTGGCATCTAGGTTATGACAATATGGTAATGTAGTTTAAATTTAGCATTTCTTTATTATCTTAGTGCATTCTCAATCTCAGGGTTTTTTTTTTGTGACTTTCATGATGTCAAAGTCGGGAAGTAGTTTCTAGTTTTCTTCTTCTTAACATTCGGACTAAGGTGATAAACTCTAGGAAGGAAACCCATACAGAAATAATTGGGATTCCAGTTGCACTGTTTAGATCTCACCAGTAGATATCAAAATAAGAGTGTTTCTCTTTACTTATCTCCCACTAGTGTAGACATCAAAATAAGAGTGTTTCTCTTTACATATCTCCCATTAGTTTGGATGTCAAAATAAGATTATTTCTCTTTACATATCTCCCACTAATGTAGTCATTGTGCTACAAGATCTGGGAGGGAGCCCATAAAACTTCATTTTAATGAACATCCCAAGTGATTTCTACAAGAGTGTTTTGCAGAAAAGGCCTTGAGGTGGCTGATCTAGACCCATACCTCCATGGTGAGGGTATCATTAGAGAAAAAAGGCGAATTTCATGATCAACTTTCAGTGCTTGAAATACTGGAATTTCTATGAGACTTCCTGGCTTCATCAAAATGACACATTCTTTTATTTTTTTTTCTGGCTTTCTGGCCACTAAGTTCACAGTAGCATTGTTTTTCTGGGGCTATAGTACAGGAGCAGTTTCAGCCACATGACTTTGAAGCAGGACCCGCAAATGTAATAACCAGATGTCTTAAGAGGCCATGGAGGTTCTAGGTCTAACGTCAGTGTATTACAGGCTTCAGGAGAACTCACTCTGCTTCCGCTTCTAGTATCTTTCTGATGTATATTTCACTGCACAGGTTAGAAAGTTAAAATCTCTATCATTCGATTCTCATGCAACTAAGATTCCTCCAAGATTCTGCCAAGCAGGTATGACTGGCAGAGCCTTGCAGGACAGAACCAGCATCCATGAAGGAGGTCAGACTTGGTTGAGAAACATTCGGTTTCACTCGGACTGTTGGAGTGGTGCTTCTGGTGGCTGGAAACAGTTGTGTATTGATCAGAGAAGTTCAGCCATGCAGTTGAGCATTTCTCCTGGGTGTACTGTTTCAGGCTGAGTAGCAATAAATCTTGCTGCCTTGGGCGTACAGTAAATTCTGTGAGTTATCTACTATTCTCTACCATAGTTATCTCTGCTTAAACTAAGCGTAAGAGCTTCTGTTGTCTGGAAGTAAGCTGCCTCTGTTTTAAACAGTTTAATGAGTTCAAGGCTGAAATATTTACTTCACTTACCTACCTAGGCTCAACTAGTCTGTCCTTCTTTGGCACAAACACCAACTCCTTCACTTTTTGAAAGTCTATGATTCACTTATTTTAATGAGTGACACACAAGTCCACCTCTGGAAGTATGATTTCATAGTTCGCCCACATGAATTTGGATTTCAAAAGTGATGATTTCCTTATCCCTCAATGTGCTGTATATTTCTGCAAGAATTTTCCCCTGTGTGTCTTCTATTTTCTCCTATTATTTTTTTAATTCATCCTAGGAAGTTGAATCATATGAAGTAGGAATAATTTTATAATTACAGATATCAATTGGCCTCATATATATTTGTATAAATGTAGATAGATAGATAGATGATAGATAAATAGATAGGTAGGTAGATAGATAGATGATAGATAGATAGATAGATAGATAGATAGATAGATAGATAGATAGATAGAGATACAGTGTCTTGGGCAGTTACTATTCTCTAGGCAATACACTAGGGCCTTACATACATAAATTGCCGTATTTGATAACTAGTGAGTTCCTAGCCTGCTTGTAGATCATCATGTGGTTTTGCTATGGTGGCCTGTCCTTGTTGTTACTAGAAACAGTATTATAGAAAGGCAATTCTCTATGTTTATCACTATTGTTTCTAATTCCTATTTCCTTACATAGTAGAAGACTACGCTTGGGAGGTTTAGAAACACAGTAAACATCAGTGGTGTATGACTGCATGGGGGAGACAACCTGCTCAAGCTCGCTTCAACAATGTTCCTTCAGGTCCTGTCTATCCGGGATGCATGCTGAGTTGCTCGTGTTGGTTGGTGCTCATCAATGTAGCCTGCAAAGACAGTTGTCATCCCTTCTGTCCAGAGTGACATGATGATCTTGTGTGGCACCGCCTGTCACACAGTAGTGGCTCCACATGAAAGAACAAATCTTGGCTCTTCTGCTTGTGGCCCTGAGGGGAGACGGCATTGTCTGCAGGTCACCATTGAGGCTGTCATTGTGTGTCCTTGTGGTTAACTCCAGCAGATCTTCTCTGGGATGTTACTTCCTTCTGCTTGCAGGATCTCTTTGCTCACTCTGTCTGTTACTGCTCAAAAGTCACCTGAAAAGGCCAAGCTTCTTTCTATTAGCCGAAGTGAAAGGATGGACTTCTTTCTGAAAACTGTCTGCCAAGTGCCTTTCCCCTTCTCTTGTTAATGAGAGAACAGGCTCTCTCTTCACTCGCTCAGCTTTGTGGCACTTCTATGCCATCACCTGTTCTCTCTTTTCATACTTAGTGTTCTCTTGCCCATATTTTGTCATTTGATCAAAGGGAAATGAGAGAAAGATCTTTTTTCTTGCTTCTTTGTTTATTTTGTCTGGGAGTGTATCACAGATACTCAGATAGGGATATGAACTCACAAAGGATTGCCCCTTCTGAAATCAAGACTGCTATCCTTTTGGCATTTCCTAGAAAATTTTACATGGATGTGTGAGGGATTATATTTAAGCAGTTCCTCCGGGCTGTCCATAGGACCAATCATCTCCAATGACCTCGTAAGACACTTTGCATAAGACCCCAGCGTACTGCCAGAGAAGACCAACTGCTCAAGGTATTGTAGCTGCTTATAATGGTGAAGGCTATCAATGTTTGCATTATTATTTATGGTGTTATTTTATGAGTTTTTAAAATAGGATTCATGAGGCCATTTGATATTTATAATTCTAAATTGCCCCTATTTTACATGGCCTCATTTCACAGAGAGGAATTGGGGAAAATGATGGTAGATAATAAAAGATATACAAAACAAAAATGCTTAGAGAAGTATAGACCACACTCTTAGAAAGTTTAGATAACACAAAGAAGCAGCAGTGGAACAGAACTTAGATTTGGCTTTGACTTTGCCAAATAGATGCTAGTGATTCTGTTAAGTAGGGGTGTCCCTATGGATGCCTTGAGGCTCTGGGATAAGAACTTTCCTGCTCTGGTTGGGTCTTTGCTAATGGCTCAAGACTAGGAGAAGCAGCTTTCTTTCACTGTATGTTCTCTCTCTCTCTCTCTCTCTCTCTCTCTCTCTCTCTCTCTCTCTCTCTCTCTTTATTCCCCTTTTGGGAATTTGAAAACTTCTCAAGCTATAACTATATACATTTGATTTTTTTTTGGAAGTGGAAATGGAGCACAGGAAAAACCTCAGTTAATGAGGATCGAACTCACAATGCTGATGAGTTCACACAGGTCCAGACATAATATCAGCATCACCAGATAGTATTATGAACATCAAAGGGCACATGCTTACCAGGATGCCCAGGTGATTCTGGGATCTATTCAGCTCCCATAGGCTCATTACCTGCATGGCCGCCATGCTGATGGAATTACTTCTTTTAAAAAGAAGAACAATGAAGTGATACATAGAGAAAAATTTGACTTAGAGGGATCTTTTTCTTTCTCCCCTTTTCTAAACAATAAAAATTATACTTAAAAATTATAGTTGATGCTTATGAGTCTCTCAGCTCCCACATTCAGATGTTAAAATCCTAACTCTCAATGTGATAATATTGGGGGGTGGTATCTTTGTTAGATGATCAGGACATAAGAACAGAGCCCTTGAAAGACATATTAGTGTCCTCATAGATACTACAGAGTGAAGGAGGGTTCATCTGTATTTCTGTGCTTTGATTGGTTAAATAAAAAAGCTGCCTGGGCCATTTGATAGGGCAGGACTTAGATAGG
>JAQHUG010000167.1:1442861-1456356 GCA_028555095.1 Dicrostonyx torquatus
AAATTTTCCCTTTTATTCATTTACATTAAATCTGTGTATGAATATGTATGTGTGTACATGCTTGTATGCATATATGTGTATGTATGCATGTGTGTGTGTGTGTGTGTGTGTGTGTGTTTCCACAAGCCTAGAATAAAGTCTTTCTTTCTTTAGTCATGTGTGACTAGATTGTAGCTGGGTTCTGGTCAATGGAATTGAGTAAGAATTGAGTGGAAATGATGTGTGTAACTTCTGGTTTGTTTCTCAAAAGGAAGGACTGCATCTTCCCAATTCCTGCTTTATCCTTGATCATGAGACTCATGTGATGCCTGGAGCTGGAAAGATTATACTGGTTCCCAAAACACTTCATTTTGAAGGCAACCAAGAAAATGGTAAGCTGTTATCTTGGTCTCTAAAGTTCCTATGTTACCAAATGAGACTTGGACTCCTTGCTCAGAAAGTCAGACACTGTTAAAATCATTATTGGTTCACATCTCTCTGTGGTAGCACAGGAATCAACACCTTCCATGCCAGTTCTCCCCAACAAATGTTTCCAAAGGTAGTGACATCCTATTAGTAAGAAGCATTCAAATAAAAGCACTTTGGGGGAAAGTGTCTCATCCAGTAGGTGATCACAGAAGACATCCTGTATGAGTCCTTACATTTTAGATATGTTTAAGTTTAGTGAAAAAAAGCGTTTTCAATCTAAGACATTTTAGCAGATAATTAGTTTCTGATTCACATTGTAAGATAATAAAGGAAACTCAGTTGTGTGAAGATTAGCTGGGGATATTTACTTGGAACAATGAACCCAAGCAGACTTGGAGTCACACAGAATTATGTTGGCAGCTGGTAGGGTGTGATATGTGATATGTGATATGTAATATGTAATTCTCTGGCCTCCAGAGGTTAGCATTTAGATTACTGGTAGAAAACACCCGATTTACAGTTAGAACGATGTCTGCTTGGATAGGTTTCTTTCCATCTTGTATGACTACCACTTAAGCTTTAAACTTTTTATGTAGATTTCATTTTTTTTAAAAAAAATTCCATATCATATGGCCCTTGGGAATACTGATGATAATATATAATCTAGCACTTTTATATTATTGCAGACATGATCCATTCCTTCTGTGTATTAGAGCTGAGAAATAAAGATAATGTGCTTTGGAGAGAAATCTCGGTCATTGCTGAGCTGGTTTTGAATGGCTAATCTTTGCTCCTGTTGATGACTCCAGTGTGGATACCTTAGAAATGTCTCTGTGGAGTTAGTAGTGTCATGCCATAGAATCAGAAAGTAGTGCCTTTGTTGGTAGAATCTTACCCATGCAGCTTTTGTGTGCTGTGTGGAAAGAATTTTTAAAGCTCTGATGAACACAATGGTTGTAATAAACAGCGGAATCCTTCCCTCTCTTGGCCACATTTATGTGAGACTGTGGGCAAATATTTCTAATAAATGATTTTCTATTGTTCTTTTGTTGCTGTTTCCAAGGACTCCATGAGCTGACATGATTCTCTAGGTTCCAACACTCTACATTTTATCATGCCCAAGCTTCTGGAATAGTTCAGTGAGGGGTAAATCTGGGCATCTCTTTCACTCCCCTCGTTGATCTTCCCTGTCACTACCATCCTTATATAGTCTTCAGGAGGACTTCCAGTTTCTTACGTGCATCTCTTCTTCCTTCAGTTATTAGCTTCTTCAACTACCCATTCACCTAAGAAACATTCACAAGCACCTACTTCTAAACTTATGTATTCTGCCATAAACTTGATATACAGAGACACTATGACATTTACTCATTCAACAGCTATTCATGCTATATAGTATTCAATAAGTATTTATTCAATAAGTATAAATAAAATACTTATTGAATACTACATAGCATGTGCTAATAGTGAGCAAGATAGAGTCTCAAAGAACTTTAATCTATTGATTGCACTTTAATCAAAAGGATATGCATACTTATTACATACAATGGGTAGTATTTATGGAAAGGATACTTAGCCCCATCACTATTATAAATGCTGCTAATATGTTCTTTTATGTATTTGTCATATAAACTAACTGAACAGATGATTTTCTTGTCTCTGTTTTAAAAGGAAGCAACTAAGGGACAGAAAGGTAACAATGGTCCCAGCATCTCATGACTATCAAATGATGGAATTATATCTCAATTCTGAATAGACAGTCTGTATGGAAAGAGGATTTTTGTTACCATACAGCTTAGAACTGCATTTAGAGTACCTAACATTCTCAGTCTATTCTTGCATCAAAACCAACCTACGGATTCAATGCAATCTCCACCAAAATTTCAGTGCAATTCTTCACAAAAATTGAATAAACAATCTCAGAATTTATATAGAAACACAAAAGACCTAGAGGAGCCAAAACAATATGGAGTAATTAAGAGCACTAATCACTACTCCTGGTTTCAGATTCTACTACATAGCTATAGTAATAAAAACCACGGTACAAGCATAAAAACAGACATACGGATCAATGGAATAGAAGTGAAAACCCAGATAAAAGCTCATGCTCCTACAACCACTGGTTTGTGACAACAAGACCCCAAATACTCATTGGAGAAAAGACAATACCTTCAACAAATGATGCTAGTGAAAATGGACTGCTACATGTAGAAGAATGAAATCAGATCCTTTTCTTTTACTGGGCCGAAAACTCCAAATGCATCAAATGTAAGCTCTGACACACAAAATCCATTAGATGTTAAAGGAGGGAATGTGCTTCAGTTTATAGGCACAGCTAAGGATCTTCTGCATAGGATCCTAGAAGCATAGGCATTAAAATCAACAACTGAGAAAAAGGACCCCATGGAATTAAAGGTTCTGTCCAGCAGAGGCCACCAACAATTGATTCTCAAGGAGGCCGACAATATAGGATAATGTCTTTGTCAGCTCTATTCTTATTTATTATTTTTTTTTGGCAATGTCCACTCATGGACCACCCTTTTTCTCTGCCCAGGCCGACCACTCCTACCACATCTCTTGATGCTTCTGGTCTTAACCATATTCTGGCTTCCTCAGAGCATATGTACCCCAAGGGTAAGAAATGCAAAAGAACTGTGAGTGCCTGAGAGGAATTTAATTAACCCATAGGGTTAGATGAAGCTGGAGGAGTCGAACTTAAATGATCAGCAGAGCATGCTAAGCAAAGTGAGTGGGGGTTATGGGTGCAAGAAAGGGCTCAGCAGGCAGAAGGAACCACTTAAGCAAAAACAGGGAGATAGAAACAGTAAGCTCAGAGATTGACAGATAGTTTAGTGTTCTGAGATCCAAAAGTCAGGAACAACACAGTGCTTTCTCTGGCACAAAGGCTGCATGGGGACACCCAGCCAGACTCAAGCTAAGTGCCCCCGAAACTGCTGAGAGGATTATTTATCATCAACTTGAAATCTTAGTAAACTACATTAGAGGATAGATTAGAAGGAAACAAGAACAGAGAAGGGTGTAGGGAGGGGGAGGAGGGGGGAAGAGAGAGAGAGAGAGAGAGAGAGAGAGAGAGAGGGAGGGGGAGAGAGAGAGAGAGAGAGAGAGAGAGAGAGAGAGAGAGAGAGAGAGAGAGAGAGAGAGAGAGAGGCTAAGGGTGGCAAGAAGGAAGAGATGATTTCTTTTCAACAATGTCTGATGTCCATCCTTCTCCAAAGAGCCCCCATGCCATCACCATGCAACAGCCAAGCTGAGAAAGACATAAAGCCTTTGTATAGCAGACTGAGTACTCTATCAAAAACTGTGACAGATATAGGAGATTCGGTTCAGTGCATATGTTACCAGGAAGACCCAGGACAGTCATGGTTAATCTGGAATTGGCCCCCCATCTAAATACAAGAATCCATGGGAGCTAACCGTGTCAACCTCCCACTCCAGCCAATAGCAAATTATTCCATTTCTGGCAGAGGTATACTTGCTGGCTCTTTCACGTGGTAACACAGGATTTGCAACACGAAACACTAGTGTTAGTGAGGGGCGTAGCTAGCAATTTGAAATTGGTACACACAGCAGTCAGTCTATTGCTCCCCATCTTCATTGTCCCCCAAAGTAGATTTGCCATTAAGCACAGTGTGAGATCCTGCCCAGTGGGGATGCAAGCCCTCCACCCTCTTCCCCCTTGTCTCTGCCTCTTACCGAAACAGCAGAAATAAAACAAACCGACACTGGGCTAGCTCTTTGATGTTACTTTCTGACTTCTCATCTTTTCAGAATGCACAGAAGAGGAAGGAAGAAGATGGCTAGAGAGAACGGGTGGCAGGAAGGGAAGCAGTAAGAGGCAGACACACTTATTGCTCCATCAGAACGGGTTAGGGCGGAAGAGATCTAGAAGCTGGCTCCACGAACTTCTATAAGCATTCATCCAAGCCCTTATGCTAGGTTGTGAAGACCCTAAGCCAAATAAAGGTGAGCTTCCAGTTGTCCTGGTTTGACTGGGAAGGTCTACGTATATATGTGTACCATATACCAAACTTCGGAAGTATGTAATTGACACAGTAGCCACTTCCCTGGAATCCAGGGTAGTGGAAGAGAAAGAATTAAAAACTAAATTTATTTATTTATTTGATCTGGAGGTAATGTGGGAGCCTGCCATAGTGCCACTATGGAGGCCAGAGGACAACTTGCAAGAGTTAGTTTTCTTTTAGTATGATGGTCCCAAGGATGGAACGCAGATCGTTAGGCTAGGTGGCAAGCACCCTTATATACTGAGCCATCTCACTGGGTGAGAAGTGATCTTCTCAAGGGGGAAACATGACTGAGGCAGTCTCTGGACATTTATAATAGAGAGAAACATTTCAACGAGAGCGCAGATATGGGGCCATGGACAACATGGCTGTACGTCTTCCTAAGGCAGCATGGGTGATGAACCCAGGAGAGAATGCCGGAAGGGATGGAGACAAAGGCCACCCATGGAAACATGATCGCTGAGTTTAGGGTGTTTGCTACTGCTGCCTGGACTGAAGGATGTGATGCTTGGTAATGATACTAAGACCTTTTAACTCTGATTTCTACTTCCTGTGTGTTCCATGTTCATGCATCGAAATTTAGCCCCTAGGGCGATGATCTTAAGAGAGGAGGCCTTTGTAGGCCATATGTCTCATGACTGGGATAAGTTCTTTTCGAAAAGAGGCCTTGTTTGCCTTGTCTTTCTGTGAGATGATGAGAAGGCGCTATATGAAGCAGGGGGTGAGCTCTCATCTGATAACGAAATTCGTCAGCTCTTGATCTTACAGTTCCCAGCCTGCAGAACTGTGAGAAGGAGTTCTTGGTTCCTAGGGCCCCTAGTCTAAGGTAGTTTGTGACAGCAGGCTAAATGGGCTCAGATGCTCCTGCTATTCGAGTTACAATGACAAACAAGTCTTGGTTTTTCTGTCTTCCCTTTATCTCCCATGTTAGATGCCAGCTATATGTTCTGATGAGTCCCACCAGTTCTGGGGTTCCACTTGCACCCACCAGTTCTGGGGTTCCACTTGCACAATGTATGTCCACACTTCACTCCCTACTGGTCATGGGTCTTTTGCACAAGGGATGGAAACTTCTTATTGTCTGAATTGTGAATTGGAGACATGTATAGTCGTCGCACCCACCTTTCTGGATTATTATTCTCAGAAAGGAAAATTTCTGCAGTGGGTTCAGTTGCAGTTTCTAGAGACACGCTGCCTGTGATTCATCTGCATTATCGTCTATCTGTCTGACCTAGAATATTAAACAGTGGGTTTTATATAAAAAAAAAACAAGAATCTTTTTATAAATTATTGCTGTGTGTATGATTATATTTGTGCGTGTTTATGTGTAGGTATGTGTGTGTATGTGTATACATGTAAGCAGACATTTACATGAGACATGTGGAGGTCAGAGGAAAACCTGGGGTGTCAGGTTTTGCCTTCTACTGTGTTTGAGACCGGGTGTCTTGTTTTTGCTGCTGTGTATACCAGCGTAATGGCCTATGAGCTCTCAGTCACTCTTTTGTCCCCAGTCACCATCAGGAAGAGTGCTGGGATTACAGATGTGTGCTACTATGCTGGCTTTACACGGGTTCTGAGGATTCGAACTCAGGTCCTCACAATTGAGTGACAAGCACTTCACCTAGTGTGTCTTCCATAACACAACGGTCTCTTCAATGAATGACTGAATGGTCTGTCATTACAATATTTGCAAGAAAATCAATGATAATCTTCTCACTCGCTTACCTGCAGTGTTCAAAACACTTTAATTGTTTGCTTATCATCACTCCACATCCTTCTGAGTCTTTTTGTGGAGTCATTGAGGGATCAACGGTCACTCAGATACCTTAGCAGCAAGAGGTGACAGGTGGATGGTGAACCCTTACCTTGTATCACTGGTTGTAGGAACACATTACAGAAACAGCCATCACATGGTACCAGTTAGTTGGGATGTACCATTGGAAGACTTGAGATTAAATCTCCATCTTGTCACCTACGGGTCAAGTGACTTGCTAAGTCTCTTAAGAGTCTTCGACCTTGTAGTTCCGTGAATAAGCAGATCAGATAACGTGCCTGGACAAATGGCTTAGGTGGAGCTCTGAGGGCAACAGGAGACCTGAATAGAGACAAGAAGGGAAAGGATTCTAAGAAGGAGTACAGGACCTGTAGGTAGCCTGTTCGTTATTTCAGGTACCCTCTAATTCTTACTAGGGCACTAGGAGTTCTCTGGTTATGACCATTTCCAAATCTTCAATCTTAAAACAAAATTAAATTAGGACTCAGGAAAGCCTGACCTGGGATGTTCCTAACACTTCCTTTTTTTTTTTTTTTTTTCTGTCTTTCTGGGTTTGAGGGAATCTAGTAAGAGAGGCATTGGATCTGAGTCCAGCTTCTAGCCCTGTTTCATCCTATGTTTGGTCTTGGGTAAGTCAGCTGACCTGAGACTCAGGTTCTCTGTGAACCTCACTGCTGTGGAGAGAATGAACGTGGATGACCCCCACCCCCACATACACACACACACACACACACACAATTCCTGGCTCAACATCTTCTTTGTTTTTCTTTTCTTCCTTCCATCACTTTCTCATTCCTTTCTTGCCCCCCTCCTCTTCCCCTCTGCAAGCTCCCCTGACCCTCTCCTCCTCTCACTAAGTGGATTCAGTTCTGGAAACAGAAGACTAAGCGGTTCATTTCAGGACACAGATATTTTGAGCTGTTTGTTTTCCAGCCTACAGTCATGTTTTCCAATTCAGGTTATGTTTCCTGCTGGAAAATTGGGCCCTCACAAGAGCTGTTGGCAGCCACAGAACGATCCGGTTGAGAACCATCCCATCCTTGGCAGGCAGTTGAAGAGAACCATTCTTGTGTGCATGTGCAGGCGGCAATTCATACCCCTCTGAGGTTGGACTGATCGCCAGAGTCACTACCCACACAGCTCTGTCTCACCCGATACGGAGAGACCCCTCTCTAATTTAATGGTTACATGCTTCCTAGGATGTGGGATGCAGAGACACTGATGTGGCCAAAACTGAGTTCTGTGCATGTCCTCTGTCAGGCGTGCAGTGTAAACTCCCCCAGCTTGTGGGCCCCTGTAAATAATAAGATGCCCTTTGGAGGAATGCTGTGGAAACCGCCCTGAGTGCTGGTTCCCGCACCTTGCCTTTGATGAATCTCTGCTGATTCGGATGCTAGATTTATCTGGACAACAGGTAGGGTTTGGAACACTCTCAGTTCTTCCTAGTGCATCCCTTGCTATACCATCCAGAAACGTAGACTGTTTTATGTTTTCCTTTTATTTTGTTGTTTTTCCTTCAGTGTTTTCAGCTCAGGTCTATGCTGGCACGTCTGATATCAAACATGGTTGTTGTGCTTCCCCCACCTTCCCTCCTTATGTTTGTCTCTCGGTTCGGAGGGTGTGGCCCTCATCACAGAAAGTATGCAGAAAACTGGGGACCACTCCAATCCTTCCCTTCATTCCCTGCTCTCTTCTCTCTCCTATTCCTGATCGATCACTCAGCTACACCCACTCCTAAGGTCTCTTGAATTGTTTCTTTCTACTCTTAATTCCTTATTCTACTACAGTAGCATAGACTTTCTTTTTCATTTTGATCACCATGCAGAGCCCCAGTAACAGTTAATTTTATGAGTCATCTCTACTGGGATAAAGAATGCCCCGGATAATTGATAAAATGTCACCCCAGTGCCTTTGGGGTGTTCCCAGAAAAGGTTAGCATTTGGATCCATACATTCAGTAAAGAGAATGTGCTCTGTGATGAGTGTACCGTAATCCAACCTGTGGAGGCTTGAAATAGAGTGGTCGTGTAGAAGGTCTGTGTATTTCTCTTTCCCAGTTCTTGGTCTGGCGATTATCCTTTCCCCACCCCTTTCCACTGAAGCTCCAGACTCTTAGGGCTTTACCCCTGTGTGGGGAATTACACCATCCGCTCCCCTGATTCTCGGGCCCTCAGATGTGGACCCAACGCCACCACTGGCTTCTGTGCTCCTACTGCTTGCAGACAGTATATCATGGGGCTTCACAGACTTCCCAGTTCTGTGAGCGCATCCCCAGTGTAAATCTTGTCTTTTGTATCTTGGCATATCCTGTTAGCTCCGTTTCTCTGGAGAACACTGATTAATACACCTCTTCCCTTTTCTTTTCTTTTGCACGGTTTATGGTCCAGTGCAGCAAATGAAAATCCAACCGTGTATCTCCCTTGCTTTAAAATACTTGTCACTCGTTCTTCCACGATCAGCCACAGGATTAAGTGCTTGTACAGGAAATGAGTTCATCCTCCACGTGTCCCTCTCTCTCTTGAACTGCTTCCTTAGTGATGCTAAATTCCAGGACAACCCAGGCCAGGGCTTCTTTATCTGGGATTCTGCTATTTCTTCTGCCTGCTGTCTTCACCACCCTCTGCCTTGTTGGGTCACTTATTGTTTCAGGAAATTGTTAGCATCAGCAAACCCCAGGGCAGAGGGTTCTTCCCACAACCCCCAAAGTGTTTTCTAGCTTGAAAAGACATAATCTCTGCAGTTTTTCCTGCTCAGGCTCCCCTGCTTTCTCTCGTTGACACCCGTGATTTGGTGTCTGCTGGAGAAACGGCAGAGTGAGATTGCCAATGCCCTTTGAAAGCCATCTGAGATAGAAGCTCAGCTCCACCGAAGGTAGCCAGGGCATTGTTTGTAGAAGTAAATCTTAGCGCAAAATGGCGGATAAAAACTATGCTGATGCTGGGAGAGAGAAAATGTGAGCGCAGAGATCTCTAGGGACTTGACATTTCCATCCATCACGGTCAGCAGGCACGGAAGGGGAATGGCTTGGTTTAATGTAAATCCTATGGACTGAGCTAACCAGTTGGAAATCATGAATAACAATCACTTTCTCCATTAAGACCAATTCCTGTCACCCGTTGTAAGAAATATGCACCATATTGTCCACGCATCAGTGTTACAAGAATCTTCAAAAAGTCTCCAGGGGTAGACATCCATGTACAAGCTTGGACACACACAAACACGTACACACCTTTAGTACTCTAACACACAAAATAAAGCTGTTTGATAAACAGATGGTGGGGGCTCTAGGGCTGTCTTGGTCTCAATTCTTAGCACCCCATCGAAAGCCTGTCTCTAGGCTCCCTGCCAGCATACAGCACAGAGAATTTAAACATCTAGGCCCTGGGCATCTCCGTGCCACTTTGTTTCATTATCATCTACCCCCCTTACCTTACCTGGCCGGGAAGCTTGCTCATTTACCAGGCTCCTGCGCTGTTCTCTCAGCACCTGCCAAAGTCCCTCCCGCCCTAACGCAGCTTGGCTTCCCACTGCATTGACTTGGCACACCCTCTTGGACCCATGCACCCTTTGATTCAGTTTGCTCCCAAATGTGCTGGGAAACCATTCTCTCCAATTTCTCTATCAAGTCACCCACCCAGGGAATCCACCTTAGCAGAGGCTGCTGGCCTTGCTACGGCGCAGCTGGGCCAGATACTAACTGTTGTCTCTTAGCTGTGGCCTCACTCCTCTCCATTCAGAATTGTTGCATTAGGGCTGGAGCCCATAAACCTGTTTCTGCTCTGCTTTCCGGCTCCACGGTAGATCCTGTCAATAGAAAGCTTCAGACGGGAAGCTTGAAGCAGGTCACCTCAGGTTGCTTAACTTCTTCTTTTTGACATAAAGCAAGCACTTGGTTCTTGCAGCAGCAGCTGAATTCATTTCTTTCAGCTGGGGAACCAGCTTCCTAACCTCCTCAGACACAAGCGCAGTCCAGCAGAGGGAGAGCAGGCTCCTGGACGTGTGCGGGGCTATGGGACCTGGGTGAATTCCTTAAATGTATGTTCATGCATGGAACCCTTATCTAGACTTTAAAAATGCTTATCAAGCCAGGGTGGTGGTGGCGCACGCCTTTAATCCCAGCATTTGGGAGGCAGAGGCAGGCAGATCTCCGTGAGTTCGAGGCCAGCCTGGTCTACAAGAGCTAGTTCCAGACAGGCTCCAAAGCCACACAGAAACCCTGTCTTGAAAAACAAAAACAAAAACAAAACAAAACAAAAAAAGCTTATCAAAACAATATTTTTTACTTAGAAGCTTTTATAGTTAAGCTAGCATATTTGAAGTTTTCAGTATTATTTCTTTTATATTTGAGATTATAATGTTATCATACCATCCTCCCTTCCCTTTCATCTCTCCAAATGTGCCCATAAAACCCTTCCTTTCTCTCTTTACTGTTCATGGTCTCCTTTTTCATTAGCTGTTGTCACGTGCATTTACATACGGACACGCATACATATATTCCTAAATACAACCGGCTCAGTCTGTATAACGCTACTTGCAAGCATGTTTTCAGGGCTGGCCACTTGGTATTGGGTAACTAGTCGGTGCCTTCTTCCTTGGGGGAGACTACTTCTGCTCTTAGCATTTCTTGGTTGCCTGTAGTGGTCTTTCCTCTGTTCACTTTGGCATGGCCAATTGTGGCTGTCCTTGTTAAGATCATGTTTAGGTAGTCATGGTGGTGAGACTCTGTGGGCATAGCTTCTGACAGTTTATCCACACATTTTAATTTTAATAACTTCAGCTCCTTCACTCCCAGCCCTAAAGATAATAGATTGCCCTACACAACGTTTGTGGTGCCACAGAAATCTTTGCATGGGCTCAGGAATGTAGCTAACACTTCCTCACACCTAGATGACAAGTGTAGCAAATTGTTTGTGTAACTTGCATAATTTCTGTGTGAGGCAACAGAGGCGAGGTATACATTTCAAACTCTAGCACTATCCACGCTTCGACTGATTGTGTTGACATTAGTTTGGAATTTGGTCAGATCTTAACTAGTCATTATGATACACATCTCTAACTGTTCACAGGGATAAGCTTTCGTGGCTCAGTCTGGAGCACAGGAAAGCTGCAGAGGCATCGAGTCATTACTTCCATCCTCTCATTGTATGATAGGTATAAACATTTGCACATACTACACAGCTACTCATCTTTGAAGAAAATGTAAACAGAAAGGAAAACCCTCATTTACACATGTGCAATCCTTATTATTTTCATTCCACTTATTCTTTTCCTTCATCTCTCTGAATTTTTCTCTTGTGCTATTTTCCTTCAGCTACAGAACCTCCTTTGTCGGTCTTGGGCATGGTCTCTAGGTTGCAAATCCTCTCTGTTTCTGTGGATTTGAAAATGCCATTATTTTCCTCTTTTCTTAAGCAATAGTTTTGTGGATTGCAGAATTCTTAGATGTTTTCAAGATTCCATTGCTTTGTGGCTTTCACTATTTCTAAGGAGAAATCAGCAGTTCCTGTAGCATTAGGGTCTCCGTACTCACTTTGTTCTTTCTTTCCAGAAAGCTTCCAAGTTTTATTTTTGTTTGTTTGTTTTATCACTGGGTTTCAGAATTCAGTATAACTTCATGTAATCTTGACTATACACATACTGCTCAGAATTCATTGGGCTTCTTGTAGTTTTTAAATTGAAATTTCTTACATAATTTGGAATAATTTTTGGCCACTATTTTTGGGGTGTTTTTATTTGCTTCATTCTCTTTGACTTGTTCTTGGAATCTTAATTCTCAATGCATTAAATACTGTTTGTATTTAATGTTTTGTTTGGTACTGTCTCAAAGACACTAGCATTTCTTTTTTTATTCATTTAGGTAATTTCTATTTTTCATTTATTTTAAGTTAATTTCTTCCCATTATTTTAAATAATTTTCGGGGTTTCAGTTAAAAATTTACCTTTAATTTCACTGTCCATTTACTGGTACCGCTCTGTAGGGTTTAACTGTGAAGCTTTCCCCATAGGCTTATGTGTTTAAAGACATGTTATCCAGCTGGTGTCACTGTGTTTGGAGGCTGTGGAATCTCTAGGGAGTGGGACCCCAAAGGGAGGGTAGTTGGTTATTGGAGGCGGTTGTAGGTGTTATAGACAGGTCTATATTGCAGTGCGCTCTCTCTCTCTCTCTCTCTCTCTCTCTCTCTCTCTCTCTCTCTCTCTCCCTCCCTCCCTCTCTCCCTCCCTCCCTCTTTCTCCAACCCTCTGTTTCTTGGTCCACCGAGATGTGATTAGTCATTACATGCTCTCACCGCCTTTACTGTGCTGTCCACTCAGAAGCGGATCACACTTCTCCCCACAATGCTGGACTCCACCGTCAGACCTTAAACCAGAAGAAACATTTTCTCCCTTAAAGTTCCTCTTGTTAGGTGCTTGGCACAGCAGTAAGAAAATAAAACAAAAGAGACACATCACCTCACTCTTCATTTATTCTCTTAGATGTTCTTACATGTTTTCTCTCGAGTGTTACATCCTGGTTGCCCTTTTCGTCTGGCACTTTTTATTATATGCAAACATTTTAAAAGCTTTGTTGAGATGAGAAACGCTGCTCTTTAACATCCTCTGCCTTCCAGTCTCTCTCCTCTCCATATACTTTTCCTTTCTCTTCCCTGTCCCTCCCTGCTGGTCTTCCTTTTCCATCTTTGAGATAGGGTCTTGCCACGTAGGCTAGTCTGACCTCAAACTCACTACGTAGCTTAAACTGGCCTTGAATTCACGATCCTTCTGCCCTAGCCTTTTGAGTCCTGGTATTATAGGCATGGGCCACCATACCTGTGGAATTTTCTTTACTGCTGCATTTGTTTGTTTGTTTTTCTTTTGAAGACTGTTGATGTTTTTGAAGACTGTTGACAAATTTGGCTAGGTTTAAATTCCAAACTGGTCTTTTCCTTCTGGGAAGTAGTTGAAATTTATGCTCAGCCCTTTGAATTCTTGGCTTCAATGTTCTCTCTTGCTTAGCATCAGCTAGTGACTTTTAGCAGAGTTTATTTGCAGATGTCTTTCCTCCCTTCTGTATGTCCCTACACTCCCCGTAACTGACAAGACCCCTTCCAGTTGTTCTATCAGCTCAGCACTCTGTTATCTGATGCCTCAAGATAGTAGGACTATTGTTCTCTACTGCCTTGGGCTTTGGGGCTTGGGAACTATCCTTGGTAAAACTGATAATTCTCAGGCCTCATCAACATACTTCAGGGATAAAGATTGACATCCCGCCTAGTTTCTGCTTCATTTTATTA
>JAQHUG010000167.1:1465285-1477663 GCA_028555095.1 Dicrostonyx torquatus
CTGCCATTCATAACCCCCCTTCTCTCCTACCTCACTAGCCATGCACTTCTATATCTGCCCTGCTTAACATTTTTTCCCCTCATTTTAGTTTTCTTTGAAAATCTTACAACTTTCTAAGACTTTGAACTTGAGTCATCAACAGGCTGCCTACTAAGCTGTAGATCCAGAATAGAGCAGTGACTATTACTATATGCTCTTCCACATCCTCGGTGCCCACAATGGTGCCTAAAAGCACATCAGACTCTCAGAAGCATTGTGTGGGGTGAATCGTGAAGAAGCAATTCCCTTTCCCTTTGCTCAGCACACTGACTCCTTCCCCAGAGGCTTCATCTCGTCTTTTTTGAAACCACTCCAATAGTCTTGTAAGGAGGCCTTGACTTGTTTCTGCCTTATCCTAATGAAGGACTATACCAGTGAGCCTTCCCGAGTGAAAAGCTCCCTATTGGCTTTCAGGGACAGACCCTTGCCTGAGTTCCCAAACCTCCTCTCCAGCTTGTTTCTTTTCTATATTGTGTGTTTTATCTAAGAAAGTAACTTTGTAACCTTTCCCCATGTAATTTCTCCTGTATACATCTTCATGTGCTGCTGGCATAGTTTACCCTGACTTCACGGCTTAAAATAACACACACTTATTCCTTCGCAGTGCTAGAGGTCAGAAGTCTGACACAGTTCCCATGGAGCCCTGGTCAAGGTATCAGCGGGATGGGGCTCCTTTCTGGAGAGCCCAGGAGACAGTGTGTTTCTTGTCTTTTATGGCTTCTGGGAGCTGCTCCCATTTCTTTGTTCACAGCCACCTCTGGGCATCTTCAAAGCCAGCGGTGTGGCCCCTTATGCCCTGCTACTGCCATCTCACCTACTCTCACTTGGCATCTCCTTCTTCCATCTTCAAGGACTCTTAGTGGGGCCCTGCAGGTACCCAGGGGATCAACTCTTTAATATCAACTTCTAGGGCCTTGGCTGCAGACATCTTTGGGGGGAGGTAATGCTTTGTCTATTGTAGTTTTACTTCCAGGTTCCTTTCTCTTTGTCTTTCTATATTTCAGAAGTCTATTTCACAGCCATTCACCTCTTCTACTCTTTGAGGGTCTTCTTCTAACTAAGAGTGAATTGTTTTGTTTTGCTCTGAGGCAGGGTTTCTCTGTGAAGCCCTGGCTGTTCAAGAACTAGCTCTATAGACTAGACTGGCCTTGAACTCACAGAGATCCACCTGCCTCTGCACCCTATGTGCTGGGATTAAAGGCATGTCCAGCCCATTGCCCAGCTCAAACTGAATTTTTTTTTAAAAGTTTACTTCCTACATTTTACTTCTATAACAGATTTTTCCAGAATTCTCTTCAGGAAGCTAACACTACTTATGTATTATATGTATTTGAATTGTGTAATAAAGAGATATGTATGCACACACATTATATGTCTTTATTACATAACTCTCAAAGTAGTAACCCATGTGTGGCAGTGGGGTAATTTATCTATTTAAAATAAGACACTCATAAACATATAGAGCTTTAATAAAAATGATTTCGTTATTGAAATCTGGGTGTATTGACTCATATCTGTAATCCCATGCTAAGGTAGAGTTCAAAGCCAGCCTGGGCTACATAGTAAGAATTCCAGGCCAGCCTTGGTTACCAACTGGAAATCTTGATGCTTACTCCCTAAGTGCTACTCCCCAAAGTGTTCCTATATGCCTCTGACACTGCAAAGACACAAAGAGAACTGTGGGAAATTTCTTGACAAAGAAAGTACTTGGCATCAACAAACTTGAATTTTGCACCCACGTGACTGATGCTGTTTCTCTAGAGAGACTCTATACCATTTACCTCCCAGGGCTATTGTGAGGACCAAAGGACATTCTATCTAAGAAGCATCCACTCTACTGCCATAGTAGCTGGTTAGAAGTCCCTTGCCAAGCTTTGCCCGACATCTAAGGAAGTGTTGTTATTACCAGGGCAGGTACACACTTGGCAGTGAAAATGAAATGGTCCCAGGAATCCTTTGCCTTCTTCACAACATGGGACATATGCGATAACTCCAACTTCAGGTTAAAAAGGTGACAACATGTCCCAGTTTCTGAGATACCAGCTGATGGAACCAAAGGCACTGTACTGCTAGTTTGAGTTGGACACAACCTAGAAGCACCTAAGAATAGAGTGTTTATAAGGAGTTGCCTAGCTCAGTTTGACCTGTGGATGTGTTTGGCGGGGGGGGGTTCCCTGATTGTGGGTGGTACCATACCCTAAGCAGGGGTCCTGAATATATAAGAAGGAAGAAAGCTTGCTGAGAGCAAGCGAAGAGGCTGCATGCATTTGTTTTTCTATATTCTTAACAGTGGGTGTGGTATGACTAGCTTCTTAAGTTTCTTCCCTCATTGGCTTCCCCTCAATGATGGACTGTTACCTTGAACTGATTATTAGCAAATAAACTCTTTGTTCCCTAGACTGATGTTTTTGGGAAGAGGGGCGGGCACCGGGTCAGGATATTTTATTATAGAAATGAAAATATAACTAGGACAGGCATGACCTGAGAGAACAAAGGTAGCTTTGGCTCAGAATGTTTTTTTTTTCCACCCTGGCAGTGACAATGGCATCAGGAATCATATGACATTTCTCCAGTTGTTTGAGGTGAACAGATAAGCTCAAAGGTATAGAAGAAATGCCTGTTCTGTGTGTCCAGCCTCACATCTTACTGTAGACAAACCTGACTGTCCCTTTGATGGCAGACTTTGCCATTTTCCCATTGCTATAAGTTCAAGAATCAAACCCATATGCACTGTGACTGAAACAGCAACCCAATGATATGTACCCACAACTGCAGTAACCCATTGATATGTCCCCTCTTCTGCAGCAACCCATTGATATGTACCTTCCAGGAAACCGGGAATTTTCTCTTAACTGATCAGGCATCAGATGTGCTTAGCCACTGGGAGCTTTATTTGTTATCATGATGGAAACCAGTTATGGGAATGCAATGAGGGAGGGGAAGAGCCATAATTCCTTGAAGCCTTTTAAAAACCTTCACTCATTGATACTGACTGAGGCTAAGGTCAGGGATGGAGGAATTATTGAGCACCTTGGTTGACAAAGCGAGGACCTGTCAGACCCAGTGCCTGGCAACGAAGCACATTTGAGGAAAGGAGATTTTTATAAAAGCTTATGATGGAGTATCCCAACTCAAATCATCCCTTAATAGAGACAAGTATTGCTCAGAGGCTGTCTCTGCGATGACTGGTGGGCAATCACTCTCCTGGTTCCTTAGCACCCTTGGAGCAGTAACTTTTCACTGGAAAATACATTCCTTTCTTGAGGTCACTTGTGTGGAGTCCAGACATGGCAGCGGATGGGTGATTCTGACTAACAGTCATGCATGTGCAGATCTAGAACACCCTAATAGTAACACCCACAGAAGCCCATTGATCTGTGAGATGAAGCCTCAGGTCTTGGACACAGAGGTGAAGAAGCAGTTCTGTAGTTTGCTCTTTGGGCATGGCTGAGTGTACTTGCTTTGATAAAACCTGTGGTGCTAAATTCCTGCCAGCTTTTGGCCAGGGATTTTGCTGGTAAAGTTGCCAGCTGAGGGATATGCCCAGCAGAAGCCCTGGCAGTAGCTGAGCCTGAGGATGAGTGGATGTTCCTGGGTATTCAAGAAGTTGATGGCTGGTGAGGAATTGTTCTTTCTTTGTTTTGTTTTTGCTTTTCTCTCTTTATATTTACATATTTTGATTGATTCTTTGGGAATTTCACATCATGTACCCTAATCCCCACTCATTCCCAAGGCCCTCCGTATCCACCCTTCACCTTTGTCATGTCCCCAGAAGGAAACTCTAAAAGAAATAATAAAAATAGGATAAAAATTGAAATGCAAATAAAAAAATAAAAAATCCAACTGAACAAACTAAAACAAAAAGCAATAAGCTTTTTTATTACAACCCCCCCCAAAAAAAAACCTTCAAATCTTCATCTTTCCCACCTCTCCATCACTTCTTCATCTGTCTTGGTGGGTTGGGAGCCGCAGCGTATCATGCAGCTTATTCTTTTGTCCACCCAGCCTTACTTGCAACTGTTCATTGTGCAATGTGTTGTTGGTCAGGTTCTTTAGACTGTGGTTTCTGTCCTGCCTGGTTCCCAATATCGTTAAGTCCCAAAGAAATCACACAGAGGTCTACATTAAGTATAAACTGATTGGTCCATTAGCTCAGGCTTCTTATTAACTCTTATAACTTTTATTAGCCCATTATTCTTGTCTATGCTAGCCACGTGGCTTGGTACCTTATTCAGTGAGGCAGTCATATCTTGCTTCTTCCTGTGGCGGAGGAATGGGCTTTCCTCTTCCCAGAATTCTCCTGTTCTCATTGACCTGCCTCTACTTCCTACCTGGTTGTCCCGCCTGTACTTCCTGCCTGGCTACTGGCCAATCAGTGTTTATTTAGAATATAATTGACAGAATACAGACCATTTTCCCACACCAAGGTCCAAGGTCTCTGGCTTCTGGTACACCATCAATACCGGATCCTCACCAAAATTCCTCACCAAATATCCTGATGTTGCCTCAGTCATGGAGATCCTGAGGCCCTGATTCTGCAAGACCAGTCCCCTCATGGGCTCCAGCAAGTTACAGATGGGGTAGATGTTGGAGAGTGCCCACTCAAAGCCCTGGATGTGTGTCTGGGTAGTAGCTGGGTTGTTCTGACTAGGTTGCTGTGACCACAACAACCGTGGTGAGTAGTGGGATCAGCTTTCCCAAGGAGGGGGGCATCTCACCTTTTAGTGGTGGTACCAACTTTCCTGTGCTGGGGCGGGTCTATTATCCCAGGGCTGGTGAGGGGTAGAGTGAGCTCTCTGGTGAGGGTGGGGGCTGGCTCTCCCTGTGCCAGTGAGTGGCAGAGCCAGCTCAGCATGGCCCTCATGCTTCAACATGTGGTTCAACACATGGTTCAAATGGGTCCCTGTGGTAATATGAGCAATACACATTGACATGGACCACTGCTGCGGCAGGACCACGGACCCAGACATGGCTATTAGTCGCAGCTTGAGCCAGATGGTAGCAGCACATGCCTCTCAGTTCAGCATGGACCCAGCCACAGTGTGATCCCAGACTCTAATATGGCTCCACGAGGTGTCCCAAATCCCAAGCTGTCTCTTGGCCTTTGATGATATCAGGAGCCATGGCTATCAACACAGACCCTGGTTGTGGTAGATTCACGGACCCAGACATAGCTGAAGGTTGAAGCTCAGGTCTGGTGTCACCATGGCCCCAGGTGGCAGCACAGGGCACACCGATCTGTATGGCCCTAGAGGTAGCATGGCTTGCAGGTACCAACATGGCCCCATGTCGGGGCCCAGACCCTTGGTAATCCACATGACCTTTGATGCTAACAGGTGCCATGGATGTCAACACACACCTTGGCCGCCATGGCCGCCATGGCCCTAGCTTGTAGCTTAAGCTTTGATGTCTCCATGGTCCTGGATGGCAGCTCAGGTCACTCACATCAGAATGGTCCCTGTGGTTGCATGGCCTTTGGTCACTAGTGTGGCTTCATGTGGCAGCCCAGACCCCAGGCATCCTCACTGCCTTCAGTGCTAACAGGAGCTATGGACATCAACACAGACCATGGCTGCAGCAGGACCCCAGACCCAGACATGTTCCTTGGCAGTAACCAGACTTGACCATGACACCAAGAGGCATGCAGGCCTCCCGCATCAGCCTGTTCCTCACCACCTTCATCTTTTCAGATCTTCCTCTCTTCATAGGGCATGAACTATTCTGCCTCTCTATATATCCCATACCACACCATATACTGGCTCACCATAATGACTTTCAATGTTTTGGGCCAGCCTGTGCTTTCTTCTCCCTGCCTTGGGCAAATGGTTCTGGGTGGGAGTGTGCATCTTCTCCGCTGGGTCCTCATGGCGTCCAGCAGGTTCATGGTTTCTTTTCACCACCTAGGGCAACAGCACTGGGATAACTGGTGAGGATTTTAAATGATGGTAAGAAATTGCTTAAGCTGTAAAATCAAAGGTAATAGAGGTAGATGACACTGCCTGTGTAAAGGAGGCCACTTCCAATCCCCCTTTATCCACCGAAGACTGCTAGGGAAGCTCCTAGGGGTTCAGAGGGGCTGGACTTTAGGGTACATATGCTGAAAAAGACTAGTGGGAGGAAGCAGAAAAGGAAAAGACCATTTGTGCTAAGTTAGGGATATTTGTCTTTCCTTTGTAAAAAGGGCAGTATAGAAATGTTCTGGACAGAGAACTTGTTATCATATGCCTGCTTCAGGGGTATTAAAGTCAGGCCAAAATGTCTTGACATGTGTGTGTGTGTGTGTGTGTGTGTGTGTGTGTGTGTGTGTGTGTGTGTGTGGTCCCTAGTGTTGAAGTAAGCAGCAGATGTTGCGTCGCCAAGGCTGTGATCGACAGTAGAGATGAGGGGCCCTGTCAAAATTTGATTCAGTAGCCATAAAAACAAAAAAAAACTAAAGTCAAAACAAACAGAACAAAACAAAGACAAAACAAACAAAACCAAAACAACAAATAATAGAGCCCTAGACAGATTACTAACTAGGGGATTCAAGTCTAGGCTCTAAAATGGAAATCCAAACACTCTCAGACATGAGGCAGGGAAAGGCTAAATGGACAGAGTATCTGTGTTTCAGTCTGAGGATCGTTAGTTCTGGGCTTCTTAACAGTTCTTCCTATGTGGAAAGGTATAAGAGATTGAAAAGCATGATCTGGCCTGAGTAGTTAAGAGAAGTGCTTAGCAAAAGTTTAACAACTGTAGAGAAATGGCATCTTATGGAGAACAGAGAGTCTGAGAGCTTATGTGGATTATTTTTGAGAGAAAGTGTCTGGCCTCAACTGGACTCAAGTTCTCTAGATGGCTGATGTTAACCCTAAACTTCTGATCCTCCTGCCTCTACCTGCCCTGGTGCCAGAATGACAGATGCATGTCAACTTGGTTAATTTGTACAGTGTAGGGAACAATGCTGGAGACTCGTACATGCTAGACAAGCACTCGACCAGCTGAGCTCCATCCCCAGCCCTGTGAATGTTTATGCGAATTTAGAAACTTAAGAACAATTGAGAAGAGAAAAAAAACAATGAAGCCAAGCCTGAAACAGGATCGAAAGAGCAGTCCACAGTAAAGAAAGAACAAAATAATTTATCCAGTTTCAGGGTAACTGAAAGTGCGTTCAGGGGATGGAAGTTCAGGAGGTCAAAAAGCAAAATGAATAAATATGGAATTTCTTAGGGGTTGTGACGTCTACACTCAATGGGTCTTAACATATTCGGGGAGAACTCTTTTATTCCACACATCCTAAGGACTCACAGAAATGTCAGCATTGTATTTGTTAGTTTCCAGCAACCCAGAGACTAATAATAATCCCAGCAAATATTTATATAATGATTCCTATGTGCCAAGGACTTGGCTATGAACACCTGTACCGTGCTGTAACTACAGAATAAATCATGTATCCTGCCTTCATATAAAATATATTGGAAATAGTGAGACACAGGCCTGATTATGACTCACCAAAGCTGGTTTAAGGACAGCCAGAATCACCAAATCAAAGAGAAGTAAACTATAAACATTTTCAGATAAATGATAATAAGATTTTTCAGTAATAGACCCACTCAGTCAGAAACACTAAAGGATGTTATAGCACCTGAAAATTACAGATGACAATGAAGAAAAACTTGACAGGAGGGAGGCCAGAAATGTTGAATCTGTAGGCAAATAGAAAGAATTATCTTTACCCCATTTTGGGTAGCTTGACTGTATGGCTCTGCAATATTCCTAAGTGGGAAAACTAAAAAGGATAGCAGAAGCCTGTATTTCTCTGAGGAAAGACAACCTGAGCATGTCATGTGTCCATGTTACACATATAATTTGCCAGTGGAGACTTTCCCCATCAAAACCAAGAGAGATTTTGATCCAGTTAAGTCAGCAAAGAACTCAAGGATTTTTCTCTGCTAGAATCCCAAAGTCCCAGTTCACTTACAACTGGAAGAGTCTAAATGGGCAAGATGCCAGTCCCACCTGCTCGAAACATCCTTATTAGACAGCAGAGTCAAGTGCTGGAAGGATTAGAAAGCAGTCTGGGAATTCATTAGAGTTGGAAGAAGGCTCAGCTCTGGGCAAGTTTTCTTCAACCCTACAGGTGTGCTGAGGTATGGTGTGTGATTCAAGAACAATATCCAATCATAGTACTACGTTAAGGGCCAGTCCAAGGATGCTGAATATTGTGGAATTTGTATTAAGTTTGCTTAGTGGGAGATCTTATATGTGTAGCCTTGGTATGACTTTATAATACGTTGCTTGTAATCAGACGACTATTGGATGTGATAAATGACTATTGGATGCAATGATAAGGTCAGAATACTTTGAGTGACTCCTAGATTCATTAAGATAATTTGAAACATTTCTTAGGTCAGGCTCCCTAAGAAGCAGAACCTAACACATGAGTTTGGATTCAACTATGTTTTATTATCTGTAGTTTTATAGATATTGTTTCTACAGTACTTTAAACCACCCTGAGTAGTAACTTCTTACCCGTAAATCGCATGTACTCTAGTCTTGCTTTGTTATCCACCCAACCTTTGTCTTTTCATGGAAATGTTTTGTTCATTTATAGTTAATGAAATTATTGAATTATTTATATGTAGGTATATCATTTTGAGTATTTTTTTGTGCACCACCATCTGCTGTATAGTTTCCCCTTACTTTTCCTGCCTTATTTGGGTTAATCTTATTGTTTCCAAAAAGCCATTTTAATTCTTTAAATACATTTTATTCATGCTATTTTAAAATCACTTTTAGTGCTTACTGTGAGTTTTTTAGATTAAATTTTCTGACTCCCATACCAGTATTTTTGATGTTCATGTTCCACCAGTCAAATAAAATATTAGAACTATTGAAACTATCTCTATTTCTGTGTGGATTTTTGTAATATTTTGTCACATATTTTGCTTATACAGTTTCAGTCACCACAGCACAATATTGCAACTTGTTCTAAGCAATCAGTTAACTACTCGGAAATAATTAAGGGAAGTATAGTCTTTGGAAAAGTATTTATCATGTTGTTTGGCATTGTGCTGGTTTAGTAAATTGGTGTTGAAAGTTCTCCTCTAAAATCCATGACTCTACTAGTTCTAGGTAGTTACCTAGTATCTTAGTTTGGTTTCTATCACTGCAACAAAACACCATGACCACACACACATACATACATACATACACACACACACACACACACACACACACACACACACACACACACACACACACACACACACATGCTCTTAATGACTGAACCATCTCTCTAGTACCAAAGTACAATCTTTTGTGCTTGGCCCCATGGTTGACATTTTTCATTAACTTCATTCCTTTTTCTAGATCCAAGATTTTGTCTGATGTTGTGTACTTCAACCCAAGGAGGTTATTTTGGTATTGTTACAGTGCAATGACTGTTAACGACCTGATCTCTGTTCTCTTGCACCATCCATTTCAAAATGTCTCCATTTTACCATCATTTATTTAAGCAAGTTAGTTTATTTATACATCAAAAATCAAAATTATTGCAATGAAATTTATTTGCCCTAAAATGCACCTATATTAAGGGATATTTAAAACTTGGTGTGAGTCATTCATAGCCACAAAACTCAAGAAACAAATCATTTTAGTTACTTAAAAATCATTTTGTATACTTTTACAATCAACCCTCTTTCCACACCAATTGTGGGAAACCACCACTACAGGTTGTCTAGTCTATTGTGTTTTGGTGTGTAGGTCCTTCTGTCTATGTGTTGCTTTTATTGGCTAATGAATAAAGAAACTGCTTTGGGACTATAGCAGGGCAGAACAGAGCTAGGTGGGGAAAACTAAACTGAATTCTAGGAGGAAGAAAGTAGAGTCAGAAGAAGTCATGGATCTACCATTGGAGACAGACAGGCCGGAACACTGCCTGTAGGCCATGAGCTTTGTAGTAAAATATAAAATAATAGAAATGGGTTAGCCAAATATATAAGAGCTAGTTAGTAATATGCTTACATTATTGGCCAAGCAGTGATTTAAATAATATAGTTTCTGTGTGATTATTTTGGGTCTGAGCTGCCAGGAATGAACAAGAGGACTCTTTTTTTTACAACAGTTTTTCTAACAGTTTTTTTTTTTTACAAACAAGCTAAATCATATGGCTTTGTGCATGTTTTGCCTACATAATAGGTCATCATATTTTTGAAATATGTCCATGCTGTGTCTTCTTTCTTGATGTGTAGTATTCCTTTAAATACACATGCCATAATGCGCTTACATAGTTACTGTTGATAGACATTTTGATAGCTTGCAGTTTAAAGCTTTAAAACTATGTATATGTCTTGCATAAAATAAGTCTTCATTTTTCTTGAGCAAAAATCTAGGAGTGGGAGTTCCAGATTATATGAAAAGAATATATTTATCAGAAACTGCCCAGCATTTTTATAAAATGATTTTTCTGTTTTCCATTGACACATAGAACACATGAGAGTATTGAGTGTTTGATATCTTTGCCACCACACACTTTATTTTTATGACTAGTTTAATGAGTATATAATGGCATCACATGGATTTAATTTACATTCCTTTAATGACAAAATCTTAAGTTAGGAATTCTTTATTGGCTATTTGATGTATTCTGAGTGTTCTAACATTTTGCCAGTTTTCATCTGAGATGAAACTTCATTCTTTTTTATTGAGTTGTAAGTATTCTTCACACATTGCGGATAAAAGATCTTTGGCAAATACTTACATTGTAAATATATTCTTTCAATTTATATTTCTGAAGAACAGAATTTTTATTCTGAAGTTTAATTTATCACATCATCTTTGGGGGATCCAGTCTTTTATCTAATGTCCAAGAAATCCATGTCAACCCTGAGGTCATGAAGTTCCCCTATGCTTTTTTCTTACAACTCCTATACATTTCAGTTTACAATCCTTTCATGTCAATTTTTATAGATTATGTACATTAAGAGTTACAATTATTTTTTTCTATGTTTATACCCTCTTTTTCTAGCATGTTTATTACAGGTATCTGTATTAACTAATATTGACACCTTTAATGAGACCAATTTATCAGAAGCATGTGGCTTTAATGGCAACTATATGTGGTTCAACGATTCTGTAGGTCTAACTCTGTGCTAATACCACTCTGAGAAATTTCTGGCCCTCTCTCCTAAGCTTCAGAATCAAGTAGTATAACAATGAAAAGATTTTTCTGCTTCTCAAAATTGTCTAGGCTATATTTAGACTTTTAAATTTTTTTACATTAATTTTAGAATACACTTGTCAAGTTTTATAAATAAACCATCTGGTATTTTGATTTTGCTTATAGTAATTTTACAGGTCAATTTGGAGAGAAATGCTATCTTAAAAATATTGAAAATTTAATCTTGAAACATGGCATATAAATTTTTCCATAGAGTTTCTTAATTTTTGAGATGGGTAGTCCTGGTTGTCACCTTGACATGCCTGAGAATCAAAGACCCTCACCTGAAGAATTGTCTCTGTTGGATTAGTCAGTGGGCATGCCTGGAGGTCATTTTCTTAATTACTAATTGACATAGGGTCCTGTGACTTGAAGAGATTGTGGAGAGAAATTGTAGGTAGTGCCATCCCTGGGCAGGTGACCTGGGCTATGTAAGAAATGTGGTTGAATGTGAGCTTGAGAGAAAGCCAGTGAGAAATGTTCCTCTGAGGTTTCTGCATCGAACTCTTTTCTTAAGTTCCAGCCTGTCATTCCATCAATGATGGAATATAACGTGGAAGATCAAACAAACCCCTTCCCTTTTTCTGAGTTAGTTTTATATAAATTGGACAAAAGCTAGAGTCATTTGGACAGTGGGAGCCTTCATTGAGAACATACCCCTACCAAAATTGCCTGTGAGTAAGCCTGTGGTACATTTTCTTAATGATTGATGTGGGAGAGCCCTCACTGTAGCTTGTGCAGAGACTGTACTTTTGTTTCCTGGCCACCCAGATCTGAATAATCACATAGAAACTATATTAATTACAATGCCATTTGCCAATGGCTCAGACATCTTTCTAACTAGCTCTTCTATCTTAAATTAACACACTTCTATCAATCTATGTATCACCATGAGGTTGTGGCTTACTGGTAAGTTTCTGGCAGCCTTCCCCTTTGGAAACTACATGGTGTCTCCCTGATTTCACCTTCTT
Organism: Dicrostonyx torquatus; assembly: GCA_028555095.1. Taxonomy (NCBI): domain Eukaryota; kingdom Metazoa; phylum Chordata; class Mammalia; order Rodentia; family Cricetidae; genus Dicrostonyx; species Dicrostonyx torquatus. The sequence continues at coordinate 1,477,493 of JAQHUG010000167.1, forward strand.
TCCTCCTCTATATCTGCGTGGATTTCCCACTAAGTAGCTCCTTTATTAGCCAGTGGTATTAAAGCTTACTCATAGCATTTAGAGGGAAATCCCACATCATCTCCCCTTTTCTGTCTAAATAAAAAGGAAGGTATTAACTTTAATATAGTAAAATTACATATAACAAAATAG
>JAQHUG010000167.1:1483132-1509996 GCA_028555095.1 Dicrostonyx torquatus
CATATGCATATACATGGCTTATGTGTGGAACACAGAGAACAACTTAACCATTGGTATTCTTGACTCTCTCAAACCAGGTGGGTCCCAGGGTTCAAACTCAGATCATTAGGGCTGGCACCAGTGCCCTTTACCTGATGAGCTGTCCTGCCAGCCCACTGATGTGCACTAGTAGTTGCCAGTGTTTAGCAGTGTTGTTGTCAAAATTATCCTGTTTTAAAATATTCATTTTATGAGTGTGTTTTGCCTGTATGTAAGCATGAGCATGATGTGCATGTATGGTGCAGCAGGAGACCAGAAGAAGATGTTTGTTGATCTGGAACTGGAGTTATAAGCAATTATGAGCATCTGATTGGTGCTGGATATTGAACCTGCGCCTTTGGCATGAGCAGCAACTCTCTTAGCCACTGAGCCATATCTTCAGCCCCATTTCACTTCAATTTTTTTAAACAGTGTGAATTTTGCATCTATCCTCGAGAAGAAATTTGATCCACAGTTTTTCTTTTATGCAATATCACTGCTTGGTTTGGGCACTGAGTTAATTCTGGGTCCCTAAGAGCTGGAATGTTCCCTTCTTCAGTTAAAACTGTTTTTCTAGGATTCAGAAATGAAGCCATCTGGACTTGAATTTTATCTGTGAGAAGGTTTTAAATTAAAAATTCACTGTCTTTAATACATGGATGGCTATTCAGATGACATATTTCTTCTTTATATCAGTTTAATTTTTCTCATTCTGGTCTTTCAGGGTATTCTAGCCCTTTTCATCTAGGTTGGAATTTCAGAGGTTTGTATGGGAAACAGTGTTTTCTCATTCTTGATTAAGTAATTTATATTCCCTTTTAGAAGATTAGCTAAAAATTTGATAATTTTCATGGTTTTTCCCTCCAAAACTTTTAATTTCATGAATTTTCTCTATTATCCTTTAGTTTGGGGGTTTACTGGTCATTGTTCTTATCTTATTTTTCTATTTCTATTTGTTTCTGTTTACCTATCAGTTCAAGTTTTATTATAATGCTCAGGTTAAAATGACAAGCACATCTTTCCCATGGGACATAGCTAAAGACTCCTTTTGTCATGTATGTAAGCACCTCGCCATCTCAGTCCCAAAGACGGGTGATATGAGGAAGATTCTAGACTAGAAAGGTGGTTCTAAGAGACTGCATGACCCTCAGTGCTTAAAATATTAGTTATGTAGCTCTATTCAGAAAAGGTTTGGTGATGTCATCCATAGATCAAAATGAATGAGCAGCTATCAGGTCTTTGATGAAAAACAATATGTAGATGTATTTTTATAATGTTTGAAAATTTCAGGTAAGGGGAAAATGTCAGAAATATTTATTTAAGATAAAAGATCACTCCAAACAGAATAGATGCCAGGTTGTCTCGAGATGTTGTCTTACAGTAGTGGAGAAGCATCTGGATAAAGTTAGTGGTCTAGACAAGTTATCTCACAGAGCAAATGCCATGAAAAAGCGCTGTCAAGCAGACAGGGGCACAGCAAATATTCTTCCTGTTTATCTCCATTGAGAAACTACATGCTGCTATACTCTATGTATTTCTGAGATGAATCAAAACAACTTATTGGAAAAAAATCATAGAATGTGTGTTCTGGCCGGGCGGTGGTGGCGCATGTCTTTAATCCCAGCACTCAGGAGGCAGAGGCAGGCGGATCTTTGTGAGTTCGAGACAAGCCTGGTCTATAAGAGCTAGTTCCAGTGCAGACTCCACAGCTACAGAGAATCCCTGTCTCGAAAAACCAAAAAAAAAAAAAAAAGAATATGTGTTCTGGTAGCATAAATTAATTTAAATGTAAAATTCTATAAAAATCACAAATAAAATAAAAAGAATAAAAATTCTAGTATAACTATCTTAGATAATTCTTGAAATAGCAAATTCTCAGGATAAAAATACCAGTGTAATGCTATCAACATGATAGACTATGGAAAAGATGCTGTATCCCAATAAAAATAAGCTTTGGGCAGTAAAAAGTTGTTAAATTATGCTGCTCTCCTTATCATATAAGAAGCATATATATATATATACATATATATGTGTGTGTGTGTGTGTGTGTGTGTGTTCATAGTGGGTATTTTGTTTATTAAGCATACTGACAGCTAAAATAATCTCAACAATTGACTGTATGTAAGTGTAAAATGTGATTTTCATCTTCCCGTTAACTTTGTGGGGAATAAAATATAAATTATATGGTGAAAGACATCAAGAGAGATCACTAGTCTTTGACCAATTCTGATTTTTCTCTACTTCCTACTGTCCTGGAAATTTGCTAGTGGGCATAATAAAGGGTCATGCACCAGCAGCGTTAAGTCAGCGCACGACCAGCAGCCTCTCTGAAGAGCTCCTGGACCTGAGCCAGCTTCATTCACCTGATTCTTTATCCTTTGTTCATTATGGAAGCAAACCTAACCTATCCTGACTGCTATGAACAAAGAAAGGTAACAGAAAGCTAATAATGTTATCACGAGCACTAAACGTATCAAACACATCCGTGTGTTCAACTTACATGCTTAAAACTTGTCTACAAGACATGTGAAAAAAATCTTGATGATAGTGAAGAAAGATGTAAAATATAGTTTGTAAGTTAATGAAGGAAAAGTTGCCACATTGCGAGTTAGCACTAAGGAGTGAAGACAAGTTTTCTTGATAAATTACATACACTAAACATACAGTTAAATCGCAAGGAGTCTTTTTATTTGTAATGAAACCGTCATATGCAAAGCAAGAGATATTAGAAGATGTAAGAAAAGAGCACAGTAAACCAAGAACAGTTTTGAGCAACCGAGGACAATGTCCCTGCAGCATATGGGCCTGAAGACACAGAACTGTGTAACGGAGACGGTCAAGATGCTGTGGAAAAGCCTGTAACTACCTACCTGTGTGTGTACTGATTTAGTAGCTAGAAGAAACAATTTCTGTCATGTTTTGAGAGCACAGTTTTCATTGTCTTGTGATGGGAGAATGAACAATTTGTGAATCTTTTTTGATGTAAGATCGGGACAAGTCGTGACTAGGGTAAGTGACAGAACCTGAGAACAGGTGATGCACTGGTTTGATGCTGAGGGTGTGTGAGAAAAGGCTCATGATAGACACAAGTCTCCTCTGTGGGAACAAGAAAAAAGCAGGACCATGGAGAGCATTTCTACTGTAAATGCCACAGGGAGAACGTGGCCTTTCTCATATCTAGAGCTAAGCTTGTGTGAACATGGCTATGTTATGGATGGGTGAATTGCCTGTTGCAAGGTTTCTCCGCTCTTTTCCTGTGCTTCTTAAAGACTAAATCTTGTCTTTGGCATGCCAGGCCTTCTGGCCATGTTTGAGGATGATTAAGCTTGCCCCTTCTGAGTCCTCAACTCATCGATCTACATACACCCAGCTCATTTGGTTATTTCTTAGATTTTCACTTTTTATCCCAGATTCTGAAGCAGCAAATGATCAAATTAGTTTTGCTGATCTCCAAAAGAGATTCTTAGAGACACTAGAAGATAAAAGGGAACTTTTTCATTATTTTGCATCTTTTTTTAAAATAGAAAACATAGAGCAGATTCCAGAAAGCAAAGAGAGACATTTGTTATTATTTTTCAGCAACACATAGCATAAATTGCTAAACTGAGGGTTAATAGCGCTGAAGAAAAACACCCCACAGTTTTCAGTAAGTCAAGACAAGCTCTGGAGCACACCAGCCCCACTGACCCAAGGAGGGCAAAGGTCTCAAAGTCGTGAACTTTGCAATGCTTCTACTACACAGTCACTCAGCAGCAAGCCACTTCCTCAGCTCCCCATCCCTCTTCTCTCTGTGTCAATCAAATTCTCTTTAGCTCCTGGATATTCCCATCATTGTGGTTTCTTTCCAACCTCTTTAACTGCTGTTTCTAAAAGTGTTTCTTCTTGCTGTCCCAGCACCCCCATTTTCATTTAAAGGAATGCTCCTGCTCCTCAAAGGATTGTGTGGAAGCATAATCAGAATAATCTGTAGTGCTAGCTAACATGCAGATTCCCAGGTCCTGTACACACCTTTAGAATCACTGACTTGGGAAGTGGGCCTGGGTGTCTCCTCTTAGAATGAACCAGCAATTCCCATCCATTGCTAAGCAATGACTACCTTCTGATTACTTATGAACGCCAGAGCACTCCTCTACCTGAGAAAGTTGCTTTCAAACCATAGAGACAAACGGTAAGTAAACTCCTTTGGACTTCTTGTGGTTGGACAAAAGACACCTATAAATCAAAAGTCAAAATTGAAGCCAGCATCTTCTCTCCTTTTCACATTCACGATCATATTACTTCTGTCTACTCTCCCACCTATACTTAAACCGGAAAATCGCCACGATTCTCTCGTATGTTGTCTATTGTTCTTCTACTGTGACTTCTAGACATCCTCACATATTCTACCTCTTCAGTGTATTTGTCGCTTAGCTTTGTTATCAGCTCGACACAAGCGAGGCTCATCTGGAAACAGCAAACTTCAACTGAGAAAATGCCTGCATCAGATTGGCCTGGAGGCCAGTCTGTAGGGCATTTTCTTGATTAATGTGAAAGGACCTAGTCCACTGTGGGCAGGGCCACCTCTGGCCAGGTGGTCCTGGGAGGTGGAAGAAAGGCAGCTGAAGGGAAGGCTGAGAGCAAACTAGTGAGCAGCATTCCTCTGTGACTCTGCCTCATTTCCTGCCTCCAGGCTCCTGCCTTGAGTTCCCTCTCTGGCTTCGCTCAATGAATGACTATAATGAGGATGTCCAAGCCAAAAGGACCCTTTCCTCCCCAGGGTGTTTTGTTCAGGTTTTTCTGTTTCGTTTTGTTTTGTTTTTTATCACATCATCATATAGCAAACTAGAACAGTATATTTTTACCTTACATTTCCAGTCTCCGTCCCTGGACACTGGCTTCATTCACACCTTCTCAATTATCACATGAATGACTAGTTCCACTCTCCTTAGTTTTAATGTCTCTCTCTCGTCTTTTAAACTATTTTCTACACTACAACTAAGTAAACAGGAATCCGTGCCTGTTCATGTCCTGCAACAGAAGCCTCCTTCTTATGGCTTTAAGATGTAGAAGAATCATGACGTTCCATGTATCTCAGTCCTGGACATATTGGTATATTGTGGTATCTCAAAGTCACTGAGAAGACGTCTTATGTTTTTATTTAACTGTGATTTTTCTCTTCCTGTAGTGTCCTTCCTCTACTTTCCTATTTGGTTGTATTGTCTTCTCATCCCTCGGCTTAAGCAGGCTCTATGTCTACAGCTAGCATGCACTAACAACCTTCCTAAACTTGTAAAAACCCTGTATTCTCTTCTATCAATCACTGATTTGGTGTATCTGAATTTTGAGTTTGCTGGTATAAACTTGCTCCCGACATGACAAAGAGATCTTTGAGTGTAGGACTTCGGGCGCAGGCCATGGAGGGAAGAAAGTGAAATGTGTGTTTGGATTGATACATTTCTCAATTTCACCAAAGCACACGGGCAAATGTTAGCAGATACCAAATTGGTTTTAGATAGACTTGTAAATCTGTTTAACTGAAGACTGATGATACATTGATGAGCCATCCGATAATTAAATCTGCAGCAAAATGAAACACATTTTCCCCTTTGTTTTCAGTCTTTTTCTCACTGATGTGGATAAAGGCAAAGTCTGATTCTTCCTATAAACGGCACAGCATACAATATGGGAGGGTTCCTAACCCCATAGCAGTTAGACTTGGCTTAAGTGGCTCTGCAGGCAGGAATATTGATTGACAATCAAACAATGGAAAAAATTAGCAACCATAAATAAAGCCCAGATTTTAGCTTCAAGTCAATTTCAAAAATAGATTAGTGGGTGTGTACTCTTATCAGCTTGTGTAGAACAGATTTAGGTGTATTTGCTGATGAGAAATATAATAAAATTCGGCAAAATTAGAGTGTTCTTTGCATAGATAACTCAACAGGAATTCCAGCAAATATTGAGTTCTCTCTACTGGCTGCTTTGACTAAGTGTCCCTTTAAGTTCATTTATTACAGCTTTCCCCAAGGTGGTGCTATTAACAAGTGCTGGAAGTTTTGAGATGTGGGGCCTGGTGGGAGGTCCTTGAGTTACTCAGGGAGTATCTTGAGGGGCATTATGGGACCCCATCCCTTTCTAGTGTTTTTTCTTTTGCCTCCTGATTCACAGTTTTTCTGCCAAGTGCTGCCTCCCTGCAGACCCAGAAACAAAGGGATAGATTGAGCATAAACCTGAATCTCCAAAACAAAACAAATATTTTCCCTTTATAAATGAATGGATCTCAGTTATTTTGTTATTGTGACAGGAAGCTGACTAACATAAGTAGTTCTGGTCTCTTTATAACTGCCACACTACAGGAGGGGCTCTGACAAAGGAGTATACAACTGTATTCAAATAAAAGCAACTTAAATCAATATAACATATAAATATTATTTTATGGAGAGATGTCAAAGTATAGTCATTAAAAGCCACTGAATATTTTATTTATTTCTTCATTCAGCAAGTATTTATTGAACACACTACTGTGTGCCAGACATTATTTTAGAACAAAAGATAGAGTTGTAAATAAGACAGATTACACTCTAATTTTCATATAATTATATTCTATTTGGAGGAGAAGAAAGAGAAGGGGAAAGTAATCAAGCAAAAAGATAATAATTTGAAATACATTACTGAATTTTAAAAGTTGTATTTATATATGTGTGCGTGTGTATGCACGTGTAGTACACATGTAGAAGTCAAAGGACAATTTACAAGAGCTTATTCTCTCTTTCCACTATGTGAGTTCCAGGATCAAACTCAAGTCAGCAGCCGTGACAGCGACTGCCTTTACCTGCGGAGCTATGTTGCTGGTCTTTTTAAGCTTTCGATAATGGCAGTTCAGTGTCCTACAGGCACTTTTTGCTGGGTATGCAGAATATCCAAGAAGGAAGGCACTCAAGTGAAGACTTAATACCTTAAGAGAGGATCCAGCTTTGCAAAGATCTAAGTCTGGGTCTCAAGAGGGTAAACCAAGTGCCAGAGCCCTGGAATGAGAACAGGCTTGCTGTCTGGAGACCATAAGGAAGCTTACACTCTGGCCTGCCGTGGATCTTGAGAAACTGATTCTGGATGGGGTTGGGGAGAAAGCAAGAACAGAGATTTTGTGACTTTTATTGACTAATGTAATAGGTTTGGGTGAAGGGACGGAATTAAGGGATTTAGCAAAAGCAATGAAATAGTGGATAATTCCATGGCAAGGAAAGACTTCCTTAATGGCTGCTACAGAGAGGATTTAGGGGTTCAGCACTGAACATATGGTGGACAGTTCAGAGATGACTGCTGTTTTAGTGTATACGTGTGTGTGTATGCATATATGTATGTGTGTATGCATATGAATATGTATATGTAAGATACTCAGGATTTGATCAGGACAGAAACACTCGATACAGAAAAAAAGGAAACAGATTTTGTGTGTATTTGGCAGTTGAAAAGAATCGATTTGCATATAGAGTAGATATAGTTTGGGGGCAAATAAAGGAATGAAGGGTTATCTCTATATTTTGCCTTAGCAACTTAGTAAAGAAATATGTTATGTGGAAGGAATTGAGATTATCATTGAGGCAGTGTTCATCTGCACTCAAGAAGTACGTTTAAAGACCAGCCACAGTGGTCTTAACCAGATAGCAGCTGAATTAAATACCCAGTTTCATTCCCCAGGAACTAGCTGGCCCTGTCAGCCAGGGAAGCGGGTGGACAATCTGCAGATCTTCCCTTTCCCTCCTTGCCTACAAATCTAGTCTCCTGTTCTCACTCCCGGCTCAGCAGCAGAACACCTGTTGCAGACTCTCCGTCATCTCTGACCCCATCTCTAGCAGGTCACTCAGGTCTTCTCCTCCAGCTTTCCTTCCCCGCAGACATCTCTCTATTGCGGCTCCCAACTCCAGCTGTCTTTCCCAATAACTTGCTGGTCAAGCCTGCCAGAGGAGGAAGAAGGTCAGTAAAGTATGTTGGTCATCTTCAGATCCTCACTCTTTTCCCTCTCCTCCAAATCCAATCTCCAGCCTCTAAAGTAGACCGCCATGTGTGGCCTCTACTCTCAAAATCAGTGGTCTCAACTCCCCAAGAAAAAAACACAGACTAACAGAATGGGTGTGAAAACAGGCTCAGTCCTTCTGCCGCATCTAAATGACACACCATAGCATGCTACTTCAGGGTAAAAAGATGGAAAAGGATATTCGATCACATAGACCCAAGAAGCAAGCAAGAGTAGCCATTTTAGTGTCTGACAAAATAGAGTTCAGGCCAAAACGAATCAGAAAAGAAAGGAAACAACATAATCATCAAAGGAAAAATCCATGAAGAGAATATTACAATTCTTAAACTATGGGCACCAAACACAAGGGTAAGCAAGTTCGTAAAAGAAACACTACCTTAGCTTAAATCACATATTGACTCTCACACACTCATGGTGGAAGACTTAAATAACCCACTCAGGCCAATCAACAGACCATCCAGATAAAAATTAAACAGTCCAGAGCTAGCTGAGGTTATAAACCAAAAGGACCTAACAAACACCTCCAGAACATTTCAACCACACACAAAAGAAAATACCTTCCTACCGCCAACTCATGGACATGAGAAAACTTAAAATTTCACCTTGTTGCATCCTTTCTGACCACCACAGATTAAAACTGAATATCAACAACCAACACAAGAGAAAGCTAACAAATTCATGAGAACTGAACAATTTACTACGGAATAAAAATGGGTAAAGATGGAATTTAGAAAGAAAAGACTTCCTAGCACTGAATGAAACTGTAGATACCCAGACTTATGAGAAACAATGAAGGCAGTTATAAGATGTAAGTTTGGAACACCAAATTCCTACATTAAAAACATGGAGCGGTCTCATAGTAGTAACTTAACAGTACACTTGAAAGCCCTAGAGCAAAAAGAAGAAATTACACTCAAAAGGAGTATACAGCAAGAAATTATCAATTTCAGAGCTGAAATCAATAAAATTGAAACTAGAAAACAAAATACAATGCAAACAAATCAATAAAACAATGCGTTGGTTATTTGAGATAATCAAAAGATTGAGAAACAGCCAAATTAACTAAGGGCAGGGAGAAAATATCCAAAATAATAAAAATAGGAATGAAAAGGGGGATATAACAACAGACACTGAGGAAATTCATAGAATCATAAGGACACACTTAAAATTAAAAACCTGAACTCCACAAAATTTTAAAATCTAAAAGAAATGGGTAATTTTCTCAATATATACCACTTACCAATATCAAATCAAGATCAGATAAACAATTTAAACTCTGACCTCCAAAGAAATAGAAACAGTAATTAAAAGTTTTCCAATCAAAAACAGCCCAAACCTAGATGATTCAGCATAGAATTCCACCAGAATTTTGAAGAAAAACTAATGCCAATACTCCTCAAATTATTCAACAGAATAGAAACAGAAGAAACAAAGCTCAATTTAATTTATGCGGCCATAGTTACCCTGAGAGCCAAATCCCAAAGAGACCCAAAACAGAAAGAAAATTATAGACCAATTTCCCTTATGAACACAGATGCAAATTTTCTCAGTTAAATACTTGCACACCTAATCTAAGAATACGCAAAAAAGATCACCCACCATGATCAAGTAGGTTTCATCTCAGAGGTGCAGGGATGGCTCAACATGTGTAAAATGATACATGGAGTGCACCATATAAACAAGCACATAGAGACGGAGGCAACATGCCCAGGGTCTACACGGGTCTGTGCCAGATGGGATCCTAGTGCTAAGAGGAGAAGTGGACACGAGCTCCCAGCCCCAGCCCCAGCCCAGAACTCTGCAATCACCAATTGACAACTACTTGCAAATGAAAATTTTGTTTTCTCTAAGGGAGTCTCACTGGGAAAACTATCTACTCTTAATGGTGGGTTGCGTGCCAAACAGTAGATGGCCAACAGAAAACCAACCCAAGGACATGTTTAGAAGTTTTATTTCTCATTATGTCATGCTAGGGCCCTTCTTTCTTTCCTTCCATCTATACTTTCTCCCTCCCTCCCCCTCCCTCCCTTCCTCTCTTCCTTCCATCTATCCTTTCTTCCTTCCTTTCTTCCTTTCTCCTTCCCTCCCTCCCTCCTTCTCTCCCTTCCTTCCTCTTTCTTCCTTCCATCCATCCTTTCTTCCCTTCCCCTCTCTCTTTCTTCTTTCTTTTTAATGTTTATGCTGTAGCTTTATTTTTACCTTACAGGTCCCTTGCACAGGCATTATGACTTCCATCTTTGTGTTTTGTTGGTATTCCTTCCAGAGTGTACCTCTATTTCTTATGCCTTTGCTTGGTCTCGTCTCTTTCTGTTTGTTTGTTTCGACCTATTCCAGTTTGTTTGTTTTTTATAACTTATCTATTTTATCTTATCTTATTATTGTATATTATTATCTCTTATATACCTGTTTGTTTTCTAATGAGAGACGGATAGAAGGGGAATTGGGAGGAACTGGGAGGAGTAGCAGGAGAGTAGCAGAATACTAGATACAGAGTACATTGTATGAAAAAATGAAATATTCAGTTTCAGTGTAAAGGCTTGCCTAATGTTCAGATTTGAGTTCCCACGAAATATCTGTGTGATGTCTAGTAAAACTAGTCCAGCTCTACGTCCCCCAAACCTAAAGATAGAGGAGGATACGAGTGCTTATTTCATGTAGGTATAAAATGCTGAAAGCAGATTGTTTTTATACCCTCGTGAGCAGCCTCGACACCGTGGCTTTGTTTTTCTTTGGGTGCTACTTGTCTTTTTAGTTACAATACTTTTGTATTATGAAACTTTCTCTAGCTTAAAAAATGAGGCTTACAGCCTTCTATCATAAGATATCCACAGATTGGGACAGTTCTCAGCTTGGCAAAGAAATTTTGAAAGATCCAATTGTGTGTGTATGTTTCATTTTCTTTTTCTTTTCTATTTTTTTGCATCTTCTTAGTGATAATTAGAAGTGTGTTCCTTTTATCCATCTCTCTTTTCCTTCACAAACCTTATCTTGAAAAAATTTCAAACAAAAAAATAAATTCTTTGCCAAACCATTTGAAATTAATTTACTGACATACAACACTTCATTCTAGTGACCTCAGCATGCATCCCCAAGGAACAAGGACAATATATTATATAACAACAACATTATTATTAGATATAAGAAGATTTACAGTAATTCCATGGTAGCCCAAAATCTAGAGCATGTTCAATTTCTCCAGGAGCTCTCAAACATTGCTTATGTCTGTTTTTCAACTCTAGGCTCTACCAGTTATGCATTTATTCATCTTTAAGTCTTTTAAAATCTAGAATATCCCCCATTTCATTCTTATTTTCATGGTACCACATTTTGAAGATTTCAGGCCTTGGATGACAGGCAGAATCCTGAGTTTCTTTTCTCTTTATTCACCCTACATCCAGACATTCTGCCCACTTCCTTGAGTAGATTCATGCCAGTTTAGCTGGCATACCACATACGGATGCGTGAACATCAGAATGTATGGCCAGATGATGATAAACTTGGTTGCCCAGTTCATGTGGTACCAATCCCCAGGAAGAGACAGACATTGCTCTAGAGCCCAGGAGTTCATCTGATGAAGAGAATGATGCTTTGCCATCATCCATCATGCTGTCCCTGAGCTGGTAGTACTGGCATCTGTTGATCTACTTACAGGAATCTATTGTCACATGGGGAGGGGTGAGGTGTGCGAAGCTTTGCCGTTTTAATTCTTTCAGTCGCTTGCATTTGCCACTTTGTAGTTTTCTGTAAAGACACAGATTTTTCTTGTACTTAAATTCTGCTATTCTTACATTTGCTGAGAAATCAGTATTGAAATCAGCCACAGTGACTATTCCTTGGATACTTAAATTGCCCCACATATTGGCAGTGGTAACACCTTCAATCTGGCTCCTACATGCTTTTAATATCTCTTTAGTGTTCGCCTTCTGGCTGGATGAGGTGTGTAAAGTTAAGCCTGTACTTTTCTGTCCTTGGCATAAAATGAGCCATCTCTAAAAAAGTTATTATCTGCTCATCAGTAAGGAATGCATTTAGAATAGAATGCATTTAGAAACTGGGCTGCTCAACGCGCTCACTGTTTATGGCTATCATGGCTGCTACTGTGGTGGTGTTAAGAGGCAGGGTAAATATTCTTGCCCTTCACAAAATTAAATTATTATAAAAGTATAAGTTATTATAAATTATTATAAAAGTAAAAATATTATTTGCAAAATAATTTTATATTAATTTTCTAATTTAAACATAACATTACGTTGTCTTGTTTTGCTTTGTTTTCATTTTTCCAGGAAAGAGAAATAAATATAAATAAGCAAATGTATTTTATAAACTGCAATATGCATAAGTTAGAAAGACTATACTTATTGGTTTTTAAACTTTACTTCTATCTGCCTTTTTTGTTTGTTTTGTTTTTTTGAGACAGGGTTTCTTTGTGTAGCTCTGACGGTCTTGAAACTCACTCTGTAGATCAGACTGGCTTCGAACTCACAGAGATCTGCTTGTCTCTGTCTCCCTGAGTGCTGGGATTAAAGGTGTGTGCCACCGTTTCTTGTCTATCTGCTTTGTTATTAGACTGTTCATCGCTGAGGATATACACTCAGAGGGAAATGTTAAGATGTTACCCGACATGATGTCTATGGGCCCACATGGCTGTGGTATACCTGTTTTTAGAATGGAAACCATTCCTAGAAGGCCTGGTGGCCTCTTCTTAAATGCCATCAGTTCGGAAATAGACTTTTGAGATTGGTTACGCTTGTCAACCTTTACCTCTGAGTCGCACGGAAAAGCGATAGCAATGCAGACAAAAATCAGGTCTCCATGGGCAAGCAAGAAAGGGGATGTGGTATGTCCATCAGAAGCTCACTGTCTGCCCCATCTTTGTCTCTCCCAGTTGTTACAGATTTCCAAGCCAGTTCGCTAAATAATTGAGCACATATTGTTCTACTCCTTTTGTGTTAATGTGTGGAAACATACAACTTCCCAGCGTTGACATGGCTGCGGAGAAGATGAGTTTCACATGTGGTTAATGAATGTGTAAATGGGAACTATTGTAGCAAAAAATTAGTTCGACACAATATTTGAGGGTTTTGCTTATTTGAGGGACGTTTGCTTCTTCAAACTTGTTAAGTGGGAACATTTTTCAAATAATTCTAACAACTTAAACATCTCTGTAGCTTAATTGTTAACTGAATCATAATGTAGCAGTATGATAGAAGCATAGCTCCATCAGGCATAATAATTATGAAAATCATGTAGTAGGAAGAGTGTTCATAAAGATTAGTGGAAATATCCATGCTGTGGTTCAGCTAATGGAGTGTTTGTTTTTCATGCAGTAGGTCCGAGGTTCCATCCCCAGTAACACTTAGAGCAGACATGGTGGGACATGCCTGTAATTCTAGCACTTGGGATGTAGAGGCAAGAGGATCAAGGCCATGATCAGCTACAGAGAGATGAGGCCAGTCTGGGCTACATGAGGCAATGCCTCATTAAAAATAAGTTAGTGGAGAAAGAACATGATGATTTTACATGTAAGGAAAGATTTAGACAGTGTCTGGGAAAGGGAGGTGGCTTCAGAGGGATGGATAGACTTGAGAGTATATTTTAAACTTCATTCAAAATTCCCTAAATGTTGATCAACTAAGAAAAATGGCAACTGAGGGCAATAATCTTCCATGTTGTGAAGTCACCCAGATTTGCCAGACCTGTGAGGAGGCTCTTCACCTCTTTGGGGAAAGTTTTCAAGCATATTTTGCAGACCCCATCATCTGGGAAAATATAAGCTGGAGTCCACAATTACCCTAACAGAATGTCCGTTGTGCCACTGGAATGTCTCGTATCAAAAGCCGGTGGAATTTGCTTTGGTCAGCCTCACTGGAATAACTGCACCCCCGGTGCTGCCAGGAAGCTCCGTCTGGAATTGACTGTTACAGTCCTCTCCCGGAGCAGCTGAACTGATTGCTCCTTGAGAAAGCCTCTCAGGGATTTGCTGCCCATACGTCTCCTGAGCTGTCTGTCCCTGGCTGGGGCGAGACTTCAAGGTGGAAGATCCAAGGGCTCATGAAGTGGGTCGGTCTTTGGAGAGCAGATCCACTTTTGGAAATGTGTCGAGGGTTGAAACTTAGAGTTTGGGAAACAGGATTAAAGAGAAGGAGCTGGGAGTAAACATTTAGACACCCAGATTTGAAAGGCCTTACCATGGAAATAGAAGTCAGCGGAGGAGGTTTGCCGAGCTTGGGGACTCGTAGGGAGGTCTGGGCAGAGTCAGAGCAGCCTCTCAAAAGCCCTGACTTGGTGCAGGAGAGCAGAGAGGTCCCTGTTTCTTTCCGCCTGCAGATTCCGTTGCTCCTTTTCCAGTTGGCTTTAAATTTAGTCTTCTTCCCCTTGCAGGAACCTCTGTGTGAGGCTGCTGCTTTAGCCGCCATCAAGCCAGTTGGAAGACATCATCTGTTGTTTTACTCCACACGGGAGTGACGAATTCTTCCTACAGCCATGCAATAAAAGCTTTTTTTTTTTTTTTTAAATCCCTTTTCAAATGCAGTGTCAGGGAAACATATTCTGTCCCATGCTTGGGTTGGTTCCTCTTTGTTCACCAGTGAGAAACCATGAAACTATAGCTTTCGTTCTCTTTTTACTTGAGTACCAGGAAGCTCGTGGCGAAAGGTAGTGTTTAAATGCTTCCTTTACAGTTGGTGGCGGGCATAATTAGCTCTTTCGTCGTGTTTGGCCATCTTACTATACGTATATTTGGAGCACTCAGTTTGCATAAATGTTCTTTGAGTCACATAAAACTTTGGAAGGCAGACAGTTGTTCTGTCAGTAAGTATCTGATGATGAAAAAGTTGGAAAGAGAAATTTGTCTCAGAAAGAACGGCTAGGGGTTGAGGTAGCCACCGGGTCTGACTTTGCGTTCTTAGGTTTCTGTCTGTGGGTTTGTTCCCTTGCACCCACTGCTGGCCTGGATTAATGCTCAGTCCTCCTTTGTAAAGAGGAGATGACTGGCTGGATAAACAAACAGCAAACATGGTGTTATTAAGATTGAAGGATGTCCCCTCTTCCTCGTTATTTTCTTGTGGAAACCCAGGATGTGATAACAACAGAGACAAAAGCTGTCATGAAATACAGGAGAGGTTATGATGTTCTTAAGGACTAGCAGAGATCGGACTAGTAGATAAATGTAGAAGAACAAAGCTAGGTTTGGATTCCAAAATTTCCAGTTTCCTCATTTTGAAGTCATTCTAACCATGGTTTATGGTTCTTACCATTGCAAAAGTGGTCAGAAAAATACGTTGAGCTGTCTCAAAGTACTAGAGACAGAACTTGAATGTTGGATGGGACATTGTGCTAACCCCAAAGTGTTCTAAATATACTGTACTACCCTTCATACCTATTGTTACAACCAAACTGACCCCATCTAATCAGACACACAAAAAAGATAGTCAACCAAACAACAACAACAAAACCTAGACGATAAATTCATGCCTTTATTTATTTTTACAAAATCACATTTGTTCTTTGAAATTTTCATACATGTATACAATATACACTGACCATCCCCTCCCCAGCATACACATACACAGTTCCCTCCAACTAAAAATAATTAAGTATATGTCTCTTTTAAAAAAAAATCAGGTGTGGTGGCATGACCCTTTAATCCCAGCACTCAGTAGGAAGAGTTCCAGGCCAGCCTTGTTTACACACAGATGCTCAAGATGATGTGAGTTACATACTGAGACCCTGTCTCAAGGAAGGAAGGAAGAAAGGGAGAAACAAACAAGCAATCAGTTTTTTAAAAGAGATAATTTTATCTGATATCCTTCAAGTCATATAGAAACCACAAAACCCTTAACCCAAGAGAAAGAAACAAGAGTCAAGAAGGGTAGTTTTCTTTCACCAGTTTAGTATTATCCATACTATGAATGATTTTTAAAAAACATCCAACTTTATTGAATCTGTTGATTGCTTCTAAGGAGCCTGTGTATGTGTGTGAAAGCTGTAAGTTTTTTCTATATGTAAGACAATGATACCAACCCTCAGGTACAGATCCACTTCTTTCTGCATGGATACCTTTTGTTTCTTTCTGATCTCTGCTTGCTCTGCCTAGACTTCCAGCGTTCTACTGGAGAAGAGTGACAGGAGTGAACATCCTTACCTTGTTCCAGATGTTGAAGAAAAAGCCATCAACTTTCCCATGTGGAGTAAACTGTTAACAGTGGGCTTATCACTGGTGGCTTGCGTAGTGCAGAGGAAACCCATTCTATTTCTGGTATGTTGTGAGCTTTTATGAAAGAGGATACTGAAGTTCATCAAATGCTTTTTCTGCATCTATTGGCATGATCATGGATTTTGCCCCTTAGTCTAGCAATGTGGTCCAAAGATTTGTGCATTTTGAATCATCCCTCCCTCCCAAGGATAAACCCTTTTAATGTGCTTTAAATGCCATATGCAATAGACACTGAAGACACATTCTGTCAATGCGTCATTAGGTGATATCATCATTGTGCAGGTATACAGTACACTTACACAAACTGAGACGGCTATACTAGCATCAAATGATATCATGGGGCCACACCTATATCTGTACTCCTTGATTAGAATGACAACATACAACATGTGATTGTGTTTTGCTGAGGATCTTTTTGTGTCTATGTTCATCAGTCATGGTGGCCTAAAATTCTCTTTTCTGATGGTTAGCCTAGCTTTGGATTGCAGGGTAATGTTATCCTTGTAAAATAAGTTGGAAGTTGTACGTGGAGGGTGCTTATTTATTCTTGGCTCCTCAGACCCAAAATAATCACACAGAAACAATATTATTCAAAACACTGCTTGACCAATAGCTTATGCATATTTCTAGCTAGTTCTTATATCCTAAATTAACCCATCTCCATTAATTTGTGCATCACCACGAGGTCGTGGCTTTCCAGTAAAGTTCTGGAGGACTCTGGAAGAGGCGTCTGTTTCCTGCAGTGGCTACATGGTTTCTCACTGAATCTGCCTTCTTTCTCCCAGCGTTGTTTAGTTTTCCTGCCTAGTTCTATTCTGCCCTCTCACAGGCCAAAGCAGCTTCCTTATTCATTAACCAATAAAAGCAATACAGAAGAACTTCCCACACCAGGAAGTATTTCCTCTTCTTCATTTTTTTCTTTTTTTGGAGAAGCTTGGAGATTTGGTAAGAGTTTATTAGTTCTTATTTAAATATTTAGTAGAATTCAGCCATAAAGTCACCAAATCCTGGGATTTTACTCATTGGGAAATCTCATTGATTGAACTTTACCTTGTTATTTATCTGTTAATATTCTGACTTTGCTGTCTTGCATTTCTAGGGATCAAGGGCCTTGCACATGTTGAACAAGTGTTCTACCACTGAGCTACATTCTAACATTTCTGATTTATAAGTGTTTGTAAGTCCTGTGTATCTACAGGAATTTATCCATTTCCTGTAGGTTGTTTTGTGCAATTGTTCATAATAATCTCTTAGAATCCTTTATATATCTGTGTTATCTGCTTTACCATCTCCTCTTTCATTTCTCATTATGTTTACCCATCTTCTTTTTTTAGTCTAGCTAAAAAAATAAATTTATTTTATCATTTGAGAAACATAATTCCTAGTTCACTGAATATTTCACATTGTGTATCAAGATTATTTCACTTGTTCTACTCTGAATTTTGTTATGCAATTTTTATTTTTAATTATAAATTGACAGATATATGTATATACACACATAGGCACATACCTTTGGAGGACAAAGTGAAATTATACGTACATGTCTTCTATTTCTAGATATTTTATTTAAATTTGAAGGTAAAATTTGGCTTCTTTTTAATGGTCTACTATAACAAACCAATAGCCAACCTCTATTTTTTTCAAAAATGATATCTTCATATCCATCTTATTTAATTATTATTCAGCTTGGTTCAGTGGAAGGAATTAGGTATTGTTTATAAACCTCAGTGCTAACTTTTCTTTACTAGGCTTAGGTAATTATATAAACCCCATGAATATCTATTAAGAAAATGCTATAAAATAGACTCAACAATAAGATTAAACAATGGAGTTATAAAACGTACCTGTTATAGGGCTTGGTGTGCGTTATTTTCCCTATAAAGATTAGTTCACATTCTTTCTTGCTACTCCACTGAAGGTTTTCTCTGATTGTATTACCAAGAATGTTAATGTTTTTTATTAGGCAATCAGTTATGGCTTGTCTTCAAGTGTCATAGAAGCATTTTATTTTAACATCTGATAGTTTTATAAATCTTTTCTCCAACTAAACTGAAAGTTCTCTGTAGTCATGTATTCAGTCATTCACTTAATACACTCTTATTTAAAGAGACTAAGTTTAAATCAAAGATTGGCACTTTTGATGAACATGAAAATTTTATTCTTACGGGATATTCTTCGAGTGCCTGGCACGCATGCTCACACCCGCCATGTGGAAGGATAAGTGAGTGCGTAGTTGGAGCAACACGCATAAAATGTTGTGACTTAGGGTAAAACGGAGAGAAAAGGGAAGTTTAGAAAGAAAGGTGGGCAATTAGATGCTTGTCAAAATGAGCCAGGTAAGATTAAATAAATTTCCAGGGAAGTGTTAATAAGAGAGAGGAAAAAAAAAACATTGAAAAAAAATAAATATAAGGAATTGAAACAGGAGAGTGTTCTAGCAGTTCGATTTGTCAGCATTATCTGGCGTCTGGCCACCAGCGAATCAGAAATTTAGGAACTAATATTCTGAATGCCAGGGGGCTGGAGGTGAGGATATTTGGAAAGGAAGATGGGTGACATTGTAAATGTTTTGGGTCTGAAGTGTTGGTGAGATATTTGCGATGAGATACAGAAGCATTAGTGAGAAATTGGGTGTTAAGGTCGACAGAATTTACTCTCGCAAGACCCCGAGGAGAGGACAATTTCAAGCAGGGAGATAAATGAGTAAAGGTACCCCTTCTGGGGAGTGGAGGAGTGGGTAGGGCAGGCACCTGATGGGGAATAGTGGGCACTGACTCTGGAGTGGAGGAGTGTGAGACAGAACCAGGATCTAAAAGGCCATGTGTGTAAGGTGAAGGATTTCGGATGTTTCTTTGTGTGCAATGGAAAGCCATTCAACCCGCACATGGAACATCAGATTTGAAGACAGCACAGAAGAAACCCACATGTTTAATTTGTAAGAATGTTGCAAAAGCCCCACAGTTTGAACAAAGATCCTTATTCTCGAGCAAATTTTTTTTAATACTGGTACTTAAAATTCTGCAAGACAAGTTCTTCTTCATAATAACAATTAAATGCTCTACTTTAGACTAAAAAAAAAATCCCCCTTCCTATTCATCTCTTCTCATTCAGCTTCATCTTGTAAGGAAGGGAGAGTATGCTCTTTCTTATCCCCAATACCTTAGGAAAAAAAGAGCCTGGATTCCAAAGCAAGGTCTTTAGTTTTCAAAGTCATAAAGGGAATTCTCTCAAAGGGTGTTGTATACCCAGTAAAGCTACCTTCTTCTTGTTTTTGAGTGACAGCAGGGAGGTGGTGGAGGAATTCTGAAGGCAGAGAGGGGAATTCTCTGGCCCCAATCCTGGAGAGGCTGTTTCCTTAAGGACATCTTCTCCTTGCTTGTGGTCACACCTGATCTAATGATTCTATAATAAGGAGCAGCATGACATTGCCATCTTCTCTCTCTGACCCACGTGTGAGTTGATAGCAACAGAAAAGGGAACCCGGACATATGAAAAACGGAAGGATTCTATTATCAGGCCAACATGCTCTCTCTTGCAGCACTCCAAATGCCTTATTGACATTCCTATTCATGTCCAACTCCTGCGTAATTAATCACTGGTGCATTTGCCATCTCAGGCTACAAAGATATGTCTTGAAGCATTTTCAAGTTTCTTCTAAGCTCCTTGCCTTGGCATTTTCCCAAGCTGCTTCTTGAAGAACAGCAAGCTGGTATTTGGAGCATATGGCGATGGTCTGTTTGTGTGTTCATTAAATCAAGATACCAATGAAAAGAAACCAGAGAGCTTTCTGTCCTTTAAATGAAATTGTCAACCCAGATATCTGCTGCCTTTCCCAAGTCCTAGTCTGAAATGCCTGGCAAGTAGGGCTGTGTTATAATGACAAATTAATTCATATCAGACTTTGATCACAGCCTGAAAAGTTTCCTGACATCAGTTTTCAGTAGTTACATTTAGAAAACTCAGAGTCTGCTCTGATGCCTCCCAATTTCTGACAACAAAAGCAATGAGACCTCCTTCTACAGGGGAGCGTCAACCTCTAGTGTGAAGCTGGGAGGGATTATTTTAGGACTGTCACAGAGAGCCCCTTACAATAGAAAGGGCACATTAGCGCATGGTCAAAATGTAACAGAAGAGGGCTCCCTTGTCGACCTGAGGACTGTGCACAAGCTGGGCCATAGACGCTTCCCTGTCTCCCTCATTTTCCCTTGCTCCATCCTCCTGCCATGTAACATGTCAAAGGCAAATGAAAATTGAGAGGATTCAGCTGAAAATAGAATTGAATTCTATTAGTCTGCCTAATAGAGAAGGTGCATTTGGAAATACAGTGCAGTACAGCTAATGTTTACCACTTGACTACTCATGCCCCGGGCTCAAGATGCATAATGATGCAAATTAAAACCCAGCAAATGGAGGCGCTGGAATCTCCAAGATAACCATACCTAGCTCAGGCTATGACAGCACAGCTGCTCTTTAATTAATCTTACGTAAAGACGGAAGCACGGAGCTAAGATGTACATGGCTTACGACCACTGGGTTTTTGCACGTCTGTGGTTAACACGCTCCTGGCCCTCCCTCGTGTAATTGTTGCTGCTTTGTAAACTCACACAAAGCCCCGCTGAACAACCCTCATCAGCCGGAAAGGAAAATATGGGCAGGAAGGTAGGGAGATGGGACTATGATGGTTTTAGAATAGAAATAAGGCCAATCTCCAGTTGCTGCTTGCAGCCCTTACTCGAACGGCTGATTCGGGAGCTAGAAACAAAATCTGAATATTTTACTACTTAATATAGGAAATCAACTATGTGGGTGTTTTTGCAGACACACATGTACAATGCATTTTATATCATGTTTCATAGGGTGTTTAAAGCGCTTGTATAAAGTTAGAAGTCTAGACTTTGGAGCCAGGATGTCTACCGAAGCTTGGCTTCTCTAGTTCCTAAATATAGTGTTGGCTAAGTTCTTTATTTGTGTGACTCAGTTTCCTCAACTGCGTAAGAAGGCCTAGGTCCCAGGTTTAGAAATCTGCTGTGACAATGGCGGTGTTATGGCAGCGCACTGACCGCATGTTAAGCCTAAGAGATTACTTAATTAGCATCAATTCACACAGCTATCCCAACGCCAAACTTTTATGACTGTGACCAGTGCACTTCAGCAGTAATAAGAGCTGTAATCAGGATTGCCATTGCATTTGCTATCATTTAATCCTTACCACCCGTCTGCAAGGGGAGGTCTGCTGGTTTCCTCTTGCTATGGTTGCAAGGAGAGGTCCGGAAAGATCCGTCCATTCAGGCTCTTAAGACAACACTTGGTTTTAAGTGACCAGGCCAAGGCAGATGCTAGAGCCCTGTGGCTGACTCAGATTTTGGTGCTGCCGCCCCCTTCCTATCCTGAGACTGGAGTGATGGGCGACTGTGAACACGGAAGGGGTGGGAAGGAGAGCAGAGTCCTAGGATTCATCATAGTAACGCCTTTTCTCACATCAGCCCCAACAATTCAAGCCTGCTGGGCTCTGAAGAAAATGGAGGTTAGCTCAGATGTCAAAACACTTCTCTGTAAATATTACTGTTGTGGACACTGGCCATTTTATAGATTTCAATATTCACCACCACCACCCCCCAAAAAACCCTACTGTTTGGTATTCTTGTACTTATTCATCAAATCGGGCAGCGAGACTAGGGAAACAATGAAGTCGAGGTCTTAATTTTTCTCTGACATGAAGTCTATTCCACTCGCGTGTACAGGTTGGCTGCTATTTTTTAGCATCTGCTTCAAGGATGATGCATACAAAATCCGCTCAGTGTTTAGAATTAAGTAGAAGGAACAGGGAAAGCAGACAAGGAAAAAAAAAGATGAAGAGGGAAGTGAGATGCTAATGTTTTCTTTACACTGAAATCAAATCTTCAGTGTAAAGATTTCAAAGCACTGACGACCACGCTCCTGCTTGCTGGGCGGGCTTCATTTAGAGGGATATTTCCCCATGGATACTGAGCATCTTCCTGAGATGAACACAAGAAGCTAATCGCAAACAAAGACAGGGCTTAGTCCTAGTCACCTCGTTCCTCCCACTGGAGGGGGCTCTCTCAAGCCCTGCGCTCAGGATGTGAAAACAGACCAGATGGGTGTGCTATCTCCATCTTTTGGCCTTTAGCAGAATCTCTGGAACAAAGCATGTAGCAGGGCTTCTTGAAGACTTTCATGGGAGCCAGAGAGTGTCAGTAGATGGAATCTTGAATAAAAATGATAGGGTGTGCTTTAAGCTGAATAGAAACAAGCCCTCTGAAGAACATATAGAATTGGCGTACATCCTGCCTCTAGAAAGATTCATTTTTATTTGTCTATGTATAAAGGAGGAAGATCGAGAAATTGAAAGTGCCTTTTCTGTAAAGCTTGCCCTGGTGAAGGGTTTGCAAACAATATAAAAATAGCGGTTCCTCTGAAATGATGGCTTTGCTCAAAGCCTATCCACCTCTGTCTCCAATTCTAGCAAACCCCCCTCTGCCACTCCTTCCCCACCAAAGACTCAGAGCTCCGAATAGACACTGTGGAGAAAAGACAGCAATCTTTTGTATGTTGTTATAATTAGCCAGACCCGTTTCATCATCAGATTATAGACTGAGATGCAGCGTTAGAAAAAAGGGGGAGGAGCCGGGGGAGCTAAAGGAAGAAACTAGGAGAGGTGGCCATTTTAATTGCGTGTTTAGTCTCTCTTCACTTTCCCAAATTGGTTTCGTTTCCTCTGGGTAGGGTAAGTGCCAGGGCATTCAGGGGAGCAGGGGGCCAGGGTGGATTCCAACATTTCCAAGCATTTGAATTACCTCTGGACGGGTTGGCAGCCTCTAAATCTATACCCTTGAAGGCACAGTAACAGGCCTTCATCTCCTATGGAAGAAATTTGAAAACATGCCATAACAGGACCTCGGTCCTCCCTTGCTTAGAGTCCTGGCACATAGAAATCACACAAGAAAACAAAAGGCATTTGTGAGGAGCCGTCCAGGAAGAAAGATTAACAATATAAACCAGGGGGGTGGGGGAGAGCAAGGGGGAGGATAGCCCTTTAAAACAGTTTTTGTGCTTATTTTAATAGAACTTCCACAGAACCAAATATCCCCTAATCAAAACCAAATGCTTGTTGCCTTTACTGTGCTCTTTGTTCTAGGCAGTGCCCACTCGGCTTCCACGGGGGGGGGGGCGCTGGGGGTGGAGCCCCGGCTGGCTAGCTTATCTTTCCACCAGGGATAAACAATGTTGTCCTCAAGGTTAGGCCAAGCTTCTGCCGGGCAAACTGTAAGAAAACCCTCCATTGGCAGCTAGGCCTAGTTCTTCACCACCCCCAAACGCCTGGTGCAAACCTCTCAAGATATTTTTCTCCCTTGGCTTTTGATACTGAAATTTGTCAGGAAACATGACTAGAAGAAAAGGCTACTTCTCCCCTCCCCCGTCCCCGCTCCATCTTTGTCTTATTCACTCTGTCAGTCCATCTGTTAATCTCTGTCAGGGGGTCCTTTCTCCACTCATTCCCTCACTTCCGTTCGCTGTCAACCTCTGCCTCCCTCAGTTTCTGATTCAATTCCGAAAACCCCATCAGCTTCTGACTTGATTGGCTAATGGCATTTGACCTTGACTTGGTGTGGGCAGGAGGATTTCAGCCTTGGGTTTTATGAGGATTAGCGTTTTATCTCCACAGAACTAGCGGAGAAAGTACCTCATGGCTTCATCTTTCACCTTAGACTCGCTGCTTTCTCCTCTAATTTCTCAAACAACAGGGAGAAAATAAACAGAATGATTGTGATGGTTATGGCGATATGACTTTTACCAGAGGGCAGAAGGGATGAAGCCATAATCCAGTTCTGGGCTCAGGATAGATGTCTCTGGGTTGCATCGGGTGATGTTATTAAGGGAGTCCACAGCGTGTTTTGTTTTTAACGTCAGGCAATTCTTTTCAAATGCTCGTGGGGTGTCCAAGGCATCCTGCAAGGGGGGAATGGGAAGGAGGAAGCCCAGATATACAACATCTGCACCTTTTCATGTCGCCCCTGCTCCTGGCAGCACAAATTGACTTTGTAAGATTGGCTCTGAAAATGAATACCCAGGACATCACTCCGTGTTACTTTCCTGTGAAATTATTTTTCTGAATGAAAATATTGAATTCCTTTGAAAGCAAGCAGTATAATATCTCTAGAAATGAAAATCCTGTGGAAATCACAAAGGAAGGAAAACTGAAGAATATGAAAGCCTGGTATCTCTAAATGTTGGTCGGGCTTGGGCTCTTTTTTTTTTTCCTCGACAACAATCATAACTGCTCTTTCTGATGTTGATACACTGGGTGCTGGAATCTCCGAGATGCCTCTATTATGGATTTATGTTTTTATCTACAATGAACAGCCAATATCATTATCTAAAATTCCCTGGCATTTGTTTGCACTCGGCACTCGCTGTAGTCTTCTTGCTTTAGCAAGACTGACCTGCGGAATTTTCCTTGTCTCGCTCAGGAGGGGGATGTATTGACTTAGCTCTGGGCGGCTGGCCCTCAGAGGCAGTACCTCTGTTGAACTGACAGAGGACAGGGCCGTCCCTTCTGAGGAGCAAATGACATGGAGGATGGTCGTCTCACACCAACTCACTTCCCTGGTTGCTCATCATTCATTGTCCCTCAGGTTATTCTGAGAGTCTCAGCCTCCACCCTCCCTGTTTCACTGACAGGCTCATGGAACGGAGCAGGCGGTTCCTCCGAAAGGCAGCACACCAGAAACCTGGCTTCCGTTTTCTGCCTTCTCACTCATGCCTATTCCTCTAACCTCATTCGCTGAAGCACCTCGTGTTATATTTGCTGCCATTTAGTCTTGTTTTGTTTCCGCAAGTGTCCATCATCCACTGAATAAATTGCAGAGTGCTTCTGCCAGATCCATACGAAAGAGGCACACAAGGAGGAACTCGGGCTAAAGGGAAGACAAGGAAGCCTTCAAGGTAGAGGCCCTTCCTGTTCTAGAAGATGAAGGACTGTCAGGCCTGTCTGACAGCCAGCACAGCCTGCAGATCAGGAAGCCCACATGCTGGCAGCCATGTTTGAGGAATGTGAGAGCCAAGAGCCAGACAACCCTCAATTAGACTTCTGATTTTTAAATGGATTCATAGCAAAAGAAAATAATTTGAAGAGTTAAAAGAAAATGCACGGTGATTCCGGGGAATTGGCATAGCATTCCTAGTAAGAAAGTGTTCACTTTTATTCCTTCTGTGACTGAGACCTGGGTTGCCCCTGAAGTCCTACAGGGTAACATGAATGTGCTTAAAACACGTGCTCTGTCAGACCTTAAAGCTGTAAACAGGCTCGATGGGCTTTGGTTTGGAGGAGGGTGGTTCTGTTTTCTGTTAATGCTCAGAGGAGTGCACTGGCTCTATTACTTAGGTA
Organism: Dicrostonyx torquatus; assembly: GCA_028555095.1. Lineage (NCBI taxonomy): Eukaryota > Metazoa > Chordata > Mammalia > Rodentia > Cricetidae > Dicrostonyx > Dicrostonyx torquatus. Next base: position 1,508,786 of record JAQHUG010000167.1, read on the forward strand.
GGAGTTCCAGGAGATGTGAATTCTCAGGGTCTTAGTCTTGCCCATGCTAAACACTTTCATTAGGATTTTGGTAATGACTTACCACCGAAGGTACAGATGTCATAATGAAGCTGTAAAGACTAATGAAGAACTTTTTTATATCAGAATGAAGGATTGATTTTTTTAGGATGGGAAAAATGACTCTGTGCAGTACCACAACAGTGGCTATGTCTATATTAGTATACATCCCACCGAATTCAGAAAGTGCATGGCACAAAGAGTTAGCTCTGGGTGGGTAATGTATTAGTGTAGACATCTTTACTGGGAGCAAGAGTACGACTCTGGTGGGCACAATCACAGAAGCTGTCTATGCCCATGGGCAGAGGGTATATGGTAAATCTCTGTTCTGTCTTACTAATCGTTCTGTGAGCATAAGACAGCTTCCCAAAACATCCTTAAAGAGAAAGAAGGAGGAAGGAAAAATAAAAGAAGTCACCAGGTGCTGGAAACATGGAGGAGTACGAGTTGGTGCTATAGGATTTCCTTCTGTATGCTGTGAATATGTTTTATTACCGTTGGTTAATAAAGAAACATCTTTAGACCTATGGCAGGGAAAAATAAAGCCAAGTGGGAAATCCAAACAGAGATATAGAGAGAAAGTGGATGGAGTCAAGGAGACACCATGTAGCTGCTGAAGGAGACAGATGCCCTGGAACCTTACTGGTAAACCACGAGTCTAGTGGTAAGATGCAAAATAATAGGAGTGGGTTAATTTAAGATGTAAGAGTTAGTTAATAAGAAGCCTGAGCTAACAGGTTTTTAATTAATATAGTTTAATTAAATTAATTATATTAAATAATTATATAATTAATATAATTAACAGTGTTTTTAATTAATATAGTTTCTGCTTGATTATTTTGGGTCTAGGCAGCTGAAAGTGAACAAGCAGCCTCCACCAACAATGCAGGTACACCAATGCAGGCCAGCTACATCTACATAAAACCTGAGAGAGCTTGGAAAGGAATTCTAGACACACACACACACACACACACACACACACACACAAAAGTTAAGCATGGCTTTATGGTAACAGCATTTTCTCAGGTGTGCTCTGTTTTCTAAAAGCAAACAGAGGCACAATTCCTTTAAAAGAAGGCTTCCTGACTCAAGAGTAGCAATAAAAACTACACGGCTCCTTTAAGAAGGCCTCCTGGTTCATGCTAGTTGCACAA
>JAQHUG010000167.1:1511494-1534145 GCA_028555095.1 Dicrostonyx torquatus
GAACTGTCTTTGAAATTTCCTGCTTCGTGTAAAAATTTTCCAGATGCTTTGGGCCTGTAGGCTGAAGATAAATGCCCCAATATTACAGAAGAAATTTGGATGACCATCCAGGTAGCAAGATGTCTCTGTCAATTCTAGAGTTTTGGAAGCTGCTTATAATGCACTTCATTGTTTACCTAGGTAATATTATATCCCTTCTTTGATGGAGTTAAGAAATATAGTTATAATTATAAAAAGATAAATTAGATATAAAACTTTAGACTCACAAAGATAGGATAGATGACAGAGTAGTTTCCTTAATTTGTCAAATGTAAATGAACTAAATATTGTAACTACAATTCTTGCTTGATATATATTGTGTTATATGTAATTAACATTTAAACAGAAAAGGGGAGGTGATGTGGAATTCCCCTCTGTATGCTGTGAATATGTTTTATTACCATTGGTTAGTAAAGAAGCTGCTTGGGGACTATGGTAGGACAGAATAAAGTCAGGTGGGAAATCCAAGCAAAGATAGAGGAGCAAAGAAGGCAGAGTTGAGGAGATGCCATGTAACTGCTGAAGGAGACAGAAGCATGGAACCTTATTGTTAAACCATGAGTTTCATGCTGAAGTGTAAAAGTAAGAGTAATGGGTTAAGATGTAAGAGTTAGTTAATAAGAAGCCTGAGCTAACAGACCCAGCAGTGTTTTAATTAATGTAGTTTCTGTGTGATTAGTTCAGGTCTGGGTAACTGGGAATGAACAAGGAACCTCAGTTGGTGTTTGGGGAGTATAGAGTTGCAGCTTGGGAACATAGAGGACAGATAGTATTTATAGCTGTAACATGACTGAGTCTGGACTTACAGATGTTTACAGTGCTTAAAATGACACGCTATATGTTATGTATATTTTACCACAGTAGAAAATGAGAGTTGGGGTTCTATTGTTGCCTAGGTTTTTAAAAAAATGAAATTAATTGTTTATCTCTTTCTAAAACAATCTTAACAAACTAGAAGGCTGACATATAATGTGGATAATGAGAAGTCTAAAGTTTGAATATAAGCAAGACTTAATAAGAAACTTTAAGTTTAGTATGTGGAAACAGAAGAAAGTCTGGGTGAATGCAGTCAATATGAAAAAATTCCTATTTTTTTTTATTGAAAGAGCAGTGTCTTAGATGTTGCTCAGTCCAATTCATTTTCAAGGTTGTGATGAGCCATTCCTTTAGACCTCTAATACCAATTTTTACATTTCTCTAAGTCACAATCATGTCAGAGAGATAGAGAGAGAAAGAGAGTTGAGACAGAGAGAGAGAGAGAGAGAGACAGAGACATATTCCAACAGATACTCTTGGTACTCAGAAAATGTCCATGGACTGACTTTCTAAATTGGTTAAAGTTCTATTGACTCTTTTGTGTGGCCCACTTCTATCCTAATGAGTACATCTATCCTGGGGGCTTTCTTCCTTGTACTTCTGTTTGAAGAGACCTTTAAATGCTCTCATAAGATACTAGTGAGAATTAATATGCTATGTCAAATTTTAAACACTAATTTTTAGGAGAGTTATCTGTAAAGCCATTTGAGAAATATAAAGGTTATCACAGATTAATATTCCTAATATGTATAAATGAAAGTTCCATCTCCGGTGTGTTAAACATCAGAACCTTAGGCCTTAGTCCTTGCTATGGCTCACATTTGTATTCTTTCTAAAGGAGATCATGCAAAATAAATATGTCCTAAGCAATTTTCTAGTAGAACGATAAAATGGAAGGGAAGGGAGTTAACCTAGTCCATCACCATAGAGGATGCCTGATCTCCTTTTCATCTATAACCAAGGAAAATGGGTCCACAGGATGAGAGGTTGAGTGAACAGAGAAGGAGCAAGAACTGAGAGGTAATTCAGCTTCTTTGGTGCTGACTCGGGCTCAAGGAGTCCTGTCTGATCGTAATTCGTAAGGTTTTCCTTCTGGGCTAAGTAAATTCAAAGCTGTTAAGAATGGATGCCGCCACTGCTCTGTGTATGTCTGTAGAACCACAATCAGCAAATAAATCCAGGGAAATGACACGAAATGCAAAATATCAAGGAACAGCATGGGTGCATTTATCCTGAAGGTAACGGGGGTTAAAGGAGTAAAAGATACATAGTAGCACACAGTCCTTGGGGTTAGAGTTAGAGCCTCAAGTGCCTGCCATGGGACAGGTCCCTAGATACATTATATTACCACTATATTTCACTAAAATGTCTAAATAAAACTGGGCTATTCAAGTAAGTAGAACACAAATGCATGTCAACCTAGCAGAGGCTAAATGAGGTCTTATGAAAGAGTCATAGGTCCATGGAATGTTGTTTGTCAGTGGTTCAGGTTTAAGGTATACTGCATTATCTCCACATAATGCAGTATTTCATTGCAGTCTTAAAAGAGCCTCTTAAACTTCCAGCAACAATTGGGAATAAATGGCAAATGTTCTTATAAGCCAGACGTGTGAGGTGGGTACCCTATGCAGGAATCTGTCGGGACCGCCTCGACCAGCAAGGAAGATGCAACACCGGGCTCTTCTTTCAGCAATTTATTCAGGAACTTTGAACAATCTTCTGACCCAGAGAAAAACCTGCCCTCAGCCTAAATAGCCTCTGGGTGACCAACCTCAGCACGCCACATAAGGCACTGCAGATAGGTCCAGGTACATGGAAGCAAGCCAGCTCCTAAGCCTAGCCAAATATGGAGTTGTTTTACCATGGAGAGCGCTCACCATCTGGAAGGTGGAAGGTGAAAGCCGGCACCATCTTTAAGGCGCGGCTGCACGCAGCTCTCTACAGGCATCCAAGTTATTTTCCTTCACAGCACTTGTAGCCAATTAGTAGCAAAGGAATTATTTATTCGACCATGTATCCAGAGTTAGTTGTACAGGTGGCATCAAACATTTCCTTCCTCCCTCCCCTTGCTCCCTACCTCCTAACCTGCTAAATGGAGTATTGAGAAGCTATACACAGAACACAAATTTGGTCAGTACTATCTTGAAGGTATGCACGGAATTCCAAGGAGACACTGACTTGTAAGTGGCTATATATACTGGGTTTCCTATAGCACTGAGTATTTCCTGGATGTTATTTTCCAAACTGCCTAGTTTTGCTTTAAAGGAGACAAAATGTTGAAACTTACAAAAGTAGCATCAGCCCCCTCCTTACTTCTCTGTCAACTTTACTTTTCAGTTGACAAGGGTCAAAAGCGAATTGAGCTGATTACCAAAATCAATTATTGAAAAAAACAAGCACATGGGATTTATGTTTGCCTCCTGTGACCTGCTGAGCATGAAACAGTGGAAGGGGTAAATGCCTCTTGGTGATGTCTTTTATTTGGCCTGCAGAGAAGCAGGTGGAGTGGAGGTTGGGATAATTACAGGTATTTGGAAGCTCTTGCCTAGAAAGAGGTAACTCTGACAGCAGTTCCTAGGACATGGGTTGTAGATGACATGGCGAGAGTAGTCAGCTGAGTCCTCATCATCCATGCCTCACAGGTAAGACACCCTTAATGCAAAAGTAAACACAACTGCAAAATACTGGTTGAGGTGGGCAGACAAACATAGAAGAAAGAGAATAGGATGTTGTCCAACTTACCAACTCATGTTACGATAATATGACATTTTTTCTTGCTGCTTGTAGTGATGGAGATCAAACACACAGTTTCACACAAGGTTGAGCATCTTGCTCAGCCCTAGCATGGCCTTATCTTTATTAAACCTGCAAAATGAACGAACATCCCACATTGGCACAATACTGTGACATAGTTGTAATATTTACTACATCTATACAATTGAAAGATTTAGACTGATATTCAGAAAACAATTAAATAACATTACATATATTTATTTTAGGAAACATTGTATCATAGATATAAAGACATTTATCTGAAAATGATAGAGAAGGTTACATTAAATCCACAGCTAATAAAGATTTACTAATAACAGGTTCGTGTTCATGAACCTCAAACATCTCGTTTCCATTTCTCTGTCTAAATATGCCTTCAATTACTCACTTTTGAACATTTTCCGATATGGTAAAGTTCCTCAGACATGTCAAATGTATAGTCACTCTGTCCCTTGACTTATAAAGTTCTACATGTCAGAAACCTACATATTTAAAGGTTAAGGAAGGTCTATCCATAAATGAGTTGTCCCCATGGCCACACCTTATTGCTTCCTTCTGGAAGCTGAGTAAGAGCTCAGCTCTCAGAATTCTGTTTTTTAATGTTTGCCCATTGCCTGTTTTATTTTAGGCTTCTTTGTACAAATATCTGTTTCCTGATGGTAGAGATTATAACTTGATGCTATCTGTGTTCCAAGAGCTTACCAGAGATCATAGAACACAATAAGCCATCAGTTTATGCAGTAGGATGGAAGCATGGAACCAATGCTTTTTGTGTTACATTTGTGTATGTGTATGTGAATGTGTGTGTGCGTGCATGAACACAGTCATGGTATATGTGTGGAAGTCAGAGTACAACTTTCAAAAGTTGTGTCTCTCTTTTTAGTGACTGGCTACTGGCAATTGAATCCAGGTTGTCGGGCTTGGCAGCAAGCACCTTTACCTGCAGGGCCATCTCACTTGCCCCACTCATATTTTAAGAGAGACACTTACTCAGGTGAAAGCCCAAAGCCCTCTCTCACTACTGAGATTTTCGCATCTTTGGCAAATTCTGTTCCAACCCCACTGGCTACTTTCTAGCTGTGGATCTACCCCAGGCCTCCTCTCCCTGCCTCATGTCCTGATCTAGAATGTTCTCTCCCAGACAACAGCAATGCCCTGTCCTCCCATTTCTACCATACCTCTGCTCTGTGAGGACATCCATGGACATATCGTTCAAATGACAATGTTATAGAATGGCAGTGCCACCATTATTCTCCATAGTTCTTACAACCATCCTACGTACTGAGCAAGTATCTGCTTGTCCGCTATGGGTTCTCCATCAAAATAGGAACACTGGAGAGCCAAACCTTTGCTGTTTTATGTGCAGAGCCTAGCACTGTGTTTGTTGCAGAGTAAGCTTTGAAAATCTTCCGCTATTGCCTGAATAACCTCCTCAGGTGATTGAAGGTTCTCTGAACGCATGCAATCTGTAACCTTGCTTGTTCCTGTCTTGCTCCTGGGCTCCAACAGTTTCTTCTCTACTGTAGACCTTGGGTTTGGAATCTCTGACCTAGAAGAAATGAAGGGTCTGAAATAGAGTGACATAGAAGGAGTCTGGACAGATAATTAAGGGAAAAGATGAAGGTTCATGTATTTTTTCTTACAGAGACTTTGTTGGAAAATAAAGGACCACCCACATCCTAGAACAAGGTGTGCCTCCAGCTTGCCTTCAGCAACGCTGTAACATATCATCACAGCCAACAAATGCAACACATTTCCACTATTGCCCCAAGCCGCATATTCTCCCTGTGTGCATGTACTATGCCCCTGTATAGCACCCATGCCTTCACAGCCTGCTCTCTCCCTCCTCCATGCTTGCTTAGAGGCAGCCTTTGTATACACCTCCCCAATAAATATCCTATGCGAAGTCTGTTGCATGATGTGATTTTGTGCATTCCTTGTGCCTCCAATCTACACACACACACATGCACACACACACACACACACACACACAAACCTAATAGACTGTACATTAGAAGCAGACTAGAATGAAGCCCCATTCATTGTTATTGATAATATGCTTCTGTGTTAACAGTGTAATGCACACTTCTTTTCGTTAGGAATTCTCTGCATTGGTTCTGCACGCTGTGTTTTCATTTTGTAGAGGAGTATAATGCACGTAGATTAAAATGTCACCTATTATTATAACAATTATATCCGGTTCACTTCTGTTAGCATGACTGTCCTCATCTCCATTCCGACACGTATGGATAGCTAATGTTTGTTTCTTATTGTTTTTTTTTTTTTTTATCAAAAGTAGGATCCACATCTAATAAAATGGGTTCTATTTGGCTCTCTAGTCATTTTATTGTACAAATAAAAGTCAACAAGGCTTTGAAGACATGTGATATGAGGGCGATGGAAGAGAGCAAGATGGCTTATAAGACCATCCACTGTGTGAGAACTTACAGAGAGCATTCCTGATGTACCAGCACTGTTCTAGGCACAAGGGATGTACTAAGGCAAACCTTTGCCCCAACAGAGCCAAAGACTATATATGCACACATATAGTAACACGATGCGGTTGGTAGAAGAAAAAGGAAGACAAGAGTACTGGGTAGAGAAGGGATTAAAGGGTAAGACAAAAGATTTAGAGAATCTATGCCCAGTAGAGAAAAAGCAGGGGATAATAGTAGACCAACATGTTTTGGGGCCTGAAGTCTGTTTTCTATTGGGAATTATATATTTGATACTTCAGGAGTGAAGGGTTTTTTTTGTTTTTTTAAAGGGAGGACTTCTTGCCAAGTTTCTGCTTGGGAATTCTGAATTGAACTTCAAATGTTTCGGGGCTTCTGTTTTAAACACATTTGGCACTGTGGCTTCTTGCTCAAGGAAGAAGCCCCTTCAAGTACATCAAAGAGCTGTGAAAAAAAAGATACAGTATGTTGACAATTTGTGTGAGGACATCAAAACCAGAAAAACTGTCTCTGTAGTCCACACACATTTCAAAGTCAGGGGGAAAGTGTCTGGTGTGAGCTGTGGCACTGTGTGAAACACCAAGTATTGTGAGGTAATTTGACACATTCTCTGCACCTAAGACACGACCTGACTTGCCCAGCAATTTCAAGTCAAGGTCTAGAAGATGTTTTCTCTGGCAAGTGACCTTTAACTAAACTGTAAGGTTTCTCATCACTTTGCCCAGGTGAGAAGAGTCAGGGGATGGATTCAGACAGAAAAAAAATCTTCCCAGGACATCAGAAGCCATTTGACCAGGGGCCCTGGTGAAAACTGTTTTAAAAATTCAATTTGAATCTCAGTGGTCTGGGTCTTGAGAGGGATGTTAGAAGAAGATTGTCTGTGCTGATTCAAGACCCAGTCACTCCTTAATCCTACTGAGGACCTGGTGAAAAAGGGTACTCCGTCAAAGCAGCACCTTCAAAGGGCAAAGCCACTATTAAATTCTTGACAGGAGCATGGGAGTTGTGTTCACACAGACCCCGTTGCCAGCCTCAGCTTTATCACTTGCGAGCTGGGTAACCTCAGGCAGGTTTATCTAACCTCCTTAAGCCTCTCCTTTCTCATTTTGAAAATGGAGGCAATAATACTAACCTCAATGGGTTGTTGCTTGAATAAATGAACATTGGCTATGAGGAGCCTCGCAGGTAATCTGTGCTTATAAAGAACTCTGTATTTTTATTCGCCCTCTTTCTACTGTCTTTGCTCCCCACCCCGTGGGAGGATAAAATAAGCTTAAGCTTATGTCAGGCTAAAGTAACGATTTCAAGTTAAAAAAAAATCAAGGAGCAGTGACATGCATGCCAGTTACAGCTCTGCCAACACCTTCAATGTGACCTAAGGGAAGCCGCTTTAACCTCCCTCACCTCTGTTTTCTCACCTACAAGTGGAGGGTGAGATTAAAGTTTACAAATGCTTGCAAATTGGAGTGAAAGGGTAAGTTTCACTCCCAGGCAGAAAGATGCAGAGCAGCAGGATGATCAAAGAGGAGGGTTTAGATTTTGACTTCCCAAAATTCCAACCTGGACTTTTGTAATGACTGGATTATGGGGTTCGGGGCTGAGTTATCACTATAGCTCAGTTTTCTTGTCATCTAAGTAGCATAAACAGTGCTTGTTTGGGGCTTACATAGAGAAGGGTCATGTAGAAAAGACAAAAGCACATACCTGGCCCATGGCAAATCAACAGATTCGCTATTTCAGAGAAGCCCATTTAGAAAGTTCATGATCTAAGGCCTATTTAGAAGATGCTCATCTGTTGTGGATAATCCATGATCATAACCAGAGAACACAGATGACTGGAAGAGAAACTTCTGGAAGGTGGGCCTCAAGAACCTGAATGGGTCTTTCTGATTTGAGTCTTACAGACTTCAAGGTTGCCACATTGGCCCAAGATCTCTACAGTGATGAGTCCTTGAAGCTTCTCAGCACAGCTCACCAGAAATGTGTGCCCTGAGAGGCCAATCCAGTCTGGCTAACCATCCTCTTGAGGCACAGCTGAGAAATAATAGTAAACACCATTACCTGAAGACCGCCTCTGTATTGTGCAGAGTCAATAGTGACACCACTCATTTAGTGGTGTCAAAATTACATAAACGAGTATGTAGTCACCATTTCAAAAACCCAAGGCTGTCAATATGAGTGATTTCAGAGACCTCTCTAGGCATCAGTATTAGGGACCATGTTGGGCACAGCAACAGTGTGTCTCCTTATCAGACTCACCCTTCGGAGCCCTCCTTTGGGGAGTTGTTCTTTGCTGGAATACATGGATTTCCAAATTAGGACCTCTGGAGGAACACTTAAGCTGGTCTAGGACAAGGCAGGTTATCTATAGACTTGGGAGCCTGCGCTGTGCTCACCATCCAGGCCTTTAAGCACTGAAAGCATAGGGCTTTCTAATAACTTACTCTTAGGAACCAGATAGGTGACACAGTTTAGTTTCAATTCTGTTGTCCAAATAAGGTTACCTGTGCTTCAAAGAAGATGTGGCGTGTGGGAGTTGTTCGATGCACCCCCTCACTGCAGACTTACGGAGGGCAAAGGTGAAATGCCCAGTATTGTGACGAACGGCGGATTCAAGTCTTCACACTTTTGCTTACTGGTGTCTCGGAACCCCAGAAAGAACTAATAAAGGAGGAAATAGACTTGGCAACACCAGCAGCATTGTCAGAGGAAAGAACGTATGATCTGGAACATGGTAAGACTGCCAAAGACTCAAGCGCCAAAAAGGGTTCGCTATCCCAGGTCACACTGATCTCTGTATTCTACACAGTTAAACATCACCTGTCTCTACATGTCATGAAGCGGTCACCGTGTTTTTGGGTCTCAGAGAAGATGCTCATCTGCCGTGGTAATCCACTCTAGACCATAACCGTAAGGCCATCGTGGAGAGAAAGAATGAGAAACTTGGGGAGTAATTGTCCTCTAGTAAAATTTAGGAGATCAATTAAATGGGTGGATCATTCCCGAAGTGCTTGCTTTCCCCAGAGGAAAAGCAGAGACGGTGTAACATAAGAACGGTGTTCTGTGAACCCAGGACCTCAGCAGCAGGGGGACACGTATGGTCATGTGACTTCAGAACTCTGGACTGTGAAATTAACCCCTTCACTGGCTTGCTTGACTTGAGTTTATTTGCTTCTGATAGACGCTCGGTATTGTTGCCACAGTGATCTAAGTTTTAAAAGTGTGCTTATGAGAATCCCGTGCATAACACTTTCCATGACACTTCATTCCGTACAGAATAAACAAAATCAATGCCTTTGTACCTCAAGGTTCTCCACCACTCCCTTTCTGCCTATGGGATTACATCTCTCTCCATGGCCTTAAGTGATGTGGGCCTCTGACCAGACTCAAACCCCCTTCCTACCCTTCATGTTATTTCCACTACCCTTTCTTCTGGCCTGCTTTTGGCCACCTGCCAATTTCTCCCTTCCTTCCTTCCTTTTTCCTCCCTCCCTCCCTCCCTTCCTCCCTCCTTCCCTTTCTTTTTCCCTTAGATCTCTTTATTCTTATTTTATGTGTATGAATGTTTGCCTTCATTTGTATATGCACATTGTGTGTGTGTCTGCTACCCTCAGAACCCAGAGAAGGACATTGGATCCCTTGGAACTATCTAGTCATGAGCTGTCACCTAGGTGCTGGGAATTGAACCCAAGGCTTGTACCAGAACATTGTATGCTCTTAACAAACGACCAATCTCTCCAGTCCGTCCCTCCGGCCCTTTTTCAGAGCAGAGTTCAAACGGCCTTTCGCGTGGGAAGAATTCCATTCTTCTGGCAGTTCACGTGTCTCTCGCTTTTCTGCCTCTGCAGACTTGATTCGTGGTAGTCCTTCAGCTATGACGGTTCAGATGTGGGGGGATCGCATGTCTTTATTCTCTGTGCAGCTGTGAGCATCTTAAAGGCCAGGACAGGGCTTTGTTCATTTCGTACTCTTCATTGACTTATACAGTGTCCAGCATGGAGTGGATGTTAAGTAGGGCTTCGCTGAATAAATATAATAACTAGTTAACGAACTAGCAATTGTGCCCCAGTATCAGCCTCCAGCAAGGCAGAGCCCATACAGCTGGCACTTGTGGGTTGGATAAGTGAGTGAATGAATGAGAGACTCGTGGAAGCATTGTAAAAGCAGAATGGAAACTTCGAAGGCTTTGTGCGCTCTGAATGGCTGGCCCAGGTGAGGTAACATTGCTGGGCCTGCAGTGAGCAAGATCCCTGGCTCTCAGAGCCGCGCGGCCGCGGGCAGAGGGCCATAGGAGATGGCTTTCAGCTGCCTGCTTGTCACCCCAGGTAAGGAAAAGGCAGCGTTCCATTGACTGGACGTGTAATGGGGTGAAAGTCAGCCTGCTGCTATTTCTTTCACGGCTTGTGAAGGCTGAAATGAAAAGGGCTGAGAGACTTTCTCTCTATGGTCCTGGAAGAGAGTGTCGTAAATGTCCAATTTACCACTGATTGCCACATTGGCCCAGGAACTCCACAGCAACAAGTCATTGAAACACAGCTCACCAGGAGTGCATGTGTGGAGAGAGCAACTCAGTCTCTTTAATCGCTCTGATTGAGGAGCAGATGGGAAATAACCGTGGTCACCATTCACTGAACAACTTCTCTGGGCTATGCATAGTGTCAGAACCTCATTTGAGTGCTACCAAGTCATGCGTGTGTCACCATTTTCAGGAACACAGGACTGTAAATAAGAGTGACTTTCAAATGTCACTCCGTGTATCAGTCAGCTCCTAGCATATCACTCAGCGGTAACAAACAATCCCATATACTAGTGTGTTAGGACAAGACTTTAACACGTATTCATGTTACATATTCTCAGCAGCAGGCTCCCGTTCACTTCATTACAGATCCAGCCAATGGAATGCTATCTTTTCCTCACCTGGACTGACAGGCAGTTAAGAGCCTCCTCCTATGGCCCTTTGCCCATGGCCACATCACTCTGAGGGCCAGAACTCTTACCCGTCATAATCACAACACAATCACCACAGCGTTACCTCATCTGGACTGGCCATTCACAGTGCGTAAAGCCGTTTTCCTTCTCATTTTACGATAACTCAGCGAGGCTGTCTTTATTTGCTCGTTTGTCTAACCAGCGAGTGCCAGACTCTGTTCCTGTTAGCGCAGATTAATGGAGACATGGCCTACTGCTGGGTCTCTGGCTGCAGCTCTTTCCTGCCTGTCTTCTTAATCCAGAACTGAGGCTTAAAATCAGTCACGAGGTAAAATATATTGTTCGCAAGACAGGAAGGAACCAAGGAGCCATAGCCAGCTCCCCAAGGTTCTTGCTGTTCTTTTGGGCTGTGCGGTGTGTTATATAAATGCACATTCCATTGGCCAAAGTGAGTCACGTGGTCACACGAGAAGCCAAGTGATAGGAATAAGTTCCCGCAGTGAGTCACTGTCAGTTTCAGAGTGATGGGGAAAAAAAGGAGTATTGATAAGCAACAGTCGGGGACAGTAATAAAATCAGCTATGAGGCCTGGAGCTAGGATTAAAGTAAAATTCCTCCCGTCGCAAATTCCACACTCCTTCCTCTTTATTTGCTACTGTGGGAACCTGCTTGGAGCATCACTGACCTCTGTGATAAGAGCCCTGGATAAAAACCCCAAGGCTTTGGTTCCTGAAAGTATAGGAGACCAAGCACTGAGGACCACACCTTGTCACTTAATGGAGCAAGATCACAAGGGTGTGTGTCAGGAAAGTCTTATCTGCCTGTCAGTGGAATTGGCCTGAAAAACCTACTCTCTTTGTTCAGCCCTTATTGCTCTAGTAAATCTCCCACTGTACCTCCCATTACCCCTCGCTTAAAGCGCCGATTATCCCTTTATTAAAGCTTAGCCACAAGTAGGCCATGAATTTTTACGACTTTTCCGGATCTCATAAGGCAATGGGAAGCATCCATTTAAGCGCAGTCACTAAACTATACCACGGTTTATGGCCCGATATAGAATTTCGCTGGTTTAAAGGAAGCCTCGCCTCCTTGCCCCTTCTTTGCACAGTCAGCTTCCCCCTTGAAAGGAAGGAAAGTTCAAGGTCCCACTTCCACTCTCTCAAGTAGTTATTTGGGGATGTGACAACAGCTAGCCCGTTTCAATGACCTCTATTGACATAAACTTGAATGCCTCATTTTCGGAAATCACTTTGACTTGGAAAAAAACTAATTCTACAGACAGCATTGCTTGTAAGTCGGACCCATTTTGTTTGTCTGTGTCATTCTTCTTTTCACCAAACCGTTGGCTGTGTGACTACTCTGTTCTGGGCACCACCATAGCCCCTCAATTTCTGTTCCCATGACTGTGGTTGCTCTCTTAGAAGGCAAGAAGACATCATTGAGCCTCAGTGAGTCAAAGGAATCCACACATTGCCTTGTTAGACTATTTCAGCGAAGAGTCACCTCGTGTGGGCAAGACAAAGATGAAAAGTGCTTGGGTTTTGCTTTCGGCTCCATCTACGTTATGGAGCACAGTTGGGGTAGGGATCTAGACACAGACTCTACTGCATAAGGAAAGAGACGGGCTGTGAAAGCAGCTCAGTTTCCAAAGATGATCTCTGTATTCGCAAGCACAGCACTGCTTCTTAGAACATCTTGGTGTCAGATGACATTCTTAGCTTCCGTGGTCAAGGTCCCCCCAACTGTCTTTGGTACCCAAAAGTTTTATTCTCTGCTTTAGGACTCCACCTTTTGTTGGATTCCACAGACACAATTGAGGCCATGTAGTTTGTATATGTAATTATATCTTTGTAGTACAGAGATATATGCCCTATGTATATGTGCACATGTGACATATGTGCCCCCATACACCCATTTGTGTGTGTACGGTCACGTACAGGTGTTAGGTGTGTTCTTCTATTGATTTCCGTGGTTTGTCTGTTTATTGAAAAAAATTTGATGCAATATAGTCTAATCAGGGTTTCCCCTCCCCCGACTTCTGACAGATCCTCCCCATCTCCCCACTCCCCCAACTCCATGCTCGTTCATTCTCTTTCTTTAGCAATCAAAACAAAGCAATGTTACACCCACAGGTAAGTGTAGCTCTGGCCACCATCAGAGATGCTTCTTTTTGTAGCGGGAAACCATTACAGAAAGCCACAACCTGTCAAAATGCAGAGGGTAACTGACCATCCCAATACCAGCTGATACCTCTACAACCCAACCTGTACATCTAAGATTCAGACAGTATCGTGGGAGAAGGAGTGGAAAAGTTATAAGAGAGATGGGACCAGGTTGCCTGCTTTGAAATAGTGCTTTTTATCTGTGACAGGAAAGTTACATTCCTGAGATCTCAACCACATGGTCACCTAAACAAGACATGAACAATGACAACACCAGGTGGCACACCAACTTGCATAAAGGGGAGTCTCACAAGTCCCACCTGACCACAGGTGATTAAAGGCTGGAGAGAGAGAGAGAGAGAGAGAGAGAGAGAGAGAGAATCAGTCTTTTCCAGGGATGATCCCTGTCACAGGTTATCTAGTCCTAAGTGGTGAGCTCTAAACATGGACACATACAATCAACACTAAATGGACTCAGTAGGCTGTATTTATATATAAGTGTGTGTGTGTGTGTGTAATGATAATAGTTAAAGAAGTGGAGACCATGAACTTGAGAGGGAGTGAGGGAGACATGGACAGAGTTGGGTGAGGGGCAACGGAAGGCTGTAAATGAAGTACCCATGTATAAAACCCTCAAAAAAAATTAAATTTAAAGCCGGGAGGTGGTGGCACACGCCTTTAATCCCAGCACTCGGGAGGCAGAGGCAGGCGGATCTCTGTGAGTTCGAGACCAGCCTGGTCTACAAGAGCTAGTTCCAGGACAGGCTCCAAAGTCACAGAGAAACCCTGTCTCGAAAAACCAAAAAAAAAAAAATTTAATTTAATATATAGTAAAACTTTCATTGTTTATGTGGTACAATGTGCTGCTTAGATATATATATATATGCAGAGTCGTATGGTTAGAGCCACTATTTAGCATATGGCTTCCACTTCATTTTCTAGAGTGAGACACTTAAAATTTACTTTCTCAGTTACTTTGAGTAATGTAATTCATTACTATTGATTACAGTGCCGCCAACTTTAGGATTCATTTCTCTTGTTTATTTGAATTCAACCAATGATCAACAACTCTTCACTTTCTCTCTTCTGAGCCCTGTTTCTAGCCTTTGGTAACCAGAAGTTTTATTCTCTGCTTTAGGAGTAAAATTTTTGTTGGAATCCACAGACACAACTGAGGCCATGTAGCATTTGTTTCCTTTTGCCTTGTTTGGCTTACATCATCCATTCATCCAAGTTCATTCATGGTAATGCAAATGACAGGATGTCTGTCTTTTTAAGTCTGAATAGTATTTCTTTGTTGGTAGATGGTGCATTTTCTTTGTCTGCTTGGAAACTTAGTTAGATCCATGTCTTAGGCATTTTTAATAATGCCGTAATGAGTGCAAAAATGCAGGTGTAGCTTTGATGTACTGACCTCCTTTCCTCTGCAAGTCTCTACCCTGAAGTAGGTAGGCTGGTATCTATGGAGCTGTATCCATAAGTTTGTCAGGGACCTCTGTGAAAAGTGCTAATTGTCAACTCCATGGAATTTAGAGTCTCCCGGAGATAGGCCTCTAGGCAGGTCTGTGAACAATGGCCTTGATTTTAGTAACTGAGGCAGGAAGACCCACCCACTGTGAGTATCAGCATTTCCTAACTGGGATTCTGGGCTGTTTTAGTGGAAAGAGGTACTGAACGGCAGCGTGCATTTCTCTTCCTGTCTTTCTTGACTTTTAGATGGAATGCGACAGTTACTTCAAGCTCCTTATGACTCTACTTGCCACCATGATGGACTGCATCCTTTAACTAAGAGCCAAAATAAGCTCTTTTGTCCCTAAATTGCCTCTGCCTAGTATTCTGTCAGAGCAACAGGAAAGGAAATTAAGATGACCTATACACCATTTACGAATAATGGCTATTTTATTCTTTTATTCCTGCCAGCAATGTATGAATTCTATTTTCTCTGCATCCTCTTCAATGTTTAGTTTTTGATAAAAGTTTTTCTAGTAAGTGTGAGGTATTACCACATCATGGTTTTAGTTAACATTTCCTAATGACTACTGAGTGTGTTTTCATTTACCTATTGTCCATTTGTATGACTTTGGAGAAATCAGTTCATCAGGGTTCCTTACCTATCTTTTCTCTCCCCTCCTCTCCCCTTCCCTCCCCTCCCCTCCTCTCCCCTTCTCTCCTCTCCCCTTTTCTCCTCTCCCCTTCTCTCCTCTCACCTCTTGTCTCTTCTCCACATCACCTCTCCTCTCCCACTAGCTCAGGAGAGTCTTGAAGGTGCCTTATAGCCAAGGCCAGACTTGAGTTCATGATCTTCTGACCTTAGCTAGGACTGCAAGCATGTACCCACACCTGGCTTTCTTTCCCCATTTTTCAATACAGTTATTTGTTTTCTTCCTACTGAGTTCTTGGATATGTGTATCAAATATCTACATAACACGTGTGGTTACAAATATTTTCTTCCATTCCACAGGTTCATTCTCTACTTGGTATTTTCATCGTGGAAGTCTTTTAGTTCAATGTAGTCTCACGTGTCTACTTTTGGTCTTGTTGCTTGCCCTTTTAGGATCACAGACAACAAAATCATCACCTGGACCCATGCCATGGAGTCTTTATTTTACACTTTTTTTTTCTAATAGTCATTGCAGTTTTTGGTCTATACTTACGTTTTAAGATGCTGGGGATGGGGCTCAATGGTAGAACCCTTGGTTAGCACACACGAAGGGGTGGGCTTGATCCTGAGTACTGAAAATAAAAGTATTAAATCCTTTTCGAAATGAACTTTGTATATGGTAGAAAGGTTTAATTTTATTCTTTGGAACATGGAGAGTTTTCTTTGAAGAGACTGACCTTTTCCCACTGTGTGTTCTTGACAGTTTTGTCAAAAATAAGTTCACACAGTAGACTTTTTTTCCTGTTCCACTGGTCAATGTGAACTCTTCTACACCAGGATCACGTTGTTTTGATTACACTCATCTGAAAATATGGTTTGACATAGGGAATGTTATATCTATAACTTGGTTCATTTTCCTCAGAATTTTATTATTGGGATATTTTATACATACATACATACACACACACACACACACACACACATATATATATACATACACATATATATATATACATACAAATGTTCAGGCTGTTTTTCCAATTTCTATTAAAAAATGACTGAAATTCTGGTAAAGATTACATTAAGTCTGCATATTACATTGGATATTATGAACATTTTCACTGTATCAATCAAGTCTTCTAAATCCTGAACGCAGATGCTCATTTATCAGTGTTCTTACATTTCTTCCACTTGTGTTTTATTGTGTTGAGTATATAAGTTTTTTTTTTTACCTTTCAGGTTAAATTTACACTTGTACTTATTTTTGGTCATTATGGCAAATGAGATTATTTTAAATCTCATTTCTGATAATTAGCACATAGATCGCTCCTGACTTTTTGTACATTGACTTTGAATCCTAAAAGCCGCTGATCAGTTCTTAGAGCATTTTGGTGGAATCCTTAGGGTTTTCCACATATAAGTTCATGCATTCAGTAATTAGAGATGGCTTGACAATTTTGCTCCCTATTGTAGGAAATGAGTTTTTCTTGCTCTGTAATTGCTTTGGCAAGGGTTTGTAGTACCACATTAAAATACATAGTACATCTTCGCACAGATCTTTAGAGGAAATCTCCTAATTTAGCATCATTAAAAATGTTGTAAACCATGGGCTTGATATGCACGGCCTTCTTGTATAATGGAACAACCTTTTATACCTAACCCACTGAGAGCTCTGCCCCTGTGGATATGATTATAGAAATTTCAGCTTTCATCTTGTTAATAAATATGTATATGTGTATATGTATATGTGTGTATTCTAATATGCATATATGTGCATATATCATATATTGTAAACCGTATACTGTATATCATATATTATATATTATACAGGGGCCATCTGTGGTGTTCATATTAAGCCCCCGCTCTCATCTTAGCTCCTAACAATTTGAACCTCAATTGTTGCTGCTCTCTGGGCTGCCAGTGGTGGGATAAGACAGCTTCCTCCTGACCTTTGGCTATAAAGAATCGATCTTGTTGCAGAAGACAATCTATGTCTGGAAACCTCTAAAGCCTAGAGACTTGAGGTCACAGTTCTGATGAAAGATGAGCCCTGGACCTAAAAGAGCCTAGGAACCCCCAAATCCATCTTCAGTATGTTCGGCTGACACTGCTTTTCTTAGTCTCTGGGTTCATGCACATGTAAACCCTAGGTCCACAGCGAAGAATGTCATTTCACAGGTTTTTTTTTAAAATATAAGAACATTATTGATTAGAAAATGGAAGCTCAACGAATTGATTTGCCCAAGGTCACTAGAAGTTAGGGGCAGAACGGAGACACAAGTCCAAGACCTTTGACTCTTGGGCCAGTGCTCCAGATAGTACTGCCTGTGGCTGCTGTGGGGACTTTGAAGCCAGGTCTGCCTCAGCTCCTAGAAAAAAGACACAAACCATGGGATCAGGAGTGAGTGCTGCCCTTAGAAAATCAGTCCTTTGTCTGTCTCTAGCTACTTTCCCCGCTCGCTCCCGTTCTGAGGTCAGAAACTTCCCAGGAGAGGGACAGGAAGAAAGCAAGAAGGATTCGCAGAAGCTCTTATTGGGGACATTTTGTTGATTCCCATCTTAAAGTTCAGGTTAATAGGAACCTGCTTATTTTTGCAGCATCCTCGGTGAATACTAAACGCGGCTGATTTATGGCACTTTCTCGAACTGGCGTTCTAATGGGTCCACAAGAGAAAAATAAAATATTTAATAAAATAAAATGTGGCAAACGAACTCTTCGAGCAAACCGAGACACGTGAGTGAGAGCCGCAGATACGGCGGAAGGGCAGAAGGAGTTCTGAGGGCTGCAAGGAGGCTGAGGTGGAAACGACGCTGGGCTTTGAGAGCCTTAAAGAAATTTTAAATTGGAGGGATTTGACCATATTATCCATAATCTGATGTACCCGTGTACACATTTCATCTTTGCTTGCCATTCCTTTGTCGCTCCTCATTTGCCGCAGTCAGAGCAGGGTTCCCTATTATGTAAATAAGGGAATGAGACAGATGGTGCCACAAAGCAATGAATTCATTTGGGGGGAGGGCTTTAATTATGGATGGGTGGGCCCGGCTGTGTTTTGGGTTCAGCAAACGTCCCAAACGTTACGGGACTGGCAAAACCCCAGATGCAGTTCTCCGGGCACATTTAAAAGTCCCTGACACATTTGCAGGGGAGTTGAAGCCGGGAATTGAACCTTGTCTGTAAATTCCTCAAGATGCTGGCCCTGACTCCTCACCTGTGAAAGGGTCGAGGAATCCAGGCAGGGTTTAGTGTAAAACTCTTTTGAGACCTGGATATTACTGACATTTTGAATGGTCAGTTTTTAAAACCTGAAGATCAAGGCCCCAAATAGAAAATTCAAAGCATTCGTAATCCCTAGAAGATAACTGCTATTAATTTGTTGGATATTAAATGTTACTACTTCCTAGGACATCTTCTGTGTATCACCCTTCTAATTTTATATCTTGTTTGCTCATCTAATACTAAATCACACTCATTTCCCTATAACACTATTCATTCCCAAGATGCACGAGTGTATAACGGCTCATTGAATTTATGACTCAGTCCTTTGCAAAAACTAAAAAATACTTACATGGCGGGCATTTGTTTCTCCCTGAGTAGTGTCACCCGCTTGCTTCTTCAGGCAGCCTTGAATTTTGTTTGTATCCTTGGGCAGTAAAATGTTCTTGGTAGACACAAATGAACAGAAGTGGTGACAGGGGTTTGGGGAAGCAGAGCTGGTGTCAAGGAGAAGTCAGTTAGAGTGATTTGGTGAGTTCACAAAGAGGACATCTCAAAGAGAAGCCAAACCCAGTTTGAGCGGAGGACACGATGCACAGAAAGGACTCAGAGCAGGGGATAGCATTGCCTGAAAACCCCAAGGCAAGTTAAGGGGAAACTTAAGGGAACAGAGCAATCCATTACCATTACATTGTGAATTTAATATCCATGGATTCAGTGATTCACCTGGGACTCTGTGAGGCCACGGGTACAGAAAGATTTATAACGAACGGTGGGACACCAGCACATTGAATCACATGGCTTTCAAAGGCTCGTGCTTTGACCAAAGCTACTTGGCCTGTGGATCTAGTCAACCGCCAACCACCCTGCTTTTGGATTTCAATTAGCTTTGTGGTTTCACACTCTTTGATGAGAACTTAATAATTCTCACATGGTGAATTGTGTCTTTGTTAAACAAACCCACAAACACTAACAAACAAACAACCTACCCGAGGGAGAAATAGCAACTGTGAGAGCCAATGCTGAAAAAGAAGAGACTCTTTAGTTCCTTGCCAGAAGGCCGAACTCTTGAATCCATTAAGGAATGGAATGTCATACTTGGCAGTCCTCGAGTTCTATGACATAAACGAGTCACCAGACGCTCTGCGTAGCATTAAGAAAACAGATATCTGTGATTCTACTTGTCAGGCACTCTTCTGTCCTATGCAAACACTTTCAATTAAGTAAATGATTACAGTCCAGTGAAGTGTTTCTGATTTCCTTTCTTTTTCCAGGAGAAAGTATAATGTTATATTTCTGAATGTGCCGATTCACTGAGACCTCCAAAGTGTCAATGATTTAACTCTCTTGCTGTGACGTTTCATTGGATCATTTTCATCTCTGGTAACTCCTGAGTTCCCTGTAAATTCCAGTTGAGGACAAAGCAATGAATGCCAAGTGCGATTGCTGCAGCCCAGTGACTCATATCTCAGTGAAGCGAAAGAAAGGCGGTCCGTATCTGAGGACTGAGTGTACCTGTGACTGATGGTATGGCAAAAGGGGCATCATGTTAAGCTAACAATGCATATTTGCTTTGGTTTTTGACTTGGAGATCCACGAGGAGGCTGGATCGAAATGAAGTCATGTTGAAGCTGATTTCCAAAAACAATAAAAATGGAGTGTTGCCCCCAGAACCAGTATTTACCACTCTGCGTGGGCACTGCAAAACTGTGAAGCAGATCAAGTTGGCCTCTAAATTTTCCATTTTGACATGATCCTGATAGGCCAAGGTAGAAATTCAATCCATTTGTCCTAGGGTTTCTGTATCTGTGATGGATTCCACATTATTGTTCATCATAGAAAGAAGTCAGGACAGAAACTCAAACAGGTTAGAAACCTGGAGGTGGGAGCTGATACAGTAGCCATGGAGGGGTGCTGCTTATTGGTTTGCTCCACATTGCTGGCTCAGCTTCTTCCTTTTAGAACCCAGGACTACTAACTCAGGGATGGCACCACCCACCATGGGCTGGGCCCTCTCCTGCTGTGGGACAATGGTTTGTGCCCTGTCCCTTTTATTTTAAATAAATGCTGATTGGCCAGTAGCCAGGTAGGAAGTATAGGCAGGGCAACCAGGCAGGAAGTAGAGGTGGGGCAACGAGAATTCTGGGAAGAGGGAAATTTCAGTCTGCAGTCGTCACCCAGAGAGGAAGTCAGACACAGAGCAAGCAAGATGTGACTGCCTCGCTGAAAAAAAGTACCAAGCCACGTGGCTAACACAGACAAGTATTATGGGTTAATATAAGTTATAAGAGTTCATAAGAAGCCTGAGATACTAGGCCAATCAGTTTATAATTAATGTAGACCTCTGTGTAATTTCTTTGGGACTTAATGACTGCAGGAATTCAGGCAGGACAGAAACCTCAGTCAACAATCTTCCATCAATCACCAATTAAGAAGATGCCCTAAAGGCTTGCCTACAGCCTGATCTTATTTCTCTCAGATGACTTTAGCTCGCATCAAGTTGACAGAAAACTACCCAGCGCACCAGGTTGTGACAGCTTCTTTTTCTGTGTTCTCTGTAGCCCTCTGAGCCACAGCTTTCTCATCTGCAAATAAAGAGCCTTACAATTGTCCTTGAATGATGCATAAGAAGTTAGTGTTTCATAAATTTCCACCCCTTTGTCTCTAATATTAGGGGAGAAGATTCCAGTTCCTCTAAACAGACCAGGAAGTTTACTGCAAAGTGCCCTATGGCCTGCATTCACTTTTGTTGCTTGCTTCATAGGCCAACGTGTTCATAAGACCACAGTTGCTACAGCTTGGTCTAGGACCCTTACTCTCTTGTTTATTCTGTGAGCTTATTTATTTGTTATTTTTAAAATATTTTATGTGCATGAGAGTTTTACTTTCATGTATGTGTGTGTACTGCATGTATGACTTGTGGAGGCCAGAAGAAGGTGTTAAATCTCCTAAAACTGGAGTTGCAGATGTTGTGAACCACCATATGGACTCTGAGAACCAAACCTGCGTTCTCTACAAGAAAAGCAAGGTGAGCCCTTTCTCCAGCCCTCACCCTGTGAGCTTCAATCTCATTGATGATCTTACTTCATTTTCTGCAAGTATGGTAATCCCCACCAACTTTTACACACCGAGTCCGGCCATTCCATCTGTAACCCACAACTAGTCTTCAGCCTTTGCTCTACTTAGATCTTTCCTAGCCTTCCGTTTTTAGCTGAGGCTTCCTCTGACTTCATTATAAAAATGGAGGCACTCTCTGTTGGAATACTCAGCCCAGGTTTTGTGATTACTTCATCTGCTTTCCTCATTATTTCCTAAATTTCCCGAGATCAGGTGCCATTTCGACTGCTCCATCCCTGGAATATGAGCTCTTTGCATAAAGCTCAGTATTCATTTTTTGAATAAGTAACTGATGCTTAAAAATTCACAGCCATGTTTTGTTCGCTTCTATTCTGGCCTTGCCTTAGTGACTGCTTGAAGAAAAACATACTGTGGCAAATCCCCATGTCAAGTGCTTCCTCTAGGTCGTGCTTTGTCTTCCCTGACACCGGTTCACCGCAGTGGGAGTGAGGCTGCATGCTCTTCTCTCAATTTGAGGCCAGGAAAAGACACTGAAGGAAGGATGACTAAAACTATCTTTATCACTCATTTGCTTTTTTCCTCCCCCAGAACCAGGTAGTCATTGGCAATTATATACAACCAACACAACCAGGCTAAAAAAGGTATTCCAGGCAGAGGGTAGCAGATATCACATTCCTTTGTTGAAACCATTTTTATCTTTTTCAAAGAATGATCCTTTCTGAGTCTGTTTGCAAATGAGACAAGGTCTTTAGATTAGATTCACTTTAATAACTGACGACTAAAGATGGTTTCCACTGAAGTGAATCTATTCTCCATGCTAGCTGAGGGCTGGTCTCCTCGTAGAGTGTGACGTATTATGTGGATGGTGACATGTGAGTCATTACTGTGAAGGAATGACTATAGCTGACTTGTGATTCTTTTCCCTCTGCATGTAAATATAGAACCATTTAATGCCCTGAACATTATACAAGTAATCTTTTCAAAGTGAACTTTACTATTCCATCCTGTATCTTCCATTTGCTCTACTTATAGGGAAAGCTTTCACTATGATAAAAGGCAGTTTTCACTTATAGTCAGAGAG
>JAQHUG010000167.1:1534710-1550672 GCA_028555095.1 Dicrostonyx torquatus
AGAAGAAGAAGAAGAAGAAGAAGAAGAAGAAGAAGAAGAAGAAGAAGAAGAAGAAGAAGAAGAAGAAGAAGAAGAAGAAGAAGAAGAAGAAGAAAGGGACGGTTCAGGGAGTAAACAAAGAAATTGTTTACTGATGTTTTACTACCTTTAGAATGAGTTTTTTAATACATTTTCCAAGAGCCATCCTTTCAGGAATAAAAAAAATCATGCTATCCCACTTTGTATGTTTTGATATAAAAGATATTTTAGTGAGCACATTAGGAGTGTGGTCCCTCCACAGACTTCCTGGATTTGAGTATGATGTCTCAACTGGCTTATTAAGCTTTTACTTCCTCCATGTGACATCCTTGTCATCGACACAATGGGATTGTAATGGTACCCAACTTACAGGGCACTGTAAATTGTCTGGTCTGATTAAGCCAACCAATGATTCTTGATTCTAGGATCCTAGTACCCCCAGGAATTTTTGGAGGCAATGACGGTAGCAAGCTAAAGGACCAAGTCCAGCTATAACCACACTAGAATAAATAAAAACATGGACTCTTTGGGAAAAGATCTGGAAACCATTCATTGGTAGAAAAATATTCCTTTTCTTGCCTATTTATCCAGCCTTTTTCAGTCACTCATACTTAGTTCAGTTGTTTTCCATGGCTACATCTGAAAAAGGGAGGCAATAGCTTTGTTCTTATACAAACTGATAGGAAACATCTATGCATCTGACACTTTAATATTTCCTCTAATTTCCCTAATTTATGAAAAGAAAACTGGAGTCTGTCTCAGCTTCTTAAAATGTAGATATCCTTTCAACTGAATACATAGTTATTAGAGAGATCAATATAAAGATATAGCAAGGTAAAATTTATATTTTAATTATTTCTTCTAAACCATTTGCTGGGATTCCGTGAAATGCGGCCCTTAAGGGAAGTGGTTTACATGATATGAAGACTGTCAAGTAATATACGTGATACTGCCTTAGACATGAAAATGAGGTGAGAGGCCTCAGGAAAGTGAGGACAGAAGCAGCGGAACATATTTCAAGGATTAAGTGTCGTCTGTCAGGCAGGGGGTAGAGAAAGTTGGTTTGCAATCAGACCTGAAGCACCAGACACCCATACTGTGTTTAGAAAATACTCCTACTGGCCCACAGGGAGAGATGCCGATGGAGAATGGGCAGAAGCTAAATCAGAAAGATGAGGCAGGAAGGCTTTACACAGGGGGACGTGAGAAAACCACTGAAAGATTGAACTGAAGAAACAACTTGGATTAGTTTTCAGCCTCTAAAGCCAGTAATGAATTTGGAGGAAGGCATCAAAAAGAGAAAGAGTGGGTAAGGAAACCTGCAAGGTAAATCCTGGCAAAGAAAAACAGAGGTAGCAGGCATTGTGTCGGCTGGGTGGCTTGGTTTTATTTTCTGTTTGCTTGCTTGCTTATTCACTGGTTGCAGAGAGAGAGAGTAGCCCAGGCTGGCCTGAAATGTGTAGTCAATCTTGTATGAGGCTTCCTGTGTTAGGCTTCTAAGTGTTGATGTTATAGGCATGAGACACTGCCGGGTTTATAAACTTTCTTTTTCTTTTCTTCTACATTGGTAAAGAAGTACTCTGCTTTGGTAGACCCACGGTTTTTTTTAATTGTTAAACGAAAAATTTACATTTACTCCCCTTGTCCCCGGCCCTCCCGCTCCCCCACCACCCCACCGCCCTCCCCCTACTTCCCTGATATGGGGCAGGATACCCTGCCCTGTGGAAAGCCCAAGGCCCTCTCCCCTCCATCTCGGCCTAAGAAGGTGTGTATCCATATAGAATAGGTTCCCAAAAGGCCAATACATGCAGAAGAGATAGGTCCCTGTGCCATTATCATTGGCTTATCTGTCAGTCCCCATTGGCAGCCACATTCAGAGAGTCCGGTTTGGTCATATGCTCCTTCAGTCCTGGTCCAGCTGGATTTGATGAGCTCCCAATAGATCAAGCGCAGTTGGTGGGCCAGTCCCTCACGGTCCTGACTTCCTTGCTCATCAGTAGACCCACTTTTTAGGCTGCTGTTCTTAAGTCTATACTGGGAAGGAAAGAGGTGAAGAGTTACTTAAATAAATATCTTAAAAATAAGCACTATGCCAATCACTTCAACATACTCATAACCTTGTGAGCTTGCTGATCTATATTGAACCATTTGTAGCTATGAAATCACTGAGCCGCATTTGCCTTCTATGTGAAGATATTCTGGAAGTGGAGCCTGCATTGAGTTCAGAACTTTAGAACGGTATTAGAAGAACAACAACCTAGTCAAACAGTATTCTAGTTCCCTGCTCAAACTATCCACGCATGCCAGGTCTTCTCTGTCTGAGGCACTACCTCTTTGTCTGAGGCAGGACATTACTCCCCAGTGCCTTTTTGCTTGAGAGAGGCATAGTAAACCTTGCTATCACCAATGAGTTTGAGCGGTTAAAATTTATATTTTGGAAAAAGGCCATTTCATTTCTACTGTGAGATGCTCCAAATAGCCTTCTTTTTTTCAGCTATGTAAATCAGCCCAGACACTGGGGATGTCGCTTCTGCAAGAGCAAAGCTTTAAGATGCTACAGAGTGGACTTGTTCATGAGTTTTATTTTAATCTGGAGCCCCTCAGCTTCAGGGCTAGTGGTACCTGGGCTGGGCTATTCCTTCTTGGATGTTACGGTTGAGGGGAGTGCTCCCATGTACTCTATATGATATGGAGCAGTGACCCTGGCATCCATTCCTGTGTATCCAGTAGCATGCCCTTACTCAGTTGTTGCCAACCCAAACTATCTCACAGTGTTGTCAAATATTCACCTCGGGGAGGATGCTTCTGCTCTAGAACCATCCACTGACTTTGTGTCCATTCCTAGAGGACAATCTGTTTAGAAGTGGTGCCTTGCCTCGTGTTGTGCTCTTAGCTCTCACTTCTTTCATCATAAGGATAATCCTCCAGATGTGTTTTTGATCTATGCATTATTAGGTATTGACTGAGGTTTCCGTCCTGCCCAGTTTCTGCAGCCGTTATGTCCCAATGAAAGTACACGGGGGTCTACATTAGTTATAAACTGATTGGCCTAGTAGCTCAGACTTCTTATTAACTCTTATAACTTATATTAGCTCATTATTCTTGTCTATGTTAGCCACATGGCTCGGTACTTTACTTAGCGAGGCATTCACATCTTGCTTCTTTTGTGGCTGGGTCAGAACTGCAGACTGCAGAATCCTATTTCCAGAATTCTCCTGTTCTCATTGCCCCGCCTCTACTTCCTGCCTGGCTACCAGCCAATCAGCATTTTATCAAACAAGTATGAGAAACAAATATTTATAGGGTAAAACTATTGTCCCACAGCAATTAGGCTTTATAGTCTAACAACTGACCTCTATCTATTTACTTATCTATCTATCTATCTATCTACATAAACATTATCATTCGTATGCTTTTAAACTTGTCTCTTGGTGTTCACTCAACCTCGTTAAAATGATTTCTAAAAATGAAGACATGCCTTGGCAACAGGTGTCACTAAAACAGATGAAAACATTATTTAAAACACTTCCCACAAGCAGGTTCATTTCGGGGATAAATGCAAATGGTAAGCTGAACACTGAGGAGAGAGTGAAGGCCAGCTGGACAGGTAGTAAACATTTGTAGGAAAATAGCAATCACACTATATTTTTTAATGTGTGTGGGACAGTTACTGCATAATAAATATTCGCTATTGTTATTGAAAACTATTAATTCTATAGCATTATAAAAGTCATAGTGAAATCCCTGATCCATCTCTCTGTTTCCTTTGTTACTTAGTATATAGGCTTCAAATACAAGGGCTGCATCTTATCATAGAAATAAACTCAGTCATACATTTGGGTACAAGGAAGACAAAAATATTGAATGAATGAATCGGAGTTAAAGTTGCACTAGAAATACATAGCACATTGTACTGAAGCTTGGGCTGGGGAGATAGCTCAGGGGTAGAGAGTTTGTCTAACATTGTATTGAAACTCACAGAAGAGAAAGAACTTTGGACGGAAACATTCTAGAACGATTCATGGGTCAATAATCTAGAAGAAGACTAAACCCATTGTCACTAATTTAGAAGAAAACTCTGTATGTAGAGAGTTATGATCTTCATGGTCGTTTATTTTATCAGGTTCTCTTTATGAATAAGAATACAATGAAATACACAGAGATTGTGGTTTGAAGAACTTTGGTGGGGGTTTTAGATCTACAAATTATAATCAGTGCAGGAAAACATCTTTCTGACCCTAAGCTGTTTGTCTGTAAAATAATTGTCCTCCATGGCTCCCCATGACTCCAGTAAAAACTTAGTAAATTGTCATTAACATCAAGTGTGTGATTGATGCTAGTTTGTGGGTACCACTGAGGAATCCCTGGGTATTAACAAATATCTTGTTAAGGATCTGCATTTAGAATTGTGGACATGGTTGCTATTTCCTCTTGGGACCATAAAAAGTGAAGTAATAAAATAAGAGTATCTGTACTGACTTAAAGGTAACAGAAAGCCAGTGCCCCGCCCCCTCTTTGCAGCCATAAGAACAACCTGAGCTTGAACAGAAGGCTCATGGTTTGCTGCAGAATCTAGGCCTGTCCATCACCAGGAAGCAGAAGTGAAGATATTCTATCACGCTGCTCTGTTTCTTCCTGCCGGAGTACATGCCAACTAGCATATTCCGTGGCAATTTTTCATACCGTTGGAAGCAAAGCTGCCATAATATAGGGGTAGATTCTGAATCAGCTTATTAGGAGTGAAAACGATTAGACAGATCCTGAGGAATGAGAAAGGAAGACATCGAAACAAAACGTTGACAGAAAGCCACTTGAGCCTGAGAGGAGAACATGAGATGGGACCATAATTTTGTGGCTGTTCACTATGTGAGAAGCGTTGACCATCTTAAAGCAAGCCTTTTTCCCCTTGTGCTATTTGACGCTGCAGAGAAAGTGAAGAGGATCCACAAGGATGAGAAAGATCAAGAGAAGAGGCAGACACACCTGGGTTGGCAAGGGTCTACAGCTACCTTCAGTGTTGATGTAGCCAATGAAGAGGGACGCTGCAACTAAAGTGTTTGTCAACCCACCTGAGATGCTGTAAGTCTGCCGACCACTTTCCCCCAGACTTCTCCCTGTGAAGGACTGTGGCTGCCGAGGTGAAGACTAGATCTCTGCCTCAGTGTATTTGACAGCCACACGGGAAGATGGAAGGGGCTGGTTTTGACAGCTCTGGCAGAGAATTGTGGGCCAACAAGAGGTAGGCTTGCCTCAGCACATGGAAGGGCTTTCTAAAACTGACAGTGTTCTGAAAATGATCTTCCTGCCCGGGGGAGGGGGGCTGAGGTGAATAAATCCATTTGTGTAGATGGTCATGGCCAGGAGTTGGGCTCCATCCTTTCCCATTCAACGTGCTTATTAATTCCTGCTGTGAATACTTATTCTGAGGGTGGAGGTCAGAGGTCAGTCTTAGGTACCATTCCTCAAATGCCATGCCACTCACTTTGGTTTTGGGAGACAGGATCTGGAGCTTTCAGACTGGTTAGGATGGCTGGCCAGAGAATGCCAGTCAATCCTGTCTCCTCCTTCCTAGTCCTGGGATTACAGTGATGTCCACCGTATCTGTCTTCTTACATGGGGTCTGGATGTTGGATCCAGAGCCTCAACCTTTTTCAACAAACCCTTCATCCACCGATCTGTCTTCTCAGCCCACCCATGGCTCTAGTCCTGTCTTTGACCCGGGACAGGAATTTCCTCCATGCATTCCTGGAAAATGAGCAGGCCAGCCACAGTTTGTAGACGTGCTGATGTGTTAAATGCACTTGTTACTATTTTCAGCATAGTCTTTTAGAGTCCGTAATTCATTGTTTATGAAAAACAGTCTTCCTGGCAAGGGCAAGGGGAATGGTTTGTGGATGGAGATACTCAAACCTCATTTAACCAAAGCGTTAATAGGAAGAACGCCCTTTATTTTGCCGACTTCCTGGGTCAGTTTTAAATTTTAGTGCTTAATGCTTCTGTGTTGTCTTTTATCAGTAATATCTAAATGATCACTGACAATGTCAATCAACATTTGTTTAGCACTTTGTAACTTGCTGGATCTTCTCATATATTAGAAGTTTGATCTGGACTTCAGAAAAACTACATAATCATCGTCGTCATCATTATTATTTTTATGATTCAAAAGGGAAGACACAAGTAGGAAACAATTGATAACCAAAATGTGAATTTCTATTTTTTGTGTTTGGTCTGTGCTTGAGACTTTACAGGGGCTGTTTCCAAGCCTCAAGATACCCACACAATAGTTCATCTACATTCCTGTGTGACCTTCAGGAAGTGAAGGGTCAGAGCAGTGGCAAAACCTTTTGAGTAAAGTGAGCAGGTCTTAACCTGGGCCTTCACCGACAGAGCACAGGGTCAAAGAGTTAGCAAAGTCTAAGACTTAAGAGTTCAGGGTTCATCTAGCGCCCCGACAAAGATGAGTGAGACGGTCTCAGACCTTAAGGAGCTCGAGTCCTTGAAGGACAGTTGCTCTGGGGTCTGGCGACCTCAGTAACCAGTCCTGTACTTTACCCAATGCATTCCATGCAATTTTCACAGGGACACTGCAAGTAATGTCTGCTGGGGTCAAAGACTGGCCTAGGATCACACAGCTACTGTGCAGCCAAGCGTGGATCTGGACTTGACAAATTCATATTTTTTCCAGTCTCTGCACTTAGTGGAGACCACAGCTCAAGAAATTTTGTTATGCTCAGAATTCACTCGTTCTCTGGCTTTGAACACAGCTTCCACCTTTTCCCATGCCACTCAACCCCCCACAATTTTATTGGATAAATTGACCGTCACTTTAAAAGGAACAAGTTTTTCTGCCCACTACCCTGGCTTATTTCATTTATGGCTACTCCTGTCGCACCTCACTCCCTTCTTCCTTGACCTCATTATGGAACAAAGAAACCACACGTTTTCATTCCAAGATAAAATTTCCCACCAAGTTTTGACACAGACCAGTGTAATGCATAGGACACCAGACTGGTGCCAGACTGGTGCCAATGTGGACACAGAAAGCACTTCTGGAATCTGGCTGACATCGGGTCATTTTATTATTTTGATCTTTCTCTCTCTTTCTTTCTTCTTTTTCTTCTTTCCTTCCTTTCTCTTTCTCTCTCTTTCTTTCTCCTCTCTTTGTTTCTCTCTCAATCTTTCTTTTTTTCTAAGTGAATTTTGCATATCTAATTAAACTATAGCAACAAACCTAGACTTAGGTGCTATTGTTATCTTCATCATAGAAATCACAAAACTATAACTTCCAGAAGTTAAGACATTTAGCCAGGGACATGTAGAAATAAGTGACAGAGTCAAGATTTAGCTGAAAGGCTGCCAGAACCTAAGGACTGCTCTAAACTGCAGCGTCCGCTCTCTGCCTGAACTCCCCCTCCTTTTTTATATAGAAAATGAAGGCACTATACCAGTCTCCTTGGTTTTATTTCTAGCAGAATGCTTTTTCAAATAGAGTGATAGGAGGAACTGAAACACAAAGAAGTCCTGGTCAATATTTTTGTCTAGTTTGAATGTGTATTTATTTACAGATATTTAAATTTTTACTGAATTTATACTTATCATTCATTATAAAGTCATGGAAAACTTTCAAGATTAGTGTCAGTAAGCATAATGTTGAAGCCAGACACTAGAGATAAAATTGGTGTCTGAATACAATTATTCCAAAGATTTTTGTTTGGTGGCAAAAAATATTCCTTCCCACAAAGAATTTTTTTTAAACAAAGACTAACGCTTTTTTGATGATGAAGTTTACTGTTCTTTTAATGATTGGAGAAGATTAAAAGAAAAAGAACAATATATTTTATTTTACGACTGACTTCTGTTATCTAATAAGTGCACACTTCCATCGTTTGGTACAAATTTCCTTTGGGAAGTGTTAACAAATGGCTCCCATTGAGCCAGTTGGGATGTCTTTGGCAATACTTTCCAATATATCTGATAACGCTATACGATTTTTCCGTTATTGCATTGAAAAGTCCTCCGTGTCTTGGCATCTCTCTGTCCACCACTTTTCAAAGGCATGAAAACTGTTTTGCTTTCCATCGAAGTTTCAAGTCTCTGTTTCCTCGCTGGTGTCTTATCTGCACTACAAGCAGGAAACCACTAGAATCCCGAGATGTGGTTGTATGTTTGTCAGCTACTTAATAAGTGGAATTCCTTCATTGACTCTCTCTCACACACACACACAAACACAGTGTCTTCCTTAAAAATCTTTAAAATAGCCGGGCGGTGATGGCGCACGCCTTTAATCCCAGCACTCGGGAGGCAGAGGTAGGCGGATCTCTGTGAGTTTGAGACCAGCCTGGTCTACAGAGCTAGTTCCAGGAGAGGCTCCAAAGCCACAGAGAAACCCTGTCTCGAAAAACCAAAAAAAAAACAACAACAACTTTGAAATCCCTGGGCTAGTAGCATCTAGTCTTAGTTCATCATAAAGCCTTCCTTCCGGAACCCACTGCCAGTGTAATTTCTGACTCTGAACGATCACAGTTTTAGGGCTGCATCTTAATACAGTTGATTGCTTACGTGCTTCGAACCCATCATGTTTGGAGAGAGGTGTGCATGGCTGCAATAGGTTAGCATTTAGCTGTCAGTGCTACAATAGCATTAAATAGTCATTAGGCTACTTGAGCACACTGTGAAAATACTTGAAACTATTGCTCCGATGCCTTTTCCAGCCCCACTTCTCCATTGTCTGCAGAGATATCAGTGCCCTCTCGGGAATTTAAGAGAAACTAGCATCTTGATTTTCGTCTTCATGAACTCAGCACAGAAGAAGAATCAAACTAAGTCACAGCATTGCTAATAAAGTCCACAATAAAGTCAGAAAATGCCCACTGTTGCCAACCCATTATGGTTTCCAGATGTTAAAATGTTGTGTGTGCATGTGTGTAATGCTTAGAATTATTGTCTTATATTTGTGTTGGATTTTTAGAACTCTCCCTCCATAGAATTTGATTTTCTGTTCTTGGTTGAGTTTTACATATATAAGCTTACTAATAAACAATTTGTCTTAATGTCAATTATAATAAATTAATACTAAAAGAAGACAAAAATTTTATTTTATTGGCTGTTATTTTTTTAATTTAGCTATGATTTGCATTACAGAGACCATAACACTGCATAATATTATCTTAAAATACTTGGCCTCATAAAACACTGCAGATATCAATATTTTTATACTTATAAACAAATTCTCCAAGTTATTTTGTCCATCATTGCAGTTACTTTTTTGGAGTGAGTTTGTATGAGGATTGTCATCACGTGCCTTCAATGAGCTCATCTTAATTGGTTGACATTAGTGGACACACCAAAGTAATATGCCATATTTTATTTACATTTTTAATTCTCTCTGTCATTCTTCCTTTCTCCCGCCTCTTCTCATCAGACCTCTCTCTGGATTTAAGGATATCTTAAAATGTATTGCAGAAAACAATGTTTTTAGATCTAACAATAACATTTTCAAAAATGTTTTACTATTAATAAATGATCAATAAATGCCCCAATCTCCTGAGATATAACAAACACTATACTTATTATTTCAACCCATACATGTTGAATGCCTCGCTCTTGAGGATATCAGCCTGCAATAAGCAGGTTAGCAGAGCCCAGTGTGGGGCTGCTCACGGGAGCTGAGGTTTTATATGTGCTTTGTTCACATTTGTGAATGACGGCATACTGTTTTAAATTCTTTTACCTTCAATGAGTTACATATATAACTTCAATTCTTACATATATATATAATACTTTTTTATCATGTTTTCAAAAAATACATTAGTGAAACAAGTTGGTTCTAATACACCACATTGCACTGGAATGTTGATCAGTTAACTTGTAAGTTTTCTCTTCGTTCTCCATGTTTATTTTCTACAGTCACACTGCTCTCTTCCTGTTTCCCATCTCGTTGCTGGTGGTCTCCTGGCTTCCCTTTCTCTTCAGTCTCCTTCTTACTCTCTCTGTTCTAACAGAGACACTTGAAAGGAGGCCAGTGAGACTGGACAGTATAGTAGCTACCTTTAGCTCACTTTAAATAGACATGTGTGGTTTGTGTTTATTGCATGAGTACAAATTATAAAATGCATTGTTTCATAAAGTAATGGGGCAATCGCTAGAAGAAGGAATTCAGAAGGCCAGTAAGATTGCAGCAAGTGCCTTAACCTCATTAACAACCGAAACGTGGGTTTCGAAGTTCACCTTTTAGAGCAAGGACAAACACAAGGTTGGCAACATGCATTTCAGTGAGAACAGGAAAGAATGTCTTCCCTTAGACTGCTGGAGGGCAGGAGTAACAATAGGATCTGTTTGGAGTCCTTCTGGCAGCATCTATCAACATTTAAAAAATTTATACCTCTTTCTCTGGAATTCCACTTTTGGGTAACCAGTTCATAGAAATTCCAGCAAAGCATGGGACCCTCTGAATGTGGGTGACAGTTATGTGACTTGATCTGTGTCGTGGGGAGGTGGGGGGGGCTGGCAGTGGCACCAGGACCTAGCCCAGGTACATGAACTGGCTTTTTGAAATCCATTCCCTATGGTGGAATACCTTGCTCAGCCATGATAGGGGAATGGGGGTTGGGGTTGGGGGGGAGGGGAGGGGAAGATTCTGCCTCAGCTTGGTGTGCCAGACCTTGTTGACTCCCCAGGGAAGGCCTTACCCCCTCTGAGGAGTGAATAGAGGATGGGAAAGGGGAGATGGGGGTGGGAGACTGAGAGGGAGGGGGAAGAGGGTTTGATATGTAAAATGAAAAGTAAATTTTTTAACTAAAAAAAAAGAAAAAGAAAAAGAAAAAAAGAAGAAATTCCAGCATGAAAAAGGCAAAGAAAGTGTCCTATAATCTCACTTGTAGTACAACAAAACCAGAGACTTCTTAGTGGGTCCCCTTGTGGCGATGCCTCCCATAGATTCAGGGGGCAGCATTTGCCTTCCAGTCTCCCTGAATGGTGCTTTCCAGGTGAGTCTGTCTGGAACCCTGATTTGCCTGACAGCATCTAAGCCTCATTGATGCTGTGAAATTCTAGGCTGCCAGGAAGAATGATGGAGCAGAGCTGTGTCAGTGCTGGTGCAGACATATACAAATTAGACTGCTAGCGAAGTGATCATTTGTAGAACAACACATGCAATAAAGCCCTACTCGTGTTTAAGAAAGCAACATTCAAGGCAATAACCCAAACTAGAATTACATATGAGGGAATTTAGCATAAAGTTTAATAAGGCTATCATTCTGGAGCCAGACAGAGATGGAATCGTGTCTCTGACACCTGCTAATTGCAGTGTTTATCAAGAGTTTAGGATACAATTATCTCGGGAGCAGATGTAGATTAGGGGTCTCCGTCACAGAGAAGTCACACAATTTGTCCAGAGAGGTGATGGAGTCTAGCACAAATGCTCCGGAGACCAGCCCAAATATTGGAGCTAGTATTAATTTTTACCAAGGGAACATCTTGTTTCTGTTCAGCAGAGCTGTGGATTGAACTCCTAGCCTTTATAAACCAGGCGGTCACTCTACATTCTCATCTCTTCATCTCAAATAGTCCATTGTCAATTTTAGCAGCTGAAAGTGAGTGTATTCCCTTAAGGAACCCACTAGATCTTTAAAGCCTTATCCCCTGTCTCAGGGCTAAGATGTTTCCTAGGACTACGCTTTTCCTTTCCCCCACGGGATCACACGGGGCAAAAATTTGTGCACTTTACGATTCTTTGCAAAGAACACACTAGCACACGCTAACGTCTTATTGACATGGTCTGCATCTTGTAGTAGATTTTATTTTATCATTTAAAATGCTTAAATAATCCCCTAGGACATCACACTGCCTTTGTGTGCAGTTACGTCTGCCTTATGACGCTTGAGAGAAGGTTGGGGTCCCTCCTTTGCTCCTTCCCACTCTGCACCGCTCTCCGAAAGCTGCTTTGGCCTCTGCCCACTAAGAAGCTCTCTTTTGATCCTGTCTGAATCACGTGCACCTTGTATTTTGGCTTCTTCTTTAGCATACCATTCTGTGGAGCAGAATTCTTAAACTTGCAAGCAGTCAGACTGCCTTGCATTCTCTTCCAGTTTTGCAGTCGGTGACAAGGGAACCAACACACGCGGTACTTAGGTTTCTGCTTTACCCAAGTCTCAACCCGTGAAGCTGCCACCTGATGACCACACAACAGATTCTGAGCAATCCGCAGTGAGCAGAGGTGACGTGTAAGATTCCCAGACTGTCCTAACTAGGGTTTCTATGATTGTGGTGAAGCCCCATGACCGAAAGCAACTTGGGGAAGGAAAGGGTTTATTTTACTTCCATATGGCAGCTCATCATCAAAAGAAGTCAGGGTAGGAAATAAAAGAGGGCAGGAATCTGGAGGCACAAGTTGATTAGAGGCCATGGAGGAGTGCTGCTTCCTGGCTTGCTCAGCCTATTTTCTTATAACACCCAAGACTACCAGGCCGGGTGTGACACCACCCACAAGGGGCTAGAATGTCCCACACCAATAACTAATTTAAAAACTTGCTACAAACTTGCCTATAGCCCAGGCTTATGGAGGCATTTTCTTAATTGAGGTTCCCTCCTCTTAGATGACTCTAGCTGTATCAAGCTGACATAAAACTAGCCAGCACACAGGCACACGACAGGGTGGATGTCCCGTCTCGTTGCTTAGTCCTTTGGTCTTATCTGCCTGAGTGGTGAAGGCAAAGGCCTTCGTTAAGACAGCAGTCTAATGGCCAGGTGGAGGTGGCGCACGCCTTTAATCCCAGCACTTGGGAAGCAGAGACAGGTGGGTCTTGGTGAGTTCGAGGCCAGCCTGGTCTACGAGAACTAGTTCCAGGAAAGCCAGGGCTGTTCCACAGAGAAAATCTGTCTCAAAAAAACAACAAGAACAACAACAAAAGATAGTGGTTTAAGAGTGGAAGACTTTTAATTGATAAGAAGGAGAAATAACCCAAATAATCTACTTAGAATGAAGAAGATTGTCATTTTGGCTCGCTGACGTTAAAGAATTTGTATCTTAGCTTAGCTTGTCCTCTTCAATAAGAACTATTATTACTTCCATCAATGTTCTGAAAACCATTTACACTTCTTCATACCAAACTAGAGAAATGTTTCCTGGAATGCACATGGCAGTGTACTTCTTCTGTGCTCTAGGAATTGAATTCAGGGCCTTAGGCATGTTAAGCAAATGCTCTACCATTGACTACAATCCCAAATTACTATCAATTTAATGAAATGTTTATGCTTTGCTCTAGGCTTCCATATGCAAATGTATTGTTTACCCATTCATTTATAAGTTCATTCATTCATTCACTCATTCATTCATTCATATTTCCCAAGTTCCCAGTGAAAAGAATTTACATCTATTCATTGTGTGGCTCTAACTCAGATTGTGGGTTTGGTAAAAGCACCTTTATCTTCTTGATCCCCATTATAAATGGCATATCATGCTGTGAGCCCCCTGGACCCCATCTGTGAATGAAAATCTCCCCTGGGATAGAGTGGCAAGTTTTCCCAAGAGTTTAAAGCAAGAAAAAAATAAACGAGAATGACTCAAAGAAGATGTTCTGTCCAACATCAGCAGCTTTTGGCTTCTAAAATCTCGGCAGAACCCATCCCATGGCCCCCAGAATCGAATTCTCCCCACGCTGATTGTTTCCCCATCCTCTCATGTCCCATAGCTTGTATTTTCAGATGGCAGCCCAACTGTGGCTTGTGATCTGTGTATTTTTTTATCCATGCTATTGTTTGCAGACACATTTTGGCTGGGACCTCATCTGATGAGCTGTTTGTTGGTTCTGATTGAGTAGGTCACTCGTGGGCTCAATTAACCACTTGCCCTTCATCTGATGGAGCAAGTGGCCAATTGCACCTGCAATTAGCTAATTAAGGGTTTGGTCATTTCCATAGGCAATTTTGCCTTGATCTAATTGTGGGCTGCAAAAGGTCCCTTTCATCACTGAAGCATGTACCACCGGAAGAGTCGGGGAGGCAGGATGCTGAAAGAAGGCAAGGTGGCAAAAAGGACGGTTGAAATATTTCTTCAACGCTGTTGTCCAAAGTGGGAGAATTTACAGACAAAAGCCCCAGATGGGCTTTTCCCCCTTCAAGTTAAAACACTCTCAATACGGATGGGTTAAAAAAGATGTTGCCGACTGGGTGATTTTCTTTGAGAACAAGCACATTTCATATCACACGCTTGGAATTCCTAGGTCACGTGATCTGTGCCCTTTTGCAGGCCTTGAGGAGGACTTATATCCGTGGCTTCATTGCAAGAATCTGCAATGCTGTCCTGAAAGGGCTGAAGGTACATCAGAATGTAGAGCGCTCTCTCTCCAGGAAGTCACAGGGGCAAGGAAGGGGAACTCATTGCTCCCACCCTTTTGGTAAACACTTTATATACAGCTTTCCATGCATCCCAGAGTTTACAGAAATTACAGAAGATGCAGAGAGAAGAAGTAGCTAGAGATTCCTTAAAAAAAAAAAAAGAAAAAAAGAAAGAAAAGAAAAAAGAAATCTCTAACCCTAATGCTCAGATGAAAAGCAGATATTTCAGGGTCTTCCGACAGGAGCACAATCGTGGGGCTCTGCCCCCTCTAGAGTGGCCAGCACCCAGACGACAATCAGAAAGAGCACTTATTGTCCAGATTTTTCATTGTATGTAATCTTTTGGAATCACAGCCACACAGCCAATTTCTATGGCCCATCTGTCAGGACATTGAAATTGCTTTATTATACAGAACCCGCTCACAGAATGTGTGGATTCAGGAAGGAATATTTACTGAGTGTCATCTGAGATCTCAGAGGTTCCATAAAACACTTAATTAACATACAAAATCCACTTCAGCTAAGCCTATACCTACTTTCTGAATATCAGTTACTGATTTGATTACTCCCGAGGCTTGGGTCGGCAGGGGGAGAAATGAAGGAGCTACTGGAGAGTGAACTAGAAGCAAGGCAAGGTGGACAGCCTCTGACAGATGCTATTTTCTCCCTGGGGGCGAGAGCTGGTGACATAGCCCCACACAGAAGCACAGAGCAGCTTTTGTTTGTTTCTTGGTCTTTTTGCTTTGTTTGTAATAAGCAGAAGCGCTGCCTTGCATGGATAATTAATTGCCCACATCATCTGACTTGCCTGGCTTCTCTGCAGAGCCACATACTGCATTACTCCGAGACAGTTACTTAGCCCCTCCGACCGTCAGGTTTTTCTTCTTCTGTAAAGAAGCTCTCCTTCAGTTACTGTGATGATTGATAGATGGGAGAATGGGTGGAGTTGTAGCATCATCAGCTTGTACTGGTCAAGTACTGGTCTCACCAGCACTGCCCAGCAGCTAAGACGGTGCTTTGCATAGAGGAGGGGCCAGGAAACAGAATTGTTGGTTAGCTGGAGGGACATTTCTGAGGTTACATCAGCAATAGCCGTGGTGGGTCTATGACTCTGGATCTCTTGAGGATATATGATATTATCTGCATGCAACTTGGGTTTTAAGCATTTATAATGTGACCATTTTCAGGAGCATCACCTCCCTGGCACTGCCATTCCTGTCCTATCTCCAGCAGTGCATTCGTTGAGTGTCAATAAAACATGCAAGAACTCTGAAGCTGAGTAGGGAGGGTCTAGGCCTTTGGGACTTTCTGGGAGAAGACAGGGAAGGTTCTGTTCCCTAGTGTGTGTCACATTTCAGTGCAGGGGAACAACTGAAGGCAGGAATGTCCTTCCTGGTGGCAACTTATTGGCTGTTGATGTGGGATTGCCCTTTGATGCTATGAATATATTTTTTATTACCTTTGGTTAATAAAGAAGGTGCTTTGGCCTATGACAGGGCAGAATATAAGTAGGTAGGATAACTCAATTGAATGCATGGAGAAAAAAGGCAGAGTCAGGCAGACATCATGTAGTTGCCCAAGAAGCAAGTGTGAAGTAACAAACCATGAGT
>JAQHUG010000167.1:1563416-1576374 GCA_028555095.1 Dicrostonyx torquatus
TTGATTCAAATCCCTCAAGGGCTTCTTAAAAAGTTGTATTGTCTGAGGAGTTTGGGGTGAGTGTGTGTAGATGTGTGTATGTGTGTGTGTGTGCACGCACACGTGTGTCTGTCGCAAGGGGGAGGTGAGTGGATGGGAGGGCTGTGCCCACCTGAAGCACAGAGGGCTAGGGAACTGTGTGCTCACTGTGAATAGCTCCGTAGTCAGCCTGAACAGATCCAGGTAATTATAAAACAGGATTTCTGGTTTATGGGTTAGCTTGTTGGTTCTCTAATAGTTCAGCTCCAGGAGCTGTCACGAACACCCTTCCTGAGGTGGGCTTTTCTCTCCTTCCTTTCCCCCACAGATCAGGGCTGGCACACCCTGTGTGCTGTCAGGTCAGACTGAGTTAGGATCTGTTGTCCTCTTATTTATGGTTGCTGCCTTTTAAGCTCTGGCTATTCTAGTCAGCAACTGCAACTCCGCCTCTACC
Source organism: Dicrostonyx torquatus (assembly GCA_028555095.1). Taxonomy (NCBI): domain Eukaryota; kingdom Metazoa; phylum Chordata; class Mammalia; order Rodentia; family Cricetidae; genus Dicrostonyx; species Dicrostonyx torquatus. The sequence continues at coordinate 1,563,889 of JAQHUG010000167.1, forward strand.
AGCAGTGGCTAGGCCGCAATAGCCACAGCCTGAGGAAATTCTGTTCCCTCAGGCACCGACTCATTCAAAACTACTAAGAGAACTTACTAAATCTCTGTAATCTCTGTCCCACTAAAGAACTCAAAGTCAAAGTCAAAGTAGAATCCTGCTCCCCAGAGAGGTAGAATAGTAAGCAGCTCAACTCCTTCTGTCTCCCAAGAAGTCCTCCTGCTTTTTGTCATCCCATCCCTCCTTATAAAGCCTTCTCCACCTGGCTCCTCCCTACAACTTCCTGTCAGCTAGCTACAGGCTTAGCCTCTGGTGAATTTTATTTAAACAAACACACCTTCGCATCATTAAACAGACGCCCCTGAGCACAAACAAAAGTAGCACACCTTAAAATAATATTCCACAACACGGATCCACGCTCCCTCCCCAGCTCTGCTGCACTGGGTTAATCTTGCCAAGTCTATTTCCTCAAAAGGCAGATGAAAATGAGAGTTTCTACATCCTAGGACTGCTTCATTAAATTAGGTAATTACACGTGACAGCTGTTAACCACCCAGCGCGGGTCATCTCACTGACAGCCTAACTAGCTTCTAACTAACTCCCTAACTAGTGTTGGAGAACTTTCTATACATTGTGCTCCTTCGAGTCTGAAGAAGTACCGCAATGCTTCTCTGCAGCAGCTGTAGCAGAGTGCCCTTAGACCGGGTAGCTTACAGAGCAGAAGTGCATTGTCCACTAGACTAGAGTCCAGAAACCCAAAATCAAGGTAGTCATCCAGCTCCTTCCAGCCACATCTCTGACCTTGGCTTTCAGACCTTGGCCTTCTTAAGACCTTTTCCTGTGCTGAAGCATTGGGTAGCTCTCTAGATTATGGGATAGATGATGAGTTCCTTTTGCAAGTAACTCTGGTCATAGGCTAATACGGTGTCACAGCTTAGATGCCACCTTCCTCGCTTCGTCTCCTCACAGAAGCACTGCATCGCCTCACATCACCATGGTGGGTACCACATTGAGATAGGAGACAGGGGTACCACTGTAGCAAAAACAATTTCTTATCTTCTCATGGTGACAAAATGCCTGAAAGAACAACTGGAAGAGAGAAAGAATCCTTTAGGCTCTTTGTTTCAAAGGGATCAGCCCAAGGTCACTTGGCCCCATGTGCTAAGGGAAAACAGTATGGTGATGCGAACACTTGGAAGATGAGAACTGTTCAACACACACACACACACATGGGGAGGACACAGACAGACAGACAGACACACACACACAGCTCTTTTAGTTAGTTCTATAGTTTCAAGACCATCTTTAAATAGTACCACTAGATAAAAACCAAAGTCTCCAACGTGGAAGGGAAAATTTCATATTCAAATCAGAACAGCCACTTTCACAGAGCTTCTTTTATAGTGTGATGTGGTTTATCTTGTGAGCTCATTCTTGTTAAGTTGATAAATAAAATACATCAAAGATATGCATAAAAAACAAGGCTCAGTGCTATGTTTGATTTCAAACACCCAGTGAATTGCATTGAATATGTTCCTCTGGATAAAGGGGAACTATACGCATGTGCCTATATACAAATATATATACATATATATGTATGTGTGTATATATATATATATATGTATCTGAGCACATGCTTGGATAGAGACATATTTTTAAACTGTCCATCTCCTCATTTAAGTTTCCACGGGAACAAGGGTGACACTCATCATCACAGCACCCCAGGTGCCTAGAACAGAGGCCTGAGCTAGAAGCTGCTGCTGATTCATTCCTCGTCTTTGAAAGGTTTGACACCTCATCCCAGTGGTCATTATTTCCCTAAGACCAAGGCCTTTGTCTGCCTATCCTCTCTGCCTTGCTCAATTGATCTTTTTCTGGTAATGAATGTTTTCACTGGTTGGCATTCAATCCTTTGAAACTGCTTATGTAGACGACAATTGAAGAAGTTAAAGGCTTATGTTGATCCAGAAGAGGGAACACAAACACACCTCCTTTTAATTATGAAGCCACAATTAATGGGAAGAAAGGCACCTGAGGAAAAACACAAAGCGGAGGCTGAGGCCAAACACTAACAATGTATTTCTCTCTTTGAGAATTTCTTTCCTGCACTCAAACTTGGTTTGATAGATTCGACTGCCTTGACCATGCCTTCAGGCAAAGAAATATGATAAGTATGTACCTAGGGGTGGATTAAGACAAAATAAGGGGCCATCAACGGGATCTGTCCAATTCTGTCTCTCCACAACTCCCTCTGGGTAAATCCTATAGCTTACACCTGTCCAAGGCAGCAGAAACCTAGACCGTCACATCTGTCAATAGCTGCCCAAATAATTAAAGCCATCTGTGCCCAGCATCCCAACACTTCTTGGAATCAGTGCTCGGCTCCATAATTTCTCCGATGAGAAATAACTCCAGAACTATGATTATTAAATCAGCCCCCTCCCCGTTTTTTTAGTTGTTGTTTGTTTTTAATGAAAGAATAAGGTCCTATAAAGATAAGTTCTCTTTGATCCCCCTGGACCCCTGTCACCCCAAGGCCCCTTGCAGCTGATGTGTTAGGGAAGTCAAGACTGAGCTGCAGAGTCAAGCTGGAAGTCAGAGCGTACATTTGCTGGGATTGTCTGCTTCAGTGTGGGGACGCCGACCTACCTGCTCTCTCTGTGCCGGCTGGTGATGAATGTGTTGACGGATTGGAATGCAGCCAAACACCATTTCACATGGAGCCTTCTCCTCCCTGGGTATTAAGGGGCCATGAGGAGCAGTCAGAGAGAGAACAATGTGTGGCTAAGAGCTCAGGCTCTGGAGCCCAACACAGGGGTGGGAATCCAAGCAAGCCTTGTCGTTTCCTTGACCTTGGGCAGATGACTTGAGTTTGCTGCATCTGCAAAATGGAAGCAATACTAATACCCATTTCATTACTTCCGGCAAAGATGAAGTGAGAACATACGTGGTAGACACTCTCTAGACTTCTTGGCCCATGGCAGGCACACTACGAATCTTAGTTGCTGCAGTTTCTGTTACTGTGGTTGTCCCAAAGCCCTGACCTTCCAGCCTCCCCTCAAAGTTCTGGTTTTCACTTTAAGAGGACAGTTGAAAGAGAGCTCTGTGCCATGTTCAATGGCGTGGTCCCGATGTTCAGTTAGACATTCTGGGCTGTGGGAGCTTTGGGATGAGGTGACATAGGTAGCCAGAACACTCAGCCTTTAGTTATTCACTTAGGAAGCAAACTTCATTAGACACTTTGCATCTGCCAGATGTCATGCTAGGTGCCTTTCCTCTCCAGCTATTGTCTAATCCCTGGGAGAGATCTGAGGGGTCACTGATGTGAATTCCACTCCTGATGTGCCTTGACAGTACGAGAGACATGTGCTTTTGTCTTTGCTGAATCTCTTTGATCACCTGGCCTCTGCTATAATCTGATTCAATCCCTTTGTTTTCACGGAATCAAATTCATCCCCTTCCAGATGCTACAGGGACATTAATTTAGATCCAGGATGGACCAGTGCCACTAGTTACTGAGATGACTATAGCATGACCATCTTAATTCTGAGGGGAAAGGCGCCCCCTCTCTCTGGCTCTCAACTTGAAACTGCAAGAAAATTTAAAATGAAATGCGGAGAGCTTGTGAGTTTTAAGTTATATGCACCTTGGGTTATATACACCTCAAATAAATACTAACATGGACCTTCTTGTTTGCTTTTTTGTTTTGGGACAGTCTCCTAAATCTCAGGTTATACTTGCTTTGTAGCTAAGGATGGTCTTGAACTCCTGACCTTGCTGCCCGCACCTTCAGATAAGCAAACACCAAGTTTAGTCAATGCTGGGGATTAGACCTAGGCCCTAAGCAACGGCTTCACCAACTGAGCTACATTCTCAGTCCCCCAACAAAGCATATTTTAAAATGAAGAAAACCAAAATACTCATGAAGAGAAAGATCGGGGAGTGACCTCTGATAATATCTTCTGGATCCTTGGATGGGAAAGAGACTAAAAGTAGTTAAGTAAGGTAATAAATCATAGTCATAGGCTACTTGGAATTGAGCGGCCTGCTAAATCCACTCTAGGCACCACAATTAGGTCAACAGAACTCCGTGTTTCTTTACTGCATTATATAAGAATGCGAGGTTAGAACAAAATGTTTTTTCTTTCGTGCAGAAAGCCTTCTGCATACTAGCCTTATTAGGACCACCAAAAATCATCTGTAACACAAGCTCCCTCAACTGCTTATTTAGCCATTGTGTTTGTAAAATATCTGTATGTTTCTAAAACGTATCCAACTCATCTTCTCCTCAGATTTTAAATTCAGTTAACAGTTAAATACAGCTACATCCAGCCAGCAGTTCATGGTTTCTAAGGGCAACACAGTCATGTGGGTTTGGGACTAGCTTTGGTGTTTCTGGAGCAGCATAAACTTTCAAAGGCTTGTGCCAGGCCATCAGCTCTGTGGCTGCGGAGCTCCGTTAACTTGGACAAACTGTTTACCTTCTTGAACTCCAGTTCCCTTATCTATAAATGTAGAAATAACAGAGAAAATACAAGAGTTTCCTAAGACAGTGTTTTCAAAACAGTAACGTCCTGGGAACTGTAATACAAACACATTGAATATAAGATAATGCAAAATCAACATTTTAAAACATGAGTTTCAAAGACCCAGAGTAGTATATATTTTTAGAGCAAGTTTAACTTGTTGTCTAGTGCTGTCACCTGGGATTTTTATGAATCTCACTAAATAATGGTGAATACGTTTCTCTTGAGGAAAAAAATAAGTTATAGTATTAGAAGTAGCAATCATTCATGTGGCAAGAGTTAACAACTGTGAAGACTTTTGCAACATTTTATCCATATTTGTTTTAAATTTGTGTAAACAAGGAATAAACGAAGCATAGCCAAAAACAATTAAATTATCACTGATTAATTCTTAGTTTCCTAGACACCTATTTCTCCACACTGCAGCCATTCTGGCTCATAAAATAAATTCCAAGATGAAATGGCTCTCAAGCTCTCTACACTTTCATAGATGTCTCGATTGGGGAGAGACCTACTAAGTTTGTAAGTGTTTTAGTGATTGACTCAGGTTAATATATGTGAATTTATTTCATTTATTTGAACACATTACTCTAATGCTTTGTGTTTATAGCACTGTATTCATCCATTCTTCTATGAATAGATATTTAAATTGTTTCTACTTTTTGTAGGATAAGCAGAATTCCTTCAGGTCTAGCTGTATCAAATCATGTATGTGCATTCCATTCCCAGAACAAATTTAGAGAGAAAGTTCTGGGTTCTAAGATTGACATCTCGCCCTTCACAATTGTTTCATGAACAGTTTTAATATTCTCCATCCCAAACCCCTCACTTGCCAACTTTTAATATTATCAGATTGTATAATCTTTGCAGACTGGTTGTATCTCCTTGTCATTTTAATGTGGATGTCCTGACTACTAATAAGGCAGGCTGTTTTCCACAGAGAAATTCTGATGTTTCCCCCTGTGACTGCCTTCCCATATCCTTTAAACTGTAATTCCAATGGCTTCAGACTTTTGCTCATAGACATAAAAGAAATATTTGAAGATTTCATGTGCTTATTCTTGGTCTATTTTTCCCTTATAATTTACAGCTCTAAATATTTCTTCCAAGATCATGTTTTATCTTTTACCTTTGACTATGAAACCTTTGCTGCAGAGAATTTCTAAATCCTGAATACTTACATTTTTATTTTTCCCTCTTCTCTTTTGGTATATAACTGAACTTTTAAAAAAAGTCTTTGCATCTTGAGGGCTGTATTTTTATTGTCTTTCAGTATTTTAGCATAAAATTAAAACAAATTTCAGGGCTGGAGAGATTGCTCAGAGGTTAAGAGCTTTGCCTGCTCTTCCAAAGGTCCTGAGTTCAATTCCCAGCAACCACATGGTGGCTCACAACCATCTGTAATGAGATCTGGTGCCCTCTTCTGGCCTGCAGGCATACACAGAGACAGAATATTATATACATAATAAATAAATAAATAAAAATTAAAAAAATTTCTCCAAGTATGTTTAACTTCTGCCTTTAAGTACACTTTTGATTCTCAGTCTAAACTGTTGTTTTACATGTGTATTCTTGAAACCACACCATGTGACTTTATTTAGGGTAGTCTTGCCGTTGGCTTGAATTTCTGAAATGACTGATGGTTACTAATGGCTCACGTGGTATTTGTAATTCAGAGCCCTAAGAGAGGGGAGTTCCATCTAGTAAGCCTAGCAAGAGGATGCAAGAGCGTTGTCACATGTTTTAAACACATCACCTTCCTAAAGGTAGAGGTCTAATCTTACCAGTGAGAAAACATCTCCATGACAACATTTACCGTCCTCAGCATCACAGTTTCCAGACAGGGGAGGGAAGCCTTCAATGCCAAGTCTTTCCAACCTTAAAAGTCAATTCTTTCCCTTACATCCCCACTCCTTACATCCTTATTCCACATCTTTGGTTTAGATTATGCTTGAGGAAAACATTGAATATCTACCAGTTTCTTCTATCTTTTTTTTTTAAGCTGTACTTTTTTCAGATAAGATCCAAAGTATCCCAAGAAGTTGAAAGATGAGGCCGTTCTTCTGTCAACTATGCATAAGTTATGTCAGGGACAAGAACGGTAAAGGGCAACGGAGCCTTTGGAAAGGTTGTCCAGCTATTATTTATTTTTAGAAGCAGTACAGGCTGCCACATCTTAGCCCCGAGTTTCCTCATTCTCTCTAATTAGTTCCAAATGTTCTTCACTGTTCTGCTGTCTTCTGCTCCAGACAGAAACCTAATGCCAGCAATGGGCACCAAGCCCTCGCTTTGGCCTTTGCCCTTTATGACCCGGTCACTGCCTTTGGCAATTACTAAATCATGGACAATTTCAGCTGTCACATACTCTTGTATTTGACTCTGACCCTGGCTCTGGCATCTGAAGCCTCTTCAATTGATCTTCCATCCTCACATATGGCTTTGTTCCTGGTGTTCCTGGGGACAGACATGTCAGAAGGACTGTACCCATGCTTCAGAGTCCCCCAACTGCGTATCAACCAACTTGCCTTTGAAAGAGTCTGAGCCGCACCCTAGGAGTACATTTATAAGGTAGTTAAAGTTGCTGTGGAACAGGAGAAGTCTAGACGCCCCCTCCCTTCTCTTGCAAAGAGCGAAGACCTGTCTTTGTTGATTTATGATCTTGGAAAGCGGAGAAGAGCAGAAGATAAAAAGAGATGTGGAATGCCATGATAGAGAGGGTAGCTCCTGAGGACTCACTCCCGCCTGGACACACTGGACGACCTAGCTCTTGAAGACAGGCAGGGTTTTGTTTTGCTTTGTTTTGTTTTTGTCTTAATATTCCTTTTTTCAGCTTTTGCAATGTGTAATAGTATCTACTTTTATTTTTCCATGCTGAGGCCTTTGAAGTGCCACCAGGACTTTTTTCTGGGTTTGAAGAGATTTCTGAGTGGAATCGCTTTTTGCTTCAAGCTGAATTGGTGGGTCCCATTTCCTGTAGCACAGGTAAGCAAGGCTAGTGAGCAAGAGCCTGCTCTTGTCTGTTAGGCCACAAGTAAACGACTGATTTTGTCACATACGCACAGTCCAGCACTTCATCGGATGGATGTTTCCAGGAGAAGTTTTCTTTGATTTGGCCTGGTCACTTCTCTTCGGCCGTCTGACTTTGTGTTCACTGGTATGTGTGTATCTGAATCCCTGATAAATCCATGGATAAGTAAAGGGCCCACGATGCTAATAGAAAGCAGGTAGAAAAGTGAAGAGAGCAGCCACTGAAGAGATCATGTGACTTCGTTTGCCAATCAGATTCCAGAGAAACTATCTATTAAATGCGATGATCGCATTGTCTATCCTCTGGCTGAATTCAGGAACCTGCACTCGCATCGCCAAGCAGACCATTTGTCCATTCAGATCATTCTAGACTCTAACCTAACGGCTGTGTATAGAAGACTGTCTCAGAGACAGATACCAAGAGAAGTAGATGGCCAGAGTGAGAGTCGGATCAGCTACATTCTAAGGGCAGTTCCAGCCCTCCCGCGTTAGCTGAGATGGTTCTTCTTCTGAATGATGGGTTTCCAAAGAGTAAAATGATCCGTTACATTAGGTAAGTCTAACAGCTTTCCAGGGGCAATATGGGGAACTTCACAAGCACCTATTAACTGCGTAGGTTCATATCCCCTGGTGCCAGGGAACCACAGATGAGTAAATTTGCTAAACATGAATTAGTGCAAACAGAAAATCCATCCCCAGCTCGTGTTAGATTAGCCCTTCCAGCCACGGTTCCTTCTTTACTCTGAAGAAGAGAAGTGTGGGACCCGCATTAAACTCACTGTGGCCAGTGCCTCTGTTTATGGCTGCCATCAGTCAACTGAGGAAAATCCTTTCCTTACCTGAGGCTTAATTGGTTCCTCGGCTCTGCAGTCCCTCAGTGCTGTGGTCATCTTGTTCAGTGTGAGCTCAGGTGCAATTTTCTGTGAATGCTTGAGGCTAATGAGACAACTCTGGTTAGCCAGAGTGCCTTTTGCAGGAACTCACAGGAATGGAGCGGGATTCTAAGAAGCCTGGTGTCCTTGAGATGTGCTTGGGAAACCTTACATCTTTAGAGAAAAGACAAGGAAACTTCAGTAAGTGAAAATTAATCATCTGGAGCCTTGGGGGTTTTGCTTGCTCCTGATAAAATATGATCATTTTACACCATTCTGCAGCTAACATCTAGAAATTCCAAAATAAATATAAAAGATTAATTACCTATAGGTGGAAGAGTGAATACATGAACACAGACGGATTCCAATGGGAAGTCAATGTTTGGAAAAAAGGGAACAAAAATTTTTCTCATGTGTCTGTGTGTGAGGGGGGAGACGGTTGGTAGAAAGCAAGACTTAGTTTGTGCCAACCATGTGTGAAGGTTTCAATGTGTCTGTGTCTGTGTGTGAGGGGGGGGACGGTTGGTAGAAAGCAAGACTTAGTTTGTGCCAACCATGTGTGAAGGTTTCAATGTCTCTTCTCTAAAGAGCTCAGTATAATCATAGCTGCTAGAACGTGAAAAGTGCAGAAAACAGTGGAAAAGAAAGAAGCAGAAAGGGTCATAAATTCCGTGTACAACTCTATCCAAATGAGTGGTCGGCCCCAGAACCACCCATGCAGAACTCAGACTGGCAGCAGCCGAGCTAAGTCAAAATGGACTGAACTGTGACCTTGTGTATTGATCAAAAGCCTGCTTAAGACTTTGGAGCTATGCAGAAAAATCCAGTCTCTCAATTCAGCACTCATGGAGTTGGCAATGTAATCCAGGATGGCTCAGAACATGGAGAACAAGGAATATATCATCCATTACTAAAAACAGTCAACAAAGACTGACCAACACATGACTCAGACATTGGAATTATCAGACAGTCATCTTATAGTATTAAACTGTGCTTGGCAAGATAAACACACACACACACAATGCAGACAGAGTAGAAATAAACCTCAACAGAAAAGATAGTAAAAGGACCACATGGTCTGAAACTGTCTGGAGTCTGGTTCTTGTTTGGAGGAGTCCTCAAGATGAAGGTTTAGGACAACCTGAAACAGAAGATAAAGAGCTAGCTTATGCTTTGAGACTCAAAAACGTTCTCAGAGCTTTCTACCATTTTCATTTTTCCAAATAGTTTGTAATTTGGATTTATTATCTTTTTTAGAAGTGATAACACTGACACTCGGATCCAGCAGTGGTGGCGCACGCCTTTAATCCCAGCACTCAGGAGACAGAGGCAGAGGCAGGCAGATCTCTGTGAGTTCGAGGCCAGCCTGGTCTACAAGAGCTAGTTCCAGGACAGGCTCCAAAGTTACAGAGAAACCCTGTCTCAAAAAACTAAAAAAAAAAAAAAAGGGAAAGAAATGAAATGAATGAAATGATAACACTAACACTTGAGAAGTTGTTTCTATGCTCAAGCATCCAAATCTAGAGAAAAATGAAAATGAAATTTGAACCCACACTGTACTTTGGTTTCAGTATATATACATATATGTGATGTATATACATATATATTACTGTTTTTTTTTATTAAAGTTTATATTTGAAATAGCCTTTAACTAATTTGAAGGTCATTTCTTACTTTATCACTAACCATAACCACTCAATATTTGTCTTACATCATAATGGGAAGATTCTTTCTTTTACTCTTTTTTCAATCTTGATGGAACACTGTCTCCATGTCTATCATTTCCTGAAGGTAAATCAAAAACTAATTAAGAAATTGTCAGATGTAAGTACTCAAAAATTATTGATAATCTTATATGTGAATGTCTAAATATACAGTTTAACAGAGGTTGTCAGAGTAGACTTAAAATTATGATCTAGGTTCACAAAGAATCAATAAAAAGCCTAAAAACTTATGACCTAATGGCTGGAGAAATGGCTGAGCAATTAAGAGCATCTACATTCTTGCAGCAGACCTGAATTTGGTTCCTAGCACCCCCGTCAAACGGTTCACAACTGCCTGTAACTCCTGCTCCAGGGGATCCAATGCCCTCTTCAGGCCTCTGTGCGCACTATGCCCAAGAGCACCTATGCCATAACACATTGTAAAAGTTAAAATAAAAACTTCAAAACTAGAATCTAACCATGTACTACTCAAGGAAAATCACTTCAAATGTATTGAAATGAGTAAACAAAAGGATGGAAAATTACATCATGTCAATACGATTGTTTTTAAAGGGGAGGCGCTATTATTAAAGAATCTAGTGTTGTCAGTGTTACACAGTGTAGACTTCAGAGCAAAGGCCGTCACAAGAATCCTAGGTATGTACATACCCAATAACAGGACCAAATAACGCATAAAGCGAAATCTAATAGAGTCGAAGCAATGATTTACATGGGTGATTTCAGCCAAAGACTTCCATATCCCACTCTTGGGAATTACAGGACTAACAGACATAAATCAGCTAGGACATAGAAAAAATGAATAGCCCCCTTTCCCCTCAAGCCCTGCAAAACACTCATTGCAGCAGGCTACACCCTGGACCACAACACTCACCTCAAAATTGGATTCTAAGAGAATCTAACTAGAGATTGTTATTGGGAAGGAAGGAAAAAGCCTTAAAATATACTTATAAGACTATTCTATAGAATCTGAGGATCACAGAGGGACTGTCACAGGAAGTGGGAAACTCTGAGCAGGGTGTACTCATCCAGCTGATGAAGGAGGATCACACACTCAGGCTAGCCTGGATTACTGTGTGGGACCCTGCCAAGAGAAGAGGAAGGGGTAAAATGTACCTAAGATTGAATACGACTAAAATATGATTTATTGGCATCCAAAAGTACAGATAAAACAATACTGAGAGGGAGATTTACTGAATAGAGTTTTACATTTTGCCAAGGAGAAAAGTCTTAAGTTACCTAAATTCATATATGAATTTTAAAAAAAAATAGAAAGGAGAATATTAACCAAAACTAAGCAGAGAAAAATAAAAGAAGAAATAGAGAATTACATACAAAAAAGAGAAAACATGGTAATTATTTACTATAAGTAGAGTTGATAAAACACTGGCAGAGCTGATTAAGATTTGAAAAGGAAAAAATAATTCCTAATATCAGGCATAAATCAAGTGATGTTGTCACTGATCCTTCAGCCATAAGTGTGACAGAGGGACACTATGAACCACTCTGTGTTCACAAGTTTGATGACTTAGAAAACAAGGCTCAGCTTTAAAACTTCAGAGGCTAAAATGAAATCACTTGATGTAATAGGGTTCATATAAATATTTCTGTAATCGTGTTCAAAATTGAATTCTTAATTGAAAAATACCCCAAACAGATATCTATGAGCCAAGATGATTTCTCTAGAGAACACTACCAAACATTTTAAAATAAAATTAATATCCAATTTCTCACAATCTCCTTGAGAAAAAGAGAGGAGGGGAGATTTCCAAGGATTCTTTATGAGGCTGGGATTACCCCAAATATCTAAAGAAGACCAAGAAAAAGTAAATCTATACATAACAATTTATATGACTCAGATGCAAAGTCCTCAACTCAATATTAAAGAATTATTATACACCAAAACCAAGTTGGATTTATTCCTGACTCAAGGCTGATTGAATCATAACCTGTTATTGGGGTACACTGTATCTAGACTACACATTAAATACAGTACCCTATGGGATGAAATGGCATGAGAGACTAAATCCTAACCTATTGTTGGGGTATACTGGAACAAGGCTATAGGTTAAACAAAGTACCCTATAAAATGAAAAGGAATGAGATATTAAATCCTAACTTATTGTTGGGGTGCACTGTGCCTAGGCTATAGATTAAATACAGTACTTTATGGAAGGAAAGTATATGAGAGGTTAAATCCTAACCTATTTGGGGGTGCAGTGTAACTAAGCTATAGATTAAATACAGTACCCTATGGGATGAAAGGGGAGAGGAGGCTGGAAGAACGAATAGTCTGTCATGTAAGAACAGAGTCTTGAGAGAGGGTTATTAACAAGGGTTAGGAGCCACTCG
>JAQHUG010000167.1:1578235-1589919 GCA_028555095.1 Dicrostonyx torquatus
TTTCCTGCTTGCCCTCACCTTGCTAGCACATCTATTCCTTCATGGCATTAGAGCCTACTCTTTTAGGATTCCAGCATACACTGATGACCAGCTGAGACATCCAGCCTTGTGGACTGAGCAACAGCTGGATTCTTGGACTTTGTGTTCATGACCAGTTATTGTTGGATTAGCTGGACTGCAGCCTGTAAGTCATTATGATGAATCATATATATATATATATATATATATATATATAAAATTTATTATCATATATTATATATTATATTATGTATTAATATTTTTATTATATATTTATGTATAATATAGACTCATTCTATAAGTTAAGTTACTATAGCAAATCCTAAAAGAGCCACATAAATTATTTTCACATACTATATTAATACATTATATGTGGGATACATGTTATTTATATATGTGTATACATACATTATATATATATGTATATGTATATGTATGTGTATATGGAGAGAGAGAGAGAGATAGATAGATATTCATCCTATAAGGTCAGTTGCAGTAAAGAACCCTGACTAATCCAACCACCTAGTTCATTCTACAGGTCCTCAGTGTATGAATGGATGAGCACCCATGAAGAGACATTCACACAGCAGTTAAGGCTTTTGTCTTTGAAGCACCTAGCATATTCCAAACACTGTGCTGTGCTCTTTACATCTTGCTTTTAAGGTTCATAATAAGCCAAACAGCTGCCATCAGACTCTATTTTATAAACAAAACAGTGGGGACTTGGAGACATTAAGCAAGTTCTCAAGAGTAGCGCAACCAAGGGTAGAGTTTTTCTTTAATTGTGATGTACTGACATCATTTTGAAGCTGGATCATTGCCTTCAATCCATTCACCATCTGGGTCAGTTTTTTTTTTTTTTTAAAGAGGATGAGAGGGAAGATTTATTGACTTCACCTAATTCTTTAATAAGTAATAAAAAACGCAAATATTCCTTTGCTGTATCCCAATTACCAGCACAACGCATGACATATACTAGTTGTTCAGTAAAGAACTTTTGAGAGACAGGAATGAAAAACCTGGCCTGCGACACACCTCCTGCTCACGCCTCCCATGGCAAGCCTCAGTTAAGATACAGTAAGACTGGTTCTTTCTGCTGCAAATCCATTCTACTAGGCTGTCTTCATGTCTACTCTTTCTTCATGATTTTAAAGAGTCATCTTGCCATTGCTGTGTGATCTGATACGCTAGAGTTCCCCTCCATTTACCACCTTTGCCACCTTCTTAGGGAATAACAACACGCATTGTGTTTGGTAAAATTATTATTATTCTCATTTTTTCTCTCTTTGTGTTAGAACTAAAAAATTTTAATTTTTATCGATGGTTCCAGAAAAAGAGACTTTCAAAATATTTCAAGAGCTTTACATCAATTTTCAGTCTTCTGCTTTCTAATGAAGGGGGATTGTTTGCTTGTTTCTCTATCATAACCCTAAGGTTTCCGGTACATGTTAATGAATCATAAGCGAGTTCTAAATAATAACTAGAACAAGAAAAAGCATTTGTTAAATTTGTCAATATGTAAACACTGTCTAAGCACCTGACCTATATGTGTTAAGCCCCCAAATCCACAAAGGAAGCTTTAATATCTGAAATTTGTAAATAGTGCAGCCAAGGATAATAAAATCTTCCCATCGTCACATCCATGTTTTGTTTTCTCTTTTCAGAGTTGAAAATGTTAAGCTTAAAAAAAAAAAAGACAGAAACAAAATGTGGGTTATAAGGTTCGCTTTTCATTTTGATCCTTGTTAGATACTCTGGTTTCTCTTCATATCGTGTAAATCTTTCGCCTTTTGATCCTTGTTAGAAATGACACCATTAAGTTCCAACGCTGTTTTCTTGCATTCTGCAAAACTAAGAAAGCCCTCTGCTTTGCAGCTCCACTTTTTGCAAGAACCGTGGGAATCCAGTTACTATGTTCTCACTAACTGGTCCCTTCCATTGTTTTCACGGGTTTATGGTGGTTTACTAAACCCTGAAAATGGCTCTCCCTGTGAAGTCACACTGACCTCACGGAACCTGACCCCGCCCCTCTTCAGTAAAATGAAGACATTGTTGCAAAACCACCCTTTCACTCTTGCGGCATCCGATGTCCTCTGAGGTTTTTGTTTTGGACACTAAAGAAGCTTCAAAATGTTCCTTCTGTCCTTTATTTGCAGACTTAGAGAACAGCCAGTGCAGAATACNGAGTGCACCAGGAACTGCTTGTCTAAGGCTCCCTGGAGCTGGAATTATAAGTGAGAGTCGTCGTGCTCAGCTCTTAAAACTTGAATTCTGTGCACTGAGCTCAAGACCTAGAGTTTACCAGGCAAGGACTTAAGTGACTGAGCTCTCTCCCTTAGTCCTACATGGAGGCATTTTTGAGTCACTCTAATTCTACCCAGGTCTTATGCCTTCTTTTACTTTCTGTCCTTGGGTTTATACTCTGTCGTTCTACGCTGTTGTTCTTGGAAGCTTTGTGGAGAAATAAATGCACATGTTGGAGCTGAGATGCCTTACCGGACATCTGCACACTTTCCCATTGAGATGTCTGTGTGTTCTGCCATGGCCTCGTGTCTGCTTATACCATAAGCAGAAAGAGTAGTTCCCAATCTGCGTGCTGAAACCCCTTTGGTAAACTTCTGTCTCCAAAAATATTTATGTTACCATCCTAAGAATAGCAAAATTATAGTTATGCAGTAGCAACAAGAATAATGGGGTCACCACAGCATGAGGAACTGTAGGGTCACAGCCTTAGGAAGGCTGAGAGGTTTATAGTAACAACATTGGCTCGAATGTGCTTTGCTATTTCCTTGATTTATAATTTGCTTTCTTACTTGGTTTTCTATGTAGCTATTTTACCCTGATAGAGTTGAAAATAATTATCTATTGTAAAATATTCTTCAATGCTTTCCTGTTTTTTTATTATGTTTGCATTTAGGTTTTTAACTCTATGCACATTTTTGGACCTTTTAATATGTCGTGGTTTGAATGAGAAATGTCCCGCGTTCAAAGAATTGGTACCCATCTGCTCACACCATCTTGTAAAGTCAGGGACCTTTAGAAGTTTGGACTGAGTTGGAGGAAGTGAGTTCCTGTAGGAAGGGAGGACCCCATTCAAAGTCTGACCCCGTGGCTAATATGCCCATGTATATAAATTTATGGTTTTATAAATGTTAAATGCTTATAATGACATTAGAGATGTTTGTCACTAGCAAATGTACATTATCTTCTGTATTATCATATGTTCTTTGATCTATATATAGAATCTCTATTTCATCTCATTAAAAATTATTCTCCTTGATAGATGCTTTGGTACTTTGGCGATTTTGCCAGTACATATTTATGATAGCCTTTTATGTCTTCAGTAGGAAATATCCTCATGAATTAATTTATTGCAATTTCTAACTTAATTTTGTGAGATAAAATTTGTGCTAATTTTAATTCAAAAATTCATTTTTTACTAATTTTGAAGGGAATTTATATTCTTATTTGGGTGCTTTTACTGAGGAACAGAAATGCATCAATATACATGATTTTCTTGGTATAGAATCTCCAAAGTCTCTTCAGAAATGTGGTTATCTCAACAGTAGAAATTTTTCACATCCATGAATATAAAGAATCCTTCAATTCCTTCCTACCCTTTTCTGTTTCTTTAATTAAAGTCGGTAGTTTTCTGTGTTAAGATCTTTTATCTCCTTGCTTAATGGCATTCCTTATTTTAATGCTATTTTATAGTGTTGTAAGTCGGAGAGAGGTGCAAGTTGTATTCCTGGCACCCAGCTCCCAGCCCCCAGCCGCTGGCCCGCTCAGCCACTGGTTGCTTGTACCCGAAATAACCACATGAGATACTGCCTGGCCCATTATCTTTAGCCTCTTCCTGGCTAGCCCTCACATCATAAACTAACCCATTCCTAATAATCTATGTGTCACCACNAAAAAAAACAAGCTGAGAAACAACGTCTCTTGCTCTCTTAACTGGGGATGCCTTGTGACCAGCTGCCTAAGCTCCTGCCACCATTACTTCTCCACCATGATTGGATTCTGTCCTTGAATTGTGAGCCCAAATAAACCCTTCCTTCCTTGAGCTTCTTTTGTTGGTTATTTTGTCACATTCACAAGACACATAACTAATACACTTCGCATTGGTTTCAGGATACTCAGTGTAGACCCAAATTCATGAATGCTTAAGACTCTTATATAAAATTACATAGCATTTGCATATGACTTACGTACATTTTCCGTGTATCTGAAATCATCTTTAGACAACTAAAAATACCTAATGCCATGTAAATGCTATGTAAATAGTTGCTGTGCTGTATTGTTTAAGAAATCATAACATGAAAGAAAAAGTCTGCAATGTTTAGTACAGATGTAATTTTTTCCAAATATTTTTGATCTTTGTTTGAATAAAAACCCCCATCCTCCACCCCACAATGCAGAACCTATGGATGCAGAGGCCCCATTGTAATCCTCAGCCCAGGAAGATAAAATGCATTGTGCAAAAATAGAGCTATGACTGTTGAACTTGGCCCTGCAGTGCACAATATTTAAATAACACTGACTATGGATTAAGCTAGATTAAAATTGTGCTGGATTATTTCTAAAGATGCCTGCAACAGCATCTTCATCATGCCTGCCATTTGCAATGAGACTTGGCCATAAATTTCTCTTCCTGCTGCTCTGGAGCCAGAGGTTTGCCTTGTCAGTTGCTTTGATGACTCTCGTGTGATATAGACATAATGTCTGGACCGTTGAGGACTAGAGTGCACCTGTTGCGTTTGGGCTGCTGTCCTCTGAAGGAGGCCAGGTTTAAAACGTGGAGAATGGCAAAACTCTCAGATGGTAGTCCACTCCCACCAGCCTCCCGCCTCAGCAAGGCTAAACAAGTAAGGCCAGGTTAGAGTGACAGAAGAACCACCCACAGATCTGGAGACTCCCACAAAATAAACCATTTTTTTTTAAATTGAAGCCACTCCTTTTGGGGTTAAGTGTCAACCTATGAGTAATTCAACCACTATCTATATTGAAAAGATAGAAGGAGAAGTGGGGCAATAAAAGGGAGGTAAACTCTCTGCTAAAACACCAAGAAATTAATAAATAATACCTACAAAATATTACAAAAGGTAAGTCAAGAGAAGGCATGCAAGGCTATATTATCAGAGCTGTGGAAATAAGATACCGCGAGAAACAGCTATAGTGTTTAAAGTTGTTGCCTGGGGCCAGGCTGCAGGGTGGACCAAGGGAACACAATTTTTCATTAAAGACCTTTTAGTAGAATTTGATTTTTAACATGTGAACATGAATGGCTTTGATAAAAAAAAATTATATATTTTTAAATTGTCCCTTGGAGGTGTAGCCATGAGCAGTTAGGGCAAGGGAGGGCCTCCAGGATGGGAGATGAGTGCGGTCAGCTCAGAGCCGGTCTAGGGCTTTCTGTTGTCCATGCTGCCCCTGGAGCTTCATTCTCTCTTCTGTGTGTTCTCTGGGCTTTGGTTCTTGGCAACCAATTCAGAATGAGCCCCCCCTTTTTAAGTCTACAGGTGAAATAGTTTCGAAGAGTTGGCCAGCCCAGGAGACAGCCCATAAACTGTTCTTTTGACTCTGGATAATCTCTATCATGGCTGTATGTGCTCTAGAAACCGTTCAACAATTAAAGCCTGAAATAAAGGCCTGATATTTTAAATAGTTACTCCTGTTTTCTTCTGTTCACAATTGTGCACAGGCTGGTTACTGGGGAAGAAAAGAGAAACAACTGACTTGTAATTGCCTCCTGTATGTGTGTGTGTGTGTGTGTGNGAACCCTCCTACTCCATTATAGTAGATTATTTCTTATATTCTTCTCAGATAAATAACAATCAGGGTACATAAGTGAATACTTTGTCTATGTTGACTTCCTGGTTCTTTCTCTTTATAGTGGTGTCCTTGGGTTTTTACACATAAGATTATGTCATTCACAAATACAGATAGTCTTCTTTCTAGTGTGAGACTTTCACATAACTTGAATCAGTACTGTACAGAGTAACAGTATGAAATGACACATTCTTGTCTTGAAGAAAATACTTCAGATTTTCACCAGTGTTGTAGTTTAGACATGAAATGTCTGAAGACTCATGTTGAGCCCAAGGCATCCCTATTAACAGCTGGGGTCACTGAGAAATAGCTAGACCATGAAGGCTTTCCCATCACCAGTGGAATCATATCTTAATTGGCCATTGGGGAGTGGGTACTCTTTGGAAGAAGGCCATTGAAGACAAGCCTTTGGAGTATATACAGCTCATTCAATCCCCTTTCTCTTTTTCTGTTTCCTGCTTCTCGTGGGGTAAGCAGCTTTCCACTGTAATATTCCACCTTCTCTCAGGCCTAAGCGATCACAGACTGAAACTTATGAACCCCTGAACTCAGATAAATGCCTCCTCCTTTATGTTCTGTATCATTTTCCTTTCCTTTGGCTGGGAGAAAATACCCTGACCAAAGTAAAGTGAAGAAAGAAAGATTCATAGGAGCCTGAAGCAACTGCACACAGTGTGTCTACAGCTAGGAAGAAGAGGGAGATGAACGCCACCTGTGCTCAACTTACTCTCTGTTTTTTACACAGCTGGGACTCCACATCAGGGAAGGGTGCCACACTCATTGGTAGAATCAATTGACCTAGTCAAGACACTCTTCCACAAACAAGTCCTGAGGCCCGTCTCTCAGATTGTTCTCGATCTCATGTTAACAACTGAGATTTGTCTTCTCAACTTTAGCTGATGTTTCAAAAAGTCGAAAATGACTACTGGTTGTGGATTCATCATCTATGATATTTAATATACTGAGGTACATTCCTTCTATATTAACTTATTGGAGGAACTCATCATGAAATAACATTACATGCCTTTTTTTAAAAAAAAAAAAAGCTATTGAGAGCTGTATGATTTTCTCATTTGTTTAGTTAATATCACATGTATTAATTTGCATATGTTGAATTATCGTTGAATCCATGCATAGATCCTACTATATGATTACTATATATTTTAAGTGTTGTTGAATTTGTCTTAGTATTTTCTTGCAAAATTTTCTCGGTGTTGGCCTTTAGTTCTTCACTTACAATGCTTGTTTGGGTTTGGTTTCAGGATCAGAGTGCTGTTTCAGAAGGACTGACATTAATTATCCTTTATATGTTTGGTATAATTCAGCGGTGCCATAGAGCCCTTCCATTGGTTACTTATGTTTTGCCATTACAAAATACCTGATAAAAGCAGCTGAAGGCAGGCAGGCTTTGTTTTGTCTTACAGTTTTAGAGGATACACTCTATCATGGTGGGGAAGATAAAGTGTCCACAGTTAGCTGCAAGGCAGAAAAATGCTTGTGGTGTTTTCCTTTTCCTTTGTATTGAGATCTGTCCCAGGAGATGCTGCCACCTATATCGGGATACTTCCAGAGACAGGTCCAAGGCTTGTTTCATGGGATTCTAGAACCTGTCAATTGATAATGGTTATCAGATATCACTGTTTTTTATTTTCATGTTAATAACTTACCAATAATTGGCTCAGTAAGTAAGTTCCTGATCCTGATAATTGGTTCAGTTTTTTTACCTGCTACTAGTCTATTATGACTCTTTCTCTTCATTCATTAGCCTTGATGAACCATGTGTTTCTAGGAATGCATTGATTTCTTTTAGTTGTTGCTGCGTAGTTGCTTATAGTGGTTTCTTAGGATCCTTTATGTTTCTATGATATCAGTTGCAATGTGTCGCCTTTCATTCAAATTTTATTCATCAGAACATTTTTTCTTTTAATCTAAGTAAGGGCTCTTCAGGTTTATTTATTTATTTTAAGTGTCTGTCTAAGTATTTTCTGGTTCCTGCTATTGTTTTCCTGGCTCCTATTGCACTTATTTCTGGTTTCTAATATGTTGTTTCTTTTCTTTTTCTATGTAAAAAAAATCTGACTTGTTTTTCTTTTCTTTTACCTCCCCGAGATATATAGTTAAGCAGTTTATTTGAGCAATTTCTTTTTCTTTTCATGTAGGTATTAACCTCGTTAAATTTCCTTCCTGGGACAGCTTTTGTGGTCTTCAATGTTCTTTGTTACATTGTGTTTCCATTTTGTATTTGTTTCCAGTATAAGATGTTTTTCTCTGTTAATTTCTTCTTTGATGTAGACACCAGGAGAAACCCACCTGAGCATTTCTTGCTTTATTTCATCTTAAAAGAAAATATATAAGGATAGGTTGATGGAAGGGATTCACAGTGTCATTTCTAGAAACGGTTTATTGTTCTGAGATGCTCTCAGACTGTGCATTGGTTTCCTAGGTGAGTAGACAGACACCGGGGACTGAAAGAGAGCAGGTTAGCCAAATTAAGACCACAGCTTCTTTTGTCTGATTTCTTCACCTGTCAGCAACTCAATAAACAACCTTACATCTTCCCAGGAAATCACTGGACAGAAATGAAATGAAGAACAATGGACCGAACATTTATTCCTGCAGATGCTCATAAGATCATCCCAGGGTTGCTGTGCACTTAATCTTGAAAGTAGGGAAAATCAAAAAGAATTACAGTACCTGGTGCTTTCTAGGAGCCACAAAAATGGAGTGCAAATATTGTTATAAAATAACAACCTTTTGAGGGGCAACGTGACACAGTAAGAATACAAGGCTCTGGTTACAGCCGGAACACAGGCATGGCTCAGTGTTTGTGAACCACCATCCTTACTGGAGTCCAGGGCTTGACTTCTCTATGCTTGACTCAGGGGACTCCATACATGTTGATCTTTTCTTGTAAGCACTCTGAATGTGAAATCATGGCTGAGAGTTTTAAATTCCTGTTTCCCTAAGCACTCATTTGAAATTAAATTTCAGCATAATAAATCAATACAGACATAAGTATGGTGTAGGAGGTTCTTCTGTTCATGTATTGCTTTCATTGGTTAATGAATAAAGAAACTGCTTTGGGCCTGATAGGGCAGAATTTAGGTAGGCAGAGAAGACAGAACTGAATGCTGGGAAGAAGGGCAGAGTCAGAGATGCCATGAATCTTCTGCCTGAGATGACGCTGGTTAGAATCTTGCCGGTAAGCCACAGTCACGTGGCGATACACAGAATGGGTTAAATTAAGATGTAAGAATTAGCCAATAAGAAACTAGAGCTAATGGGCCAAGCAGTGATTTAATTAATACAAATTTTGTGTGGTTATTTCTGGTATAAGTTAGCCGGGCAGCAGGGTCAAACAAGCGGCTCGCTCCATACAACATAACTACTTGAAACATCAACCTTTATTACCACACAATCATGGACTTTAGAAATCCAGGTGAGTTAAACCAGGTTCTCCTCTTAGGACCTGACCAGACTAACTGTAGTTGAAGACCAGCCTGGTTCCTTCTTTCTTCATTTTGTTGTTGTTGTTTGAGACCTTCACATATGCACATAATGTGTTTTGGTCAAATCATCCCCAATTTCTTCCCTACTCCCCACTGCTTTTTCCTCTCAACTCACGTGGTCCTTTTTAAAGCCACAGTATACTTGGTATGCTGCCTGTGTGTGCGTTGGTTCTTATCTGGAGGTTCTGGGAGGAATCTAGTTTCTGGGTCAGTCAGGTGATTGGATGAATTTAGTCCCTTGTGACTGTAGTCCAGAGGATCCCATTTTTTCCCCTAGTTGTAGAAGGCATTTGTTCACAGTTCTAGCTGTCTCTCTCTGGTAGTTCCATGTGGCTTCCTTCACCTCAGCAATGAATACCATTACGGCTGAAATAGAAAGAGCGTCCGCCATAATGTACATAAGTTGAAAACTTGTTTCCAATCTGGTAGATCTAGTTATTGAGAGATGATTAAATTTTATCAAAGAAAAATGAGGGATATAATCTAATTGATGGATTAATTCACTCTGAGCTATTCAGAATTGAATGGCATTTATAGGAAGTGATAGAAACTATGGGATATAGTTACTGTGATTATGTCCTGGGGAACTCTGTTTTGCATTAGGCTTCTTTTTGTGTTTTATGGCTACCAGAAGTCTAGAATCTATGTGTTACCATTCCCGTCCACCACCATGTTCTGCCCTACCATGGGCCTAGATGCCATGGAACCAGCCTAGCATGGGTTGAAAGCTTCAAAACCAAGAGCTTAGGAAAAAAACCTTCTCCACTTTGTGTCAAATAGCATGTTACTACAGAAAAAAGCTGAGACATCTCCCAGATACTGAGTTCCTACCACACCTTTTTCTCCTAACTGATGAAAACCTTGCTTTGGTGGGCCTCATGGGATTGGAATAGTGCCGTGTATATGATCATCCTACCTTAAGATCAGGGGATGAGCAGCCATAATGGCATCTGTAAAATCCCTTGTGCCTCACAGTACAGTGATGAGAGCCAAAGGCCTGATGTCACCTCAGAATTCAGCACACTATGCTGCCAGCAGCCTCGAGGCTCACCCACATTTCCTTCAGGTTACCACTCAGCTATTGGCCTTTTAGCAAAATGTTTTCTGAAAACTCTCTAAATTTCCAATACATCTTAGCACCTTCATACTGCTGCCTTTTTTTTTTGTCTTGGCTCTTTTCTCTTTAAATTTTGACATCTGGCTTAATTGTTTTTCTTGAGAAGGACCCAGGTTCAATTTCTAACACTCACACGGGGGTACACTACTTCCTCTGGCAACAGGCATGCATGTGGTACACAGACATACATTCAGGAAAATCACCCTGAATAAAATAAATGTTAATTTAAAAAAATCATACTATATAACAAAAAGTATATTTTGCTTATTTGTACTGTTTGTCTCCATTTTATAATCTTAACAAGATTACAGATTTTTATTTTTATCTCTTGACGTAGTTTGGATTTTCAGAATGGTGGTGGCACTCAGCAAATATCCATTTAAGGAACAACTGAGAACTTTTCAAAATATGAATATGTTTAAAGACAATAACAGCTTCAAATGTGTTCCCTGAACTTTCCATTGCTGCTCTATTTCCTTGCAAGAATACGGCCTTGCAGAAGGGACTATCCTCTGGGCTGGAGGAAATGGCCAAGTATGGCACAGTTGGCAGGAAGTGCATCTTGAGATACAGTGTAGAATCCATGACTCGTCAAAGACGAAACAACCTGTGCAAAGAGAAATCAAGAGAAACAGTTTGTAAAGTCAAGCCACAAACACTTGGATTTTCTTTGTCGGGGACAAGTCATGAGACTTGGGAAGTCACTTAGCCCTCTGGTCCTCTTTCGTCACTAATCATACGAGGGGACACAATGCTGTCATGATTGGGCCATCATCATGAGAGTAACGTGAGATGCAGTTCAGTTAGTGAACAAATCATGCATGCTCTCTCTTGATTTCTAATGCCTCACCCAGCCTGTTCACTCTTTTGACTGCCAGGAGAAGGGTGGCTCGGGTTTCATCAGCTTCTTCTTCATCTTACCTGTGATCAATTATAGAAATTACCTTTCTTTATACAGTAGGGTGATATTTTGGTGAAAGGAATGTGGCTGAATTAAAAACAATAGTCTTGAGTTACACTAAGAGTAGCTAGTCCACAATGACAGTAATATAGATATATCAATTCACATAGTAAAATGTCTTCCTTAAACTCCCCCCCCTTTTTTTTCTTTTTCTTTTCTTTTCTTTTTTTTTTAGACAGGATTTCTCTGTAGCTTTGGAGCCTGCCCTGGAACTAGCTCTTGTAGACCAGGCTGGACTCTTAATATATCT
>JAQHUG010000167.1:1596440-1659197 GCA_028555095.1 Dicrostonyx torquatus
AGAGTAATACAAAATACAGGAGAACACTCCCACATCATATTGCAATGGTTGAAATAAGCTTTGTCCCCACAGGCTCGTGTATTTGAATACTTGGTCCCTAGCTGGTGGAACTGCTTTGGAAGAATTAGGAGGTCCTTGTTGGAGGGGGTGTGTCACCAGGACTGGGCTTTGAGGTTTCTAAAGTCCATGCCAGGCTCAGTTTTCTGTTTGTCTCCACCTTGCAGATAAGATACGAGAGCTTAGTTGTGGCCTCAGTGACATGCTTGCCTGCCATGCTGCCATGCTATCTGCCATGATGGTCATAGACGGACCCTCTGAAACAGCAAGCCAGCCTCCAATTAAATATTTTCTTGTATGACCTTGGTCATAGTGTCACTTCACAACAATAGAAAAGTAACTAAGATATCATCATCCCAAGGACTCAGAACAATCTACTCGGTGACTATGCACTAGCATGTCAACTACAACCATAAGAGTGATGGAAACTGTGGAGTGTAAGCTATGGGTCTAATGTTTGACTAACTGCCTATGGTTAATGTTTCCATCCATCTAGAACTTCATATATGAGTAACCACGGTATGGGAGATCCAAACAATCAGCCATATGTGGAGACGGTATGTTCATCTACATCCTTCTGAACGTAAGACACTGCCTATGTGGTCACAATTACTGTGCAGATTATTGGACCCCTTGGCCTTACAAACTATTTCCATATTATTGTGTGGGTCTTGAATAGATCATTAAGTTTTTTTTTAATTCCTTACTCTTGAGAATTTTATGCATGTGGATAATGAAATATGATTATATTTACTCCTATTCCCCATCCAACTCCCTACATATCCTCAATACCAATATAATCTATCTATCTATCTATCTATCTATCTATCTATCTATCTATCTATCTATGGTCTAATTCAATGTATTTATCTGTATCTACAGTTCATCAACCTCTAAGGCAAACTAAAGCTGTCTATAAGTGCATGGTGTGTGGTTATCCCCAGAAGCATGGGAAACTTACCAGTGGCCATATCCTCAATAAAGAATAATTTTTGTTCACCCAGCAAATTTAAATAGATCAGTTTAAAGAAACTGCTCTGCCTTACAGTGAGCCCTCTCATTGTTACTCTTACCAATGGATTATGCCTTCATGGTAATGTCATTTGTGAAGCCAACCCATTTGGCTCTGTTAATAGAACACCTGTTTCCTAGGGCAGCAGACACTCTAGAGAATGGTCCTGCTCCTGGTCTAACCTGACTCGCCTCTCCACTGTCTGATGCCCAAGCCTCTACCCTTAATTCCTCATCTACTAACCTGATGAATGTTATGCTCATTATATATTCATGTTGTTGTATTACACACCACACTGGATTTGTATTGGTCAAATGAGCCAGTCGCCATGAGGCTCCTGCCGCAGATGGAAGTACCGTAGAACCATCCGGTAAGTCACCCACCTCGTGGTGACATACAGACTTTTACAATGGGTTAGTTTAGATATGAGAGCTAGCCAGGAAAAGGCTGTAGATAATGGGAAAGGCAGTATTTAAATGAATACAGTCTCATGTGGTTATTTCGGGCAAGCAACCAGAGGCTGAGCGGGCCAGCGGCTGGGGGCTGGAAGCTGGGTGCTGGGAACACAACACGCACCTCTCCGCCACTTACAACAGTCAAACAGGCAGACTGAGCACAGATCCTGATGAGAGGTAGCTTAGATGTACCATCTAGACTGCCTGTTATAGTCATTTCAACCTTGGTACCTTGGCCGCTTCTGCAACACCTTTGGCACTTTGCAAAGGTTCCTTCTCTTTGTTTTCATAATAGCATTGTAAGGCAGGTTCTGGTTTCACTCCATTTTACAGAAAAAGAGATTATAACCTAGACATCAGATTATAAACCCAAGGCAGTCAGCTTCAGATCTCAGTTCTGAAACACCACAGGGGTTAACAAAAATGTCACACGGGTCAGAGAAACAGCAAAATCAACAAGAATTATAAAAAAGGAAATCTTATTTAGCTGCATAGAACCAGAAAGGCTCCTTGCAGTCAGTTATACTTGATCTATGGTTTGACTGGTAGGCACCGGTGAGCTACAAGAATGAATGGCTAAGTGTTCAAGGGCTCTTGTTCTGAGGTCCCAACCTGTCTCTTTTCGGAGTTGTGCCCCGTTATCAGATACCTAGCAGTGTACAAGATAGAATGTCTCCTTTGTCCATCAAACAGTCCAAACAGTGTCTTTTAGATGTCTCTATCCTTCAGAAGGCTTCCAATTTCTCCCTTGGTCATTGTTATCTCTGGAATGGTACATTCCTTCTATAAGCATGAAAGGACCTTGAGTAAGGACAATGACCCAGGCAGGAGATCTGCTCTCAGCCATGTCAAATGAGTGAATTCATAACCCATCCCAGGGAAAAGCTTTCATAGTTGCTCTACCCCACCTATTACTCCTAATCAGGGACAGATGGTGGTGGGCTATTTAGTCTCCATGCATTTCCTGAATGGGACATGTTTCTACTCTTAATTTCTCTTGATGGATAAACTGAGGAGAACGCTAAAGTGAGATGATTATGGAGAAACTTAACATGGACTTCTCAGCTACTGTGGCCCCTCTCACTCCGTCTGCTTCACAAAA
This sequence comes from Dicrostonyx torquatus, assembly GCA_028555095.1. Lineage (NCBI taxonomy): Eukaryota > Metazoa > Chordata > Mammalia > Rodentia > Cricetidae > Dicrostonyx > Dicrostonyx torquatus. The sequence goes on from JAQHUG010000167.1 coordinate 1,599,067, forward strand.
AGATAGCCATTTTAGTAAGTGTGTACTCTGTTTTCTGCTGAAGGTACAGCTCCAAGAAAAGCCTAGTGTCCACTGTTCACTGCAATCGTACTGACCACAGCAAAAACTGTTGTCGGGAACCCTACTGTCTTAATCTATGACTTCCACTCTTTTCCAACACAATCTTATTGGTCAGAATCTTTTTGGCTAGCCTTGGGTCTCTCCTCATAGAACTGTGCCTCTCCAGATGTGCCATCATGGGCAGCCTCACCAAATTTGTTGTCTCCCTAAGTTTCTACTTGCCCATTCCTAACATTAGCATATTTCTTTTTCTGTCTTGAGTCTGACTCTCAGTTTCATTGTTTTTGCTCATTGCATTCCCAAATAATCTTTGCTCTGACAGAGGAGCTTTTAATGTGAGTTTTTCTAAAAGATACTTTTGAAACTCCAAAGTGAGGTGACTCAAATCATTCAGTTTTATAAATGATCTTGGCCCTACATCTCTGTCAGTGCAAGTACATGTTAGTGAATATGCACACATGTAGGTCTCATGTGTGGATATATGTATATATGTGTGTGTGTGTGTGTGTGTTAGGGCTTTTTTTATTACTGTAAAGAGTCAGTTTGATCACAACAACTCATAAAGAAAACATTTAATTGGGGTGATTCACTTACAGTTTTAGAGGTTAAGTCCATTATCAACATGACAGGGAATATGGTGGGCTGCAGGCAGATATGATGCTAGAGAGCTTGGTGCTCCATCTTGCAGGCAACAGGAAGTCAAGTCCAACCCCCACAGTGACACACTTCCTCCAACAAGGCCACACCCCCTAATAGTGCTACTCTTAGGCACAAGGAAAAAAGACACAGAGTTTGGAGGTGAGCAGTGCTCAGCATCTGTGGAGGAATAATGATCTGGTGTAGACTATCCCAAGGAGGAATAATGACCTGGTGTAGACTATCCCAATAAAATTCAAATGAAAGAGATGACAAAAACCAATGAAGTGAAGAAATAGTGGCAAATACCCTTTAACATATTACTCACCTAGAATGAGAGTATCATGGGTGAAAAACAAAACTGCTCTGATAATTGGGAAGAGTCAAATTATTCAAGAGTTTATTAAAGTGATACGAAATCAATACTAATCACACTGGGCATGTTTTGTTTCTATGGTTTCTGTTGGGAGAAGAATGCCCCACTCCCTAATCTCGACCATCTCCTTGTGAAGAACTTCAAGTAGTATGGGATTTTATAGGTTTGTTTAGAAATTTTAAAAAATTTATTTTTATGTTCGTGTATTTATATGTATACAGGTATGTGTGTTTGACTGCCTGTGGAGCTGAGAATATGCCATCAGGTTGCCTTGGAAATGAAGTTACAAGTGTTTAAAAACTACACGATTTAGGTTCTGGGAATTGAATTCAGATTCCCTGGAAGAGCAGTGACTGCTCACAACCACTGAGCCATCTCTCCAGGCTATATTTAGAATTTCTATTGGCTTCTATTTGTGTCTTGTTCCTATAGGATCTTGCTTAATTTTCCCCAAAGCAAAGATCATCCTTGATCGCTGATCATGTCACCGGGATACTCTGTACATGTTCAGTGCTAGACAGGTCTGGATTCTCACAAGGGAACTAGATCAATTCTATGCCCTCGAAGATTGATTTTTGCAGCCCATGAATGGACACCTCTAGTGGCTCCATTACTTTCTGGTTTATTTTGGTCTACTCGTTCCTTTTCCTGTTACATAGTCATTTTATGAGATTTTGCTTCATGAATTAGCATACCTAATTTAGGCCATTCCTAACTCTTCTCCTCTGTTTCAACGGCTTTCTCTCTTTCTTTTTTTTTTTTAATGTTGTTGTTTCTATCATTTATTTGACTTTTACCACAAATTGGCAAGGCAGGCCATTTAATTAATTTAATTTAAAGAATTGAAAACAGAGCAATAGAAACCCTAGCTAAGACAGAAGTTGGTCCCAGGTCCTGGGCATTGCTGTGATAGTCCAGACCATGCTTTTGCTCTGAGGAAGGTGGACTTTGGGATTTTGGACTGGAAAAGCAGTTGGGCCCTTTAAATTGACCCAATGAGCCATACTAGTGGAAACATGGAAGGCAGTGGTGCTAAGGTGATTTGAAATGTGGAGGAATGCTTAGGAAGCTTCAGAGAAGAAAAATCTTTGTATGTGACCTAGAGACCACTCTTGTGATCCTTTGGTGAAGAGTGGACTGCCCTTTGACCATGTCTGAAGGGTCTAACTGAGGCCAAAGCGAAGAGTTCTGGATTGATTGTGCTGGCAGAGGAAATCTTAAAATAACCTAGTATAGACTCTGTTCTGTAGTTATTGGTGTTTATTCTTATGCAGATCTATAATTAAAAAGGAGCAAGGTGAGTAGGAAAAAATACAAAATGTACAGTTTGAGGAGAAAAGGGCACGAGGAAGTAGAATAGAGCTAAATTCTGGGTTGAAGGAGGCAAACAGATTAAAGAAAAGCCTGTTGTTAAGTGGGACAAAGGGAGTGGTAACCTCAGGGCAAGATTCCACCCAGCGAAGCTTCCCACCAGTGAAAAGGAACTAAAGAAAAGTTTCAGGCCAGTCGTGATGGTCCACACCTTTAATCTAGCACTGGGAAGGCTGTGTTCAACCTGGTCTTCAGAGCGAGTTCCACAGGAAACCAGCTTCGGAGATGGTAAAACATAATCTGACTCTTATTTGGATAAACTATTTTTTTTCTGCATGCTCCCCAGTCAGAATAGGAAGAAATCAATCTAAAGGACAAACCCTGAGGGTTGTCTCTCAACGTGCCCTGTTAGCTAGATGGTACCACCTGTTCCCCTCAATGGCTTGATAACCGGAAGCTACTGAGGCAGAATGACTTTCCTAATGCAAAAGGTCCTTGGTGCTGTGATCTTTGTGTTTGGAATTCAAGTTTGCATAAGACAAATACATTACTATGTTTGGGCTGTTGAATTTTTATGAGATTTAAAGCTATGTGTACAATAACTCCCATAAATGTCTTCCCACCCATAGTATTCTGATTACTTTCATTAGAGAGAGAGAGACTGTGTATCCAAGGTTCAGAGTCATTTGTCCAAGGTCATTTCACCGTGGGGGAACTGAGTCACAACTTGTCCTCCAGTACCACATTTCAATCCCTGCCCTCATGACACTCCTGATGGCTCTTCCTCCTCTCCATCCACACTCATCTTTCTCCCATCAATATGTTGTATCTCCTTCCTGGACCATGCGCTTCTCACTTTGAAAGATGCCATTGTTTTGGAGACATGGCAGAAGCAGGTGCCATGCCACCTAGCCAATGGGTACTTCTTCCCGCAGCTAGGGGCAGCAATGTGAAAATAGGACACAATGACTGCCTATTTCAGCTCTCCCCTTGAAGCCGCATCCACCAGTCAAGTTCCTAAGTGCCCCCCACTCCTGCCCCCAATTCCTTACATCCTTTGTCTTCGGGCATTTGTCTGTTGGAGCGAGCAGTGTTCTCCTTCAAGAGGTTTCATGGGGAATAGTCAGCTATCTCAGACAGTAGAGAGCCTGACAGTTTCTGGGTCTCAGGGAAAGGGAACAAAGGCAGTTTGTGTGAGAGGAAAACATGAATCTGTTTGGCCTCTGACTGAAAGACATAAGTAAGAGACACGGAACTGTAAACCCCAGGGTGAGCTGTTTCTTCTGAGTTCCCGGGCTTCCCCTGCACTCTGCTGTGGAAACAAATGCTTTACGGAGGGCAATTGTAACCAACGGTTCCCAGTAGGAGCTGCCTGTGTTTTTCTTCACGCTCTTCGTGCTGCTGTGGGGTACTGAAGTGGCTCAGAGGGGAAGAGTCTTGCCACTCTCTGGTCCATCTTGCAACTGTCCCATAGATGCTAGCTCATCCCGTCTTTTAGACATCACCCTTCTCTGTCAGCCCGGGAGCTGACTTTATAGGGCTAGAAGAGCTCACAGAGTGGGTTCTGGGTGAGTGACTATGTCTGAATGGCGAAAGTTAAGTGAATGTGTTTGAGGTTCCAGCTGGGGGCCAGACACTGGGCTGTAAGCTTTTACTGGTGACCTCCTTTCCATTGTCCAACTGCTCTCCTAGGGTGTCAGCTGAGTGCAATGTAGCCTAACCTTGAGTCACTCAGGTTGTAACTAAAGTCTTGCTGCCATGTGTGACTTCAACGTGCAGTGAATCTAAACCAGTTTCTGCCTGGAACAATTTTGAAGACAATTGTTCCTCCTGGGGCCTTTTCACGGGCAGGCCCATTGATCTCCCTGGGCTTGGCATCTGTGGACAGCTAAGAAAAGGAGATTTGAGGCTCCTTCACTTTCCCAGCTAGTGTCTTCTATGTATCAGGAAAATAACTAGCTGTGTAATACAACACCAAGGTCTAGAGAAAGAGTAGACTATCCGGAGTCCCACAGATCAGGACACCAAGTCCGCCTCTGTCTTACCATGGGTGCTTCATAAGACAAATACTTGGCTTTGCTGAAGGTTCCAGTTTACTTATCTGTTACACGGAGTTGATAAAAAAAAAAAACCCTGTTCACTGGGTTGTTAAGAAGGTTAGATCAGATAATCTTTGCCATGTGCTATCTTATATGTATGCTCTTCTCATCTGTCCTGCAAGCCCGGCAGAAGAGCAGAAGCTGGGTGTGCATGATGTCACGAGCAGGCATGTTACAGCTAGAAGAAAATATAACTAGTAGGCAAAGACTTGAGAATGACTTTAGGTCATTCAGGACGGGGGCTGGACAGAGAAGTCGTTTTTGGAAAGGGTATTGGTTAATGAAGAGGTTCCTAACTGGTCAAAGTGCTGGAAATAAATGACCACATAGTGTTCAGCCTAAAAGGAGATATTTGTAACCACACACCCTCCACCCGAGGCTCAAGGAACCCTGTGGAGGGGGAGAAGGGAATGTAAAAACAAGAAGGAATGGAGCGCCATGGCCACCCTTGGGCTCACAGCTGCTGTGACTACCTGCATTGAACCCACACGCACTTGGGGCCATCGTCACCACATCACAGAGTGAGGAAGCAGTTATGAGGTCTGTCTGAGGTCTGTGAGTAGCCAATGTCTGCTAGAGGAGGGAGAGACATTTTCTTCAGTATCATAGCCAGTGGTGAGATGTCCATGCTCCAGTGAAACCCACTCCCTCCCACTTCTGAGAGTAACCCTAACAACTCCCACCCATTCACAGAAGTCAAATATAAGACATGAAGTAGAAAAGAAACTAGTTAGGCAGAAGAAAGGGAACTTCAGAAGTGGGAAGGGCAGCAAGCGAGGGCAATGTAGGACCTCCATGATCAAAATACTTTGTATACAGTACGACAATGTCACAATGAAACCCACTGTTCGGTACTGTTAACACAGCTAATACCATGCTACTTTCTTAAAGGAGCAAGCCAACGTGGAAAGGGCATAAACTGGAGTACCCACCCACTAGCCAAACACACAGCAGGTCTTCATAGTCTGTATACTCGTAGCTTCAGTATCATTGGTGGCCTATAGTTTTTACTGTGAGGGCTGGGTTGTTAATTTCGTCTATCAGAATTTTTTTTTGCATCAGAGAGCAAAGAGGAAGACAGAAATGGTGAGTGTTCAACAGTCTCCCAGGCATCGTGACCCTGACATGAAGTCTTTGGCGAGGGGAAGTGCTGACTGCCGTCAAAGGCAACAACTTTGCAAAGATGGTGTCATTACATGTTTAGCTGGCTGAGCTCATCTGTGGGCTCGCACACACTTCTAGGAGCTCTGTGTCATGTGTGATTCTTTTGCTGAATGCCTTTCTTACTATGCAGAGGAGAGATACTCAACACTTTCTTGGAAATAGAGCTGCTTGTTCCATCCAGACAATACAAGCTGATTACCGAGGTTAGCGCTATGTCTTGCTTTGATGTGCCTCATTTAAGACAATCTCGCCTGCCCTCCCTAAGAGATGGTGGGACTGGTGACGGGCGTGATTTGCCAGGAAGATAAGTGAGGGGGCTCCAGGTGATCAGCAGGCCCTGTGCTCTGTTCTCTGTGAAGTCGGGGTCACTAAAGGGTCAGCTTGGAGGACTGCATTCCATGGAGCTAGTACTGAAGAAATTGGGCTACTCTTATTTTCTCCAAGAGGTAATTGTCCCCCTAAAATGCATTGCCTGCAATATTTCAGGTTGTCTTGATTATATAAGAACTCACTCATACTGTCTTCTGTCCTGTGGGTAGTTCTGGCCTCGTTAAGGTCTGCAGGGAATGCAGAGGAAGGACAAGATGCAGCCTCTGCTCTGGAGGAACTCATTCAGCTTAAAAAAAAAGATGACAAAGCAAGAAACAATACAAGATAGATGCAGTATGCTCTTGATCCCGAGAATAAGTGGGACAGGGGAGTTAGAGACCACGTCCTTATGTTCTGGCAGATGCTGATCACTAATGAAATATTCATCAAACCATCTAAAAATGGAGACAAAAATTAAGTGTGTTTTAACTTTGGAATATGTGTGACAGGATACACACAGGCACATAATTTATTGTTATCTTGTTATTTAACTTCTATTTTGTGGTGCTTTTATACTTATATGTATCAAGCTATCATTCTTTATGACAAATTGTTATTTAATTTTATTATTGTTTATTAGGATTTTCCCTTGGTTTTGTATAATGACAAGAAACCTATAATGCCAAAACAATTAAAGAAATAACTAATATCATTAGTCACTATAGTCCCTGGCTTACATCTAGACAGGTGATTATACCTGGGATGGTGACAGGAAACTATTTTGGGAGAAGGAGCTTATTGATAAAGATGGTGTTTGGAAGAGGTAGACTCTCCATAGAGATGGTTAGGCAAAAGAACAGACTGCAAAGTTACAGATCATAGAGTTGAGAACAGGGGCCATTTGTTGTCTTGAACTGGAATGATATAATGACAGTTGTATTTAGGAGGATGTCATTATGGCATAGATGGAGTAGAACAAGGGGAAATTAGGGCATTTATTTTAAGAAAAAGCGCTAGTAGGCATCCATTCAGACTGGCTGAAGAAAAGGCGGTATTTAAGAACGTTCCAAATGGCCGTTCCAACTAAGGGGGAACAACCAAGGAGCCAATTCCAGGAAAAAAAAATCACTGGCTTTCAGGTATCTACTGCCTGTGAAGTCAGACGCGAAGGTAAGGATTGTCCAGCCACAGACTGCTCCACACAAGGCAGCACAGAAAGAGAGGCTGCTGGAGTTTGGGCTTCAGTTCTTTGCAATTGTGCAACCTTAGGAAGGTCAAAGATCACGTTTTTGCATATAAAATATATGCAGCACAGTTTTCTCTCTGCTCCAAGGTCACTCTGACAATTATTTTTAAAAATGTAAGTGATGAGTTCAATAGATCACATGGCCCAAAGCATGTACCAGCAACAAACGTCCAGTGTTCTGTGTGCTCTGGGGGGAAACACACAGCCTCTCTGAACCTTGGCACACGCAAGTATGAAAGCAAGACATGAGACCCAGCTTTGCACATTGACTGTGAGAATAAAGAGTGGGGAAAAAGCATTTTGGAACCCAATTGTCTTTCTATATGTTAGTGCTGTACTTATTGTTCATAATAACTGGTGTACTCTGTAAGCTATATTTCCAAAACACTGAACTAAAATAGAATCTTTTGTGTTTAAGCAGATTCATAAAGGATGTGATAACCTACACAGTATTCTTAGATTTAGTCTTTAGGTTCGGTAGGAACTAGTAAGCTTGCCTAGAGGATGTGATAGAGGCTCATGTTTGGTTGATCTGCAGACCGTGTCACGAAAGGCTTTACACCGGATGGATGTGCTGATGCCCACATATTACTCTGGTGTGACTGGAGAGCCATGGTTTTAGTGCACAGCAGGGAAATAGCAACCCTGTCTTCTGATGAATCACTCAGGTCTCTTCATTCCTACCATGTGTAATGCTCACGGCTCCATCAGGACAAGGGCCGATCTTTCCGAGTTTCTACTTACAGGTGTTTATCGTCTCCGTGGAAATAAACCAGGAGACCAAGTGCCAATCCATGTTCAGAATAGCCAGGTAAGTCTTCTAGATGGTGTACTGGAGATGGGTCAGTACACAGTGTCAAGGCCTGGGCTCAGCCAGTTGCTAATGATATGCAAGTTTAACAGCCCGGCCCTTGGTTTCTGTGTTTAAAAGAAAGATGCACCTCCTCTGATTATTACACGCATCAAGAGAGAATTAGCATCTGGCCCAAAATAAACTCTCATCATGTGGCAGATACTTTTAGTACAGAGGGAGAAACACACACACACACACACACACACACACATGAGGACCAAGGGACCATGTTTACGGCTAAAGCAGAAACAGTTAGGACTAGATTTTTAGTTAGTGGAAACTGACTTACTTGAATTGTTAACTTCTATTAGCTGAGCTTTGTGAGATCTCTCTCTCTCTCTCTCTCTCTCTCTCTCTCTCTCTCTCACACACACACACACACACACATATATATATAAAATATATATATATATATTATATATATAAAATAGCTCAAGAAGGGAAGTATCATATCCCCAGGCACTCTAGACAGAAAACTATGAAAACCTACAATTTCCTGCCTCTAAGGAACACAGCTAGTCAAATGTCGGTTGAATCTTTGTCTTCAAACAGAGGAAGCTCACCACAGTTTCCTCCCCGCATTCTATTAAATCTGTAAATGTGAACTTCTAGCTTGTCTCTACTACCATGCCCACAAGTCTTGAATGCACATATAGGCACCAAATATTTACTATTAGACATATGCACGTATATCTGAGACGACCTTTAATGATATAAACGACCCTTTCTTCACCATAAATTAAGATGGATTCCTTTGAATCTGCTTATGTTCCCATAAGAAACTGAGATCCCAAGCAATTGCTATAAAAGATATTGTGAGAAAGCATGAATGAAGGCATGCGTGGATGTCTGTTGAACATTTGCCGTACACCGTGCACACCGAATGCTGTGTTCCGTCTTATCCTCCAAGGACACATTCGTTAAGTAAGTGTTTGATTTGTGTCTTCTCCGTTTTAGGTGCTGTGGGCATTAGGGGTACAGAAACAAAACAGAACCTGCCTTTGTGATAATTAGCATTCTCTTGGGAGCAATGTTTAATAAGTAAAATACATATGCCAGATGGAGAGGAGGGCTATGGAGAAAAATGCAGCAAAGAGAAGGCCTGGGAAGTCTTGGTGGGGAAATAGACGGGAGGAAGAGTCTCACCGAGGCAGGGACTTTGGAGTACAGCATAAAAGAGGTGAAGGATGGAACCTGTCTGGCTTCTGAGGGAAGACCATTGAAGGTAGAAATTCGTAGCGGATGCAGAAGCCCTCAGGTAGGAGTCTGGCTGGAATGTTGAATAACAAGCCTGGAGGCAGAGTGGCTATAGTATAGGAGACAAAATAGACCAGCTGGATCATAGGTCTTCACTGTAAACTGCTGGGAAATGTTGACTTTTATTATAAAGGAGAAGGAATTCACTGGAGAGTTTAAAGAAAAGAAGTGAAGTGAGCTGAGTGCTTTGAGAAGACCATCGCAGCTCCTCCCAGGAGACAGACAGACTTTTGCATCAATGTAGCGGTGATGGGTATATTGGCCAAGACCTAACTAGTAGATGCTGGAATTTTCCTCCTGGTGGTTGGATTGAGGGATACGGAAGAAAGATAGGGCTGATAGCATTTTTTCAGATGAAGGGGTATGCTGGCTCGTTCTGTGTGACATTGACACAATTAGAGACATTTGGGAAAAGAGAATCTTAGTTGAGAAAATGCCCCCAGCAGATTGTCCTATAGGCAAGCATGTGAGGCCTTGCCTTGATTGATGGATTGATGAGGGAGGGCCCAGGCCACTTTGGGAAGTGCCATCCTTAAACTGTTGATCCTGGGTGCTCAAAGAAAGCAGACCGAGCAAGTTATGAGGAGCAAGCTAGTAAACTATTTTACTCTACAATTTCTGCTTCCGTTCCCGCCTCCAGGTTCCTGCCTTGAGTTCCTGTCCTGACTTTTCTCAATCATGGACTGTGGTGCAGAAATGTAAGCCAAATAAACCTTCCCAAGTTACTTTTGGTCATGGTATTTTATCACAGAAATAGAAACCCTAACTAAGTCAAGAAGTTATGGAGCACAAGACACAGGCGCCAGGGATGAATCCATGGGTTTGGAATCTGGAGGTGGAGTTGCCTTTCATGGGAACAAGAAAAACTACAGAAGGAACTGTTTTCTGTTGAGTGGCTCCCATACGACTGGGCATTGCCCACTAAGCTCTAACTGCTTCCACTGATCCAAAAAGTAACAAATTAATTAATAAACAAGTAAATAAACAAATAAGCATCTACAAATAGTTGACTCACTGTTGAAGTTCATGAGCAGGCACGGTGTAAATAGAAGAGTCATTTTCAAATTGACTCTTCCCTTTACGTTAATTAGAAAGTCAAATCTTGTTTCGAAATTAGAGTGCTCTAGCAAACCCAAGTCAAGCTTTTAGTCAACTGGTTGATTATGGAAAAGGGCGTTTTCCTAGCAGCACATCTATTTATTTCCACTGCTTTTCTCTATCCAACAGATTGGCTTAGATGCCAAATTTCTTTCTCTTTCTCCAAATTATATCTCCTTGGATAACCTTCCCGCTGGCTGTGGAGTCACCCCAGTAGTTATTTATCGTTGGTCTTTAAACGAGAAAGCATCTATAAGAGAAAAACAAATAGCAGAAGCATGATGGGCTCACTGGACTGAAGGAAAGGCAATGTCTGTGACATTCTACAACACAACACCCATGGAAGCCAAGGATAGACAACCCTTTGCACACCTGCCATGTCTTCTTTCTTCCAAGCCCAACGTGGTCTTCTATGTTGGGCTTGACTTTAACTCTAGACAACAAAGAGATGGGCCAACTAGGACTAAATCTCTGCCTGCCCTGAAATGAGAAGCATACAAAGTGAGTTCGCAGCTGACCTGATTTATAGTATACTATCAATAACACCGTGATGGCAAATACAAGCTCCTTTTTATTTTCTCCAAGGATCAACCAAAACTACCCAGCTAGCATAGCTGCCTTGAGGTATCCGAGGCACCTGATCATTCAAAGCTGTCGGTAGCTTTAGTTTTTCCTGGTTTTAGTAGTGTTGTGGTAGTGTATGGAGGAACAAGGGGAACGTGAAGAAGCAGGACCAGGAAGCATCCTCACTCTATGTGACATTTATAAGGCTGGACTTGGAAGAAAAAGAGCTAGATAACAAATGGATATGTAAGATTGCATAGGACATCTCAGTTTTTAGGCTAAGAAACACTTAGAAACATTTATTGCGGGCTGGGGAGGTGGTTCAGTGGGTACCTTTTTTTTTTTCTAAAAGTATGGCAACAAGAGTTAGGATCACCAACCCTCACTTAAAAGTTGGGAAGTGTGGTGGCTCCCTGTAATCTCAACATGAGGACGGTAGAGACAGGAAGTTTCTGAGCCATGCTGGCTAACTAGACCAACCAGAATCAGTGAACTCTATGTTCAGTGCAACACTCAAAATAGAGCAAAAAGCAATTGAGGAAGACACACAGCGTCGACACTGGGCCTCAGCATATACGCTCACACACTTGTAAGTATGCCCTGTATGCACCACCTCCGACATGCATGTGTGCCCCTAGGCAAACATTTATGAATCCATGCTCACACACCACACACATATACATGCATAGTAAAGAAAAAAAGGAAGTTTTATTATGTCATAAGAAGGAAGTTGTTATTCATGCGGCAGGTAGGATGACGAGAAAAGCCGAGGTAAATGTAGGGCAGACTGCATTCAAAGACTCCGATGTGAATAAGTAGGACGACAACTCCGTCTTTTAGAACCGCATGAGATTTGCTGTGAATGTAGGTAAGGAAGGCAGCGGGCTCAAGAAGCCTCAGTTTTCTATAACTTCAGAGGCTCAAGATCATCCCGAAGCATAAAAAGGCTGAATGGTGAGTTGGGCTCTTGACACCAGCGAAGACATTAGCAGAGTGTAAGCTAAGAGAAATAGGGAAGGGAAGTGACCAGGAGCTGATTAAGAGACAGTCAAGTTGGTGCAATTGGAAGAGCATGGGTTTGTGACTGTGCCAATCTGCACAGACTTTGTAGAAAAAAAAAAGCACTATGCAACTTAAGTGCAGGAGTGGAAAAAAAATCAATGAAAATGCTATAGCAAAATTCAGTTCACATCAGCAGAGAGGCAAGAAGGAGAGGAAAGGAACCATGTGAGCTCATGAAACAGTAGTCTGATGACCCATTATAGGACCAATTGGGGCAGAAAAAGGATCAGAAATTAGGATACAGTTGATAGATCAGGGATAAACCAAAGAGCCAAGGTAACAAATGGTTGAAGGTAAGATGAACATAAGATGTTGAGGGTCCTAGAAGTTAGCCTATGTGAAGAAATTAATCATAATATGTTAGAGTAGTATTCCGTATGATAATAACACGGCCTAAGAAATGGCTGTGAAAGGGAATAACTAATTGAAGTGGATCGGGGTGAAGATGAAAACTATGGGAGCTGATAATGCTTGAAGTGGGTCATGAAAACTAACATCATTCTGCTCATGGCATAGGAGCTGATGAGGGCTTAGAACACCCGGTATATGGAGAGGAGTCACTATGAATCCAGCTGAAGACAACCATGGGTCAGTATAGACATCGTAGGCACAAGGGAACCATGTCCAAAATGAGAAGCTTCCATTTGAGAAGGTTAAGCAGAAAATCATGTCTTGGGGGACTCTATACTAGAATTGATATTTTTATCAAATTATTATATTATATATATAATATAATATATTAATTATATCAATATATAATTATTATATTACATAATAATTATGTATATATTACATAATTAATACATACTATGATCTAATTAACATAGGAGGATTTGTTTATGATAAATGGTTGCATAGATCTTACTGGGAACATTTGAAGCATAGGCTAAGAGTAAGATTGGAACTGGGACTAGGAGCAAGGGAATTTGCACAGAAAGGGGAGGCAAATGGGAGGAAGGGGAGGAGAATATGGGGCTCTGTGTTTTGTAACTACAGAAAGGCAGAAAGTGTGCTGGCTACAGTCACAGGGAACAGTGACATAGAGTGCTGGACCTTGAGCCTGGGAATGTTCGTCTTGTGGGGCTGTGTGCTAGTGACTGGTACAGGGGTGTCTGTTCAAGGTCAATGACTCAACCAAGAGTTCGAATACTGACAGAGAAGCGTGGGATGACCCAGAGACTTTAAGTTCACCGATTCTTTGCTGGCATCGTCAGCATCCTTCTTTTCTTCGTGTACTTAGTAATCTCTTCCCTTGCCATTCAGCCACAGAAGTCAAGCTCTGTGTCAGTCTTCATTTAAGCTTCACTTAGCATTTGGCTGTCTTATCTATTAATTTCTATGTGGGCTTGTTACTTAAAATAAATGTATTTCAATGATTGCTACTGACCTACTAAGGCAGGTCTGCTCTGAGTCCCTGATAGAATACATTGCTTTTAGAGAGAGAGAGAAAAAAAAATTCTCATTTGTACTTAAACTAAAAGTTGATACCTCCTTTATTTCTCTCATTGGGTATCAATTCTTGGGCCTAATCTCTTCTTGTATAAAGTTCTTTTCTTTTCTCCTACTGTAGCCCATGTCCTTCACCCTAACTCTCATTCGAGTGATAAAACCGCCTGCAGTTTAGAAGAGTATGTGTTCTTCTCCACCCTAACTCATTTACAGGTAGAATTTCCACCAGGCCTTGGATATCATCTAGAATATTCTGGATGATGAGCAATGCAAGAATAATGAGGAACTATGGGAGCTCTACATCTTTCTTTATAAAAGGCAAAGTAGAAATTCTGACTGCAGATGTATCCTCCAGAATGCTGCTCTCACCAGGTCGAGCTGGGCTTGTGATGGAGGGCAGAGGGTGAACTGCCTTTATTTTAGTAACAGGGTTTGCTCTAGTGTGACTTGGTCTCCAGCATCATTATCTCTGATGCCTGGACCTGTCCAAATGCTGGAATTGTTTTGCTCAGACCTACCACTGTGACCTCTGTACTCTAGCTGTCTCTGCTTGCGTTTTCAACTTAACCTGAATAGCATTCTTCCAGTCTTCTCAGCTGCTCTGGGATCAACCTGTTGCCATATATTTCTAACAGATGGAGAATGCAGCCTTTAGCTGAAGATCAGATTGGTCAAGGGGCTTAAGACTGAGTGTAGAGGTCACAAATTCAGACAAACTGCAGGCTTGTACACGGTGGTGAGTAGAGTGATCTCACACTGATAACCCTGCTTGCTGTCCTTCCCAAATCTTGGCAGAGGGAATGTCAAAATCATATAAAACACCCATGTGCACAGTTTTTATACTGATACTACCTTATTTAAAATTCTACGGTTTCCTGATAACCCAGAGACAAATTAAAGATCCTTATTGAAACCTCAAGGTGAACTTGGGACCAAACTTTATTCTGCTATTCTGTTCCCATCTCTTGCCATTTTTAAATCCTGCTCTGCTGTTCCAGGCACATTCTAGTGTTTTCCTTCAGCACAGAAGGCTTTTCACAGTCCCATAGTTTCGTCTTTAGTTTTAAACATCTCTCCAATCATTTCTGCCTGGAAATGCATTTCCAACCTCCAAATCATATCAAGTTCTAATAGAACCTGCTCTGAAAGTTTCCATCCAGTGTCTACAACTGATGAAAATGGTGACCTCCTCTATACTCTATCTAACCCTGCCACTGAAGGTGTTGACAAATTTCTAGAATAGGCTTGCAGAGAAGAGAGTTAGGGATAAGACCCTGAAGGTGCAATCTATAGGGAGGAAGTCTGCAGAGAAACTTCTGTCTTGCTCGGAATTCCTTTGACCTGATTGGTGAGCCCACCAGATTATTAATTATAACCTCCTTTACCCAGCATCAGCTGACTGAAGATTTTCAGAACACCTAGAAAGCATTACTACAACACCAACTAGGTGAGCAATTCTTAAACTTTCCCCATTCACAGCCCTTTTTATATGTCTGAGAAATTTTTACACGATGCTGCATATATAGCTACATAAAATAGCTATACAAACCAAACATTCATGGCTAACAACTCATAATGGAATTTATTTCAAGGTAATTCTTTGGTATACATATACTTACATTTATTAAAGATGAATGCAAATTTTCATACTGATGAGATATGTGCATATTTGTTTTTGCATAAAGAATTAAATATTGGAAGACTGTTTAATACTGTGAAACACACAATATCTTTAGTGGTTTTTCAGAGTTGCTCAGTGTTTTGATTTTATAATCAATGTATATAACACCATTCCACATAAATACTGGTACAAAATGACAGACTTATGTTTAGGAATGTTTCTAAAATTGTTAGAAATTTTTTTCCCAATCTCCAGCCAAAATTCACTTAAATTTTGTTTTTTTATGAAACACAAGTTGACTACTCAAATGGCAATTCTAAAGATCAAACCGACACAATGAAACTCAAAGAAATGCTGATTTGATACTTGCATATTGAACATGCATATTGAAAAAAATATTTGTTTCCTCTATTTAAATCACTGCATGTCTATAAAGAGCAGAAAGCTGTGTGTGCCGTGAAAACACTGCATTTCATAGCATACAATAGCCTGGAATCTTAGCTGAGGCATTTCACGCTTTGTAGGCATAGCATGGCACGATGCCATACACAGCGCGAAGTGTGCTTGTGTGTCTGGAATCAAGGCCAAAGTGGAGCGATGGAACTCAGTACAGGTGAGCACCACACTGCCAGAAACATCTCCGATTCATCACTCAATTGATTTTGACCACATTGTTGGCAGTTGTGCAATCAGAAACCTTTCGTTGTTATCAAATTTTGGTGACCTCCACATCCAGTTACACAACATGGGGCTGTGCAACCCCACAGTTTGCAAAGCTAAAAAGCAGTGAACAATAGAAATGTTTACCTGAATATCTGAGTGCTGCACACTGATCAAGTTAGCACAAGGAGCAAGCCATCACAGGCCTGCACAATTATCACTGTCCCAATGGAACCAGAGTCTACAGCATTCGGGAACAGCTACAGGAGAAAGATGGGACTGTAAACCATTTAGCTTTCTTGCCCCCTTTTAGTCATATATATTACTATTAGGTAGCTAGCAGGCATAAATATCATTTAGCCCTGCTTGTCAAGTAACAACATTTCAAAATATCAAAGCAAAATTTAATATAATTTGTGTAGGATATACAAGTCTACATAGTTGCAGATTTCCACACTGTTCAGTGGGAAACTAACTAAACAACTGTACAATAAAAATTACAATGAAGATATAAATGATCTGAATAGTGCTATCAAATATTTTGGCCTACTTAATGCTTATGAAACAGAATACTGAATATTGGATTAATTTATGATCTTTCCTATAGTTAATGCTACAGTCACAAAAATAATCAAATATCAAACTGTCAAATGTCTTGATAAATTTTAAAAGAGTACCATACAAATTTATTACCTAATAAGCATGGAATTCAATGTAAAATTATTATCATGATGTATAGGTATGTTAATTTTCAAGGTTCAAGTAGTATATACACACATACAAATATATGCATACATACACATATATAAACATAAGCACACACATGTATATATATATATATATGAATATACTTATCTGTATCTCATAAACAAACAGCTCACGCAATTGTGGGAATTACATAAATAGTTTTGTAAGGTTGTTGTCTCTGTGACTAATGTTGGCCCTTGAGGTCTCAGTTCGGGAGGACCACAAGCAAGCTGAAGCCCTATATGCTGACAAATGAGTCCCTGTACCTATTCTTGGTGCCTCAGATCTAGTGATGGCATTGTCTTATAGAAGCCAAGATTTCATTGTATTAAAGTAATGGGTATGTCGAGGACACCATGAATGCTAAGTGTGTGCTTTACCATTGATCTAGATAGTTAGTCCCCAAACTGACATTTTATCACTGAACTAAATGCACACACTGATCTATGAGTCAGGGAAGCTGAAGGAGAATCCAGGCAATGATAGAGCCATGGCAGGTCCAGCCATTGCTTCATGCTAATGAAGACCATCAGCACATCAGCAGCCTCCATGCGAACTGCAAAACAGGTGTTGCTTTCATTATAGCCTCCTCATCACCTCAGGAAAGTTCCTTGTCTATCATGTCAAATATATATATATACAAGAAAGGAAATTCTGAGAACTGTAGTCAAGTCTAACTTAGCAGCTGCATCATGATTCATTTATACTAAGAAAATCCAAGGGGATGTAGGTAGGGGTTGGGGGTGGGGATAGGCAAAAAGGAGGGGGGTAGAAGGGAGAAGGGAAGAACTGGGGAGAGCTTGGGGGTGTGGGAGGGTGGAAATGGAGGAAGGGTCGATATTGGAGAAGGGAATAAGATATCTACATTAAGGGAGTCATTTTAGGTTTGGCAAGAGATTTGTCTCTAGAGGGGATCCCAGGTATTCACAGGGATCTCCCAGCTAGGTACTCGGGCAGCAGAGGAGTGGGTGCCTGAACTGAACTTGCCCCATAGTTACTTTGTTGAATATCTTAATCGTCACCATAGAAATTTCGCATGATGGATGGAGATAGAGGCAGAGACCCACATTCACATCAGAGAAAGGGACTGAGCTCCCAAGGTCCAGTGGAAGAGCAGAAGGAGGGAGAAGATGAGCAAGGAAGTCAGGACCATGAGGGACTGGCCCACCAAATGAGACAGTGTGCCTGATCTATTGGGAGCTCATCAAATCCAGCTGGACCAGGACTGAATGAGCATATGATCAAACCGGACTCTCTGAATGTGGCTGCCAATGGGGACTGACTGAGAAGCTAATGATAATGGCACGGGGACCTATCTCTGCTGCATGTATTGGCTTTTTGGGAACCTATTCTATATGGATGCACACCTTCTTAGACCGGGATGGAGGGGGAAGGGCCTTGGGCTTCCCACAGGGCAGGGTATCCTGCCTCCTCTTAAGGAAACAAGGGAAGGGAGGTGGGGTAGTGGGGGAGTGAGAGGGCCTGGGACAAGGAGAGGAAGTGTAAATTTTTCTTTTAACAATATAGAAAAGAAAAGGAAAAAAAAAAGAAAATCCAAGGGTTCAAAACCTCTCCATGCACTAGTAAATAATCTATAAATTATGGGTGGGATCATAAAGTTGATTCAGAAATATCTTTATTTGAATGACAATGAAAACACACTATAGTAAAAGGTGTAACATGGGCCAAAGGCAGTATGCAGGCGAGGTTTCTAACTTTACATGCCAATATCAGAAAACCAAATTTAATGTCTTATGCAAGTAATTAATGTTCAAAGAAACTAGAAAGAAAGAGAGTAGGAATCAATGACTTGGGAAGCTAACAATATATTAAATTAATGAAGGGAAAATTTATTGTGTAGAAGAATATAAAAATTAAAAGCCCATAGTTAGACCAATAAAGAAAATAAAAGTTAAGCTTACTAACATTAGTAACAAAGAAAGAAGCATCAATGTATGCTGGAGAGACACTAAATGGTTAAGAAAAGAATATAATAACAACAATATTATGCTAATATATTTGGCTGAAATGAAGTGGGTTATTCCCTTAAAAAAGAAAACTTACAGAAAAATAAAATAGCCGCACTTGCCTCTTTCTATAAAAATTAAATTTAAAGTCGAGAAGAAAACATTTATTAGTTTTCTGTGATTAACTTTAACTTTAAAAGTTGTCATCCGTTATTCTCATGGGCATTAAGCAAAAACTACTTTACAAGATATCAAGACATTTAGTTCTATAAGGTGTAAACATATGGAACACCCTACATCAACTGCGGATTAGCCTGGAGATTTATGGTTCGTTGGCTTTCGCACTTAAATTTCTCGCATTTACATAATGAAAGACATCACAGTCTTTATAATGATTGTAAACAAAAATTAAAATCCATTACCCATTAATGATTAAAGGAAAAAAAAAACGTTGCCTCAGATTGGAAAAAAGAAATAATGTCCTCTAATGGTAAAGGCTGCCAAGCTTACAGGCATTATCATATGTAGCAGGAATTCTAATTGTTCTTAATAATATCTGAGTCAGATATTAGGGGTGAAAAGTAGGAGATCAGAGCAGCAGTGTAGTCAATCACTAGAGGGACCTTTTACCTCTACCAAATCCTCAGACCAAAAGGGTGATCCTAGCCTCAGGCTGTGTCCTCTGACTGACTGCTTCATACTGCATCTCCAGAGTGCATCTTCAGACTGCACTTAGCTCCTGTCTCCTCCCAACTTATATTCCCCTCTCTGCCCAGCCACTCCTGTCTCCACATCCCTAGTGCTGGGATTAAATGTGTGGTTTCCTAAGTACTGGGATCACCTTGTGTGAATTCCATTTCTCTTTTAGACAGGTTCAATCTCTTGTAGTTCAGGGTGGCCTTGAACTAACAGAGATCCCCCTGCCTCTATCTCCTGAGTCCTGCGATTAAAGGTGTGTGCCACCACTTCCTGGCTTCTAGTGGATTAACTCTACACTCTGATCTTCAGGTAAACTTTATCTGTTAAAACACACACAGAAAAATCACTACAATCATATTTAATGTTAAATGTCTTCAAGAAGAATTTAGATCTAGTCATATGGGGCAAAATATACTACAAATGTGTGCAAGTTACTTTGTTATTGCTCTGACCAAATATCTGACACCTGCAACTTAAGGGAGTAGAGTGTATCTCCACTCACAGCCCAGGGTGCATCCCATCATGCTAGGGAGGTCAGACAGGAAACTGGTCACATTTCTTAAGACAACTGTCACACTACGTCTGTAATCCAGAAGCAGAAAGAATTAAGTGCTAATTCTCAGCTGACTTTCTCATTCTGTTCCCATTCTGCCCAGTATCCTGTCCATGGGGTGGTATTACCCATAGTACAGGTGGATATTTCTACCCCCATTAACCTAATCTAGACAATCCCTTTAGGTCTGCCTAGGTGAGTATAGAGTCTGTCAAGTTGACTGTCATTATTAATCATTCCAGGAGGAACCTAGCATACGAAGGGCAGGGGAAAATGTTTGTAGAACAACTCTCTGACAAAGAAAAGAATCCAGAATATATGGGACCCTTTATGGAATACAAAATACCCAATAAAAACATATGAGCAATAGATATAATACACACACATACTTGTGCATATTTATATGAGCTCATATATATTTGTATGAGCAATAAGCAAACAAGCAATTTACCAATATTCCTAATTAACCGAGAAATACAATTTAAAACAGCAGGGAGGTATCATGTACCCACATGGCAATGACTTCAACCACAATGACTGGTAACAATTAGGGAAGATGTGGATGAGTGGAAATTAGGGAAGATGTGGATGAGTGGAATCCCTATACAATGTTTATGGAGGCAAAATAATAGAACTGTTGGAGAAAATGACCCTGCATTTTCTCATTAAACTAAATGTATACACACCCACCTTAAGACCCAGCCACCCAAATAATTTACCAAAGATAAATACAATTTATACAGAAATATTTACCACAACCTTATTCATGATAACCTTCGTGAAAACTGATAAGCAGATTTGTATGTTCATATAATGCTATACTTAGTCAAGAATAAAGTGGAAAGAATTGCAGATATCTATTTGCATCAATTTCCAGAACACCATGTTTAGTGAAAAAAAAAAAAAGTACTGCCTGATTCCATAGGCCATCCAAGAACAAACAGATTTCGTTGGTGTTGGGAAACAGAGCAGAGATTACCTCCAGAGTGTTAAGGGAAGCAAGAGACTGCAGAGTGAAAAACAGACATTGCTAGTGGTGATGGCAATGTGCTATAACATACTATACACTTGAGTTCAAATGCACACATTGTCAAAAAGCAAGAAAAGCGCAGTTAAGATTTATGCATTTTATTCTATGTAAATTGTACAGTCAAAGAAAATACCTGTCATTTAAACACCAGACTCCCCACGATATGCATGCTGAAGAATTTAGGAAGAGGTAGATATCCACAACACACTTTGAAAAGGTCTCAGCAATAAGTTAGAATGATGAATGTACAGCGAGATGAACACAGACAACTACGTAGTTTTAGTAAAAGAAGCCTAAGGTTAAGGGCTGAATTTACATGATTGGTATGGCTGTATTCATGGGCAGATTGTTTGATTCTTTAGATTCCATGGTCTACGAAAGTTTTCAAGATTCATGTTCAAGGAGAACTTTCAGTGGATCAGAAATCAGAAACGTGGGTACGGGTGTGATTTCGTGATGCCTTTAGAAATTAGGAGTTTGTGCCTGGGATGTTTAGGCAATGAAGTGCTTGCTGCACTAACATGTGAACCTGAGTTCAGTTCTCCGGCACCCACGTAAAAGGCACGTCAAGTAGCACATGCCTGTAACACCAGCCCTGGTCAGGGGACTGGGTAGGGGGGGACCAGAGAGGTGCAAGTGGACAGGTTCAGTGGGAGATCGTGTTTCACAGAATAAGTGAGAAACAATAGAGGAATGTGTCTGCAGCATACGCACACACACACACACAAACAATACACACAAATACACACACACACACAAGCACACACACAAACACACACACAAGCACACACACACAAACACGCACACACACATACACACACACAAACATGCACACACACACAAACACAAGCCACATCATACATGAAAAGAAATCGAGACCTTTTTTCTTTCAAATATGGCACTGGTACCATTTTTCCCTATTAAGCTTCTCCAGACCATCCCCAGATGGAGCGGTGAAGGACTCTAGAATGGTTTTCAGATATTCCTGAGAACTTATTTCTGCCTGGACGAAGGAATTCCTACAGCATGGCTTTGAGAAGCAAACAGTTCTTTTAGCATGGAGGTAGATTAAGTTAGCGTCTCATTTCCTCAAAACTCCAGGGCTTGGAACAGGTTGCGTGTGACTTCCAGTTTGAAACCAGAAATGGCCTTTTGATTTACCAGCCATATCCAGAGGAATCAGTCACTTGATTGACAGAGCCTCTAATGGACTGCTGCTTTCTGTCACATAATGGTACTGCAGGTGTGTTTCCAAAGGATGGCTCAGACAGGACAGTGAGCCCTTCCCTGGTAAGCCATACTGACCATGAACAAACAAGATCTTTGTTTAGCCTGAGAGTGTGTTTAATCTACAATTCCATACTGTCCCAGACTGTTCAATTGTTCTTTATGACATTAGACACATTTATATTTTTACTCTATTTAGAAACATTTTGGCCTACAATAAAGCGATAGTTACATAGTTCAAGACTTTTACTTCATTCTAATTGGTGAGATCTGGTTTTGTTGTTAACTCAAGTCTTGGTGTTTCTAGGAGACAGTTTCACAGTACTACATTTGACTTACAGAAAGACAATGCTCTTCTGAAAGACATAGAGTTTGGCCCAGGGCAATGAAGCTGAACTCTGCTCTGGCAAGAGGTAAAATAGAATATCCATGAACAGAGACACACGGTGAACTGGAACCAAATAAAACACTGTTGCTGGACAGAAATAGGAGAAAGTGTCTAATTTTTCCATTAAAGGAACATGAAATGATGTTGACTTGTCACCGGACCCCAGCAAGTCAATAATCTCCTGTCACCCAGACCTTCCATTCTTCTTTCCCTTCCTCTCCCTCCCCTCCCCCTTTCCCTATTATTCTTATGCCAACAAACCATAAAAATGTATATCTAGAGCTACATCTAGATTTATATACATACAACATCTGTATCTACGTAATAAAAAGCATTGTTTTCTTTTTTATGGGTAAGCATATGTGAATCTTGCTGGTTTTCAGCTAATGCATTGTAAATACTGGAGGCTGGAACCATCACTACAAATACTGCTTGGTGTAGAATAGAAGAAATCGGCTTCAGAACAGTGAATCTTTACCTAGAATGTACTGTTATGAAGAATTTTTTCTCTTAAAGTTTATTGTTGTATTTGTTTGTTTAAAACTCTTTGTCTCCAAATATCATGTGTATATGCTTTAAATAAAACATATGTATACACACATGCACAATAATATCATTGAAATAAAAATTATGTACTGGTAGGTAAAAGTGTATATACCAACAGTAGCAATGAAATAGTCTTAGTGGTAACATGTTACAGCTAATTGTACATTTCTCATAAATTAAAGCAAGAAATACTCATAATGAGTCATATACTCATTTTCTTAAAAATAAGAAAGCACAGCAGTTCTTTAGTACAGAAAACCTTTTACCTGTGCTAAATTTTTAAACAAACTTAATATACTCATAGCGCTCATGAATATTTATGGTGCTCTTTAGCTGAAAAACTCACTTTTTGCATTGCTACTGAAAAGAAAATCTATAAATATGTTTGTTCTTTTTTGCAGAGGAATGGATTGAAGCTAAAAGAAATACCTTGTGACCAGTCAATTGCAGAGGAATCCCAGCCTGTACTGCTGCACTTCAAGTCTCGTACTTTTTCTATGCCACCCGGTTGGCAGCATTGGCCATGCTAATGGATGCTGCTTTCAACAGAGCATTTAGTGAAGATACAGAAATGGAGATCACATATGACACTTCCTGTATTGATCCCTACTTAAAAGCTGAGGGCACAGAAGTTGGAGCAAAATTTATCGAGTGACTTGTGTTTGAGGGCAATTTACCAGTCTAGCTACTTTACTTTCCAATAATTGAAATTTACATAAGTCTAAGATTTTAGGATGAATGAATGGAGGGAAACCGTGCCTCTTCAACTAACAATCTCATTATTATTTTCTTGATTGGAAAATGTATCAGTCAGGCTCCCAGCAGGAAGCAGATGGCATCATTCAAACCGGGTAATTGAAGTGAGTTTAAGGAATAGGCTATTTACAGTGGAATAGGCAAAGTTGAGGGAAACCAAGAAGGCTCACAGTAGGACTTCCCCCGGATGAGCCAGTCAGGGAGTGGCAGCCCTAAAGACAGAGAGAACACAGCCATGGAGACCTGATCTTCGTCTAGCATATCATATCTGGAGTATTTTGCTCACATTCACCCCTGTTATCTTCTCTTATTCCCTTTCCACTTGTCTTGATCTTTTCAACAAATTCCTCCCCTACTTTCTGTTTTCCTACAATTATTCTTGTGATCCATTTGCATGTAGAACATTATACACAAGAGTACCTTGCCAATGGCTGCATCATTGAGGAATCCCTTTACCCTATCAAACATTAACTGCCTCTAACTCCTTAGGGAGGGTGGAGTCTTGTGATGGGTTGTAGGAAGGCCAGGCTGTCTTCACATCTTGTGTTAGCAGCTACAGCTGCTGTGAGTTCATGCATGCAACAACCAAATCATGCTCAAAAGACAGTCTTTGTCTGCACTGCTCCTCATCTTTTGGCTCTTGCATTTGTTCTGCCTCTTCTTCCCTGACAGTCCTGGAGGAAGGTGATATAAATGTTCCTTTTAGAACTAAGCATGTAACAGTCACTTATTTTCATCATTTTGACCTGTTGAGTCTCTGTATTCACCACCACTCAATGTAAAAAGAAGCATCTCTAAGGCTAAGAGAAACATTGTGTCAACAGAGGTTTCTGTCCCACCCGGTCCTGCAGCTGTTCAGTCCCAAAGAAACACACAGAGGCCTATATTAATTATAAAATGGTTGGCCTATTATCTTAGGCTTCTTATTAACTCTTATATTTTACATTAACCCATAATTCTTGTCTGTGTTAGCCATGTGGCTTGGTACGGTTTCTCAGCTAAGCATTCTCATCTTGTTTCCTCTGTGTCTGATTGGTGACTGACTCTCTGCTATTCCTCTTCCTAGAATTCTCTTAGCTGGTTTCCCCACCTATACTTCTTGCCTGGCTACTGGCCAATCAATGTTTTATTAAACCAATACGAGTGACAAATCTTTACAGTGTACAAAAGCATTATCCCACAATAGTATCCCATGCCAAACACTAGGATTTCCATTTAATAATCCATGGCTTCTGAGAGTAGAATTATCCACCCATACAGAGTACTTCTGTTCAAGGTCTTTTAAAGAGTTTATATTTCATTTTGATTTAACTTTGCAATTAACCTACAAAGGCCATAGAACTTTTTCACAGTCTTAGTTTCAATTATCCCTCCTAACTCCTCCTTTTCCTTATATCCTGCCTCATCTCTATTTAAACCTTTCAGTCTACACTATTTCCTCCAACTTCATATAATGTGTTCTACTGTTCCCTTTGCTTAGCCCTTTCCCTCAAGTCCCTTTCTAAATTCCTCATCTCTAGAAATGCTCACCAACTTAAACATACAAATCTAAAAACATTTTTATAAAACTTTTGTTGTCAATTTGTTAGTTAAATATCTTCAAACAGTTTAAAGCAAAGTAAAGCTTCTGGACATTCTTAGTGCTCTATACTCAACGAAGAAAAACTAAAGAAAAATTAAGTTCTATTTTGGGTAATATTGTGGCGAATAATACTGATGTTATTTTGAAGTTACTATGCATGTAATACATGTTTTTATATTTAGTATGGTATAATGCAATAAAATATTATCATAATACATGTGCCATCTATTAAGTCCCCAAATTTAGTATGGCATATAAAGATACAAAATCAAGTAAGTTAAGTTAAATAAAGCCGCTATAATTTGCAACTTGAGCTGGAATTATCAGTATGTATTCATGATATATAAGTTGGCACACTGGAATGACAGAAATAAGCAACTCAGTAGCAAGAAGCGCTACCAGCACCAAATGATTCTCTTTAGATTTCTCTCCTAAAAAAGCCAGGGTTGTTTGAAGAACCAACTGGTTCTAGGTCCATGAAAATTGAAAAATATCCAACATGATCTGGAAATATTTTATCATCCAAAAAACTTATAAAATTGTAAAAAAGAAAAAGAAAAAACCCTGCTGGGACTATCAGAAACAACCAAAGTATTTAGATTCATAATGAACCAAGATAAGGCCACTTGAATATTTAAAAAAATACATGCATGCACAAAATATACAAAAATATTTAAGATACCAAATGGAATGATAATGATATTTTAACAGGAGAAAATTATTGGAAACCTTTGAAGCATCCTGGAAAATAAAAACCCCAAGTCTAAAAACTTGTTAAAATACTTTTCTCAAAACTGGTGTATAACAGAAGGAATCAGGTATTTCACACAGTTTTCTCTACAGCCTCAAAGAAACCATGTAGTTCATGGGGGAAGTGTCAACTTGTAAGCACCATTCAACCAGCAGGAGAAAGAGGAAGGCATTAGCAGCCCATTTTACAACCTTAATAAATTGGTCTAGATAATTATAATTAACGGCTAGTGACATCACACAGAAAGAAAAATTGTGTGTACAGAGAAAGCTTTGCTGAAATCACGAAATGTCATCTTTTATCCTTTCTTAAGAACAAAAAAAAATGAAAGAAAAGAAAGAAAAAGAAAATAAGGCCTGAGTATGTAGTTCAGAAACTTGGTATGTAGATTATTAGATACTTTTCTATTGCTGTGATAAAACACCATGAGCAAGCACTTGCAGGAGAGTTTATTTGGGCTTGTAGTTCCAGAAGGTTACAAGTTCATGGCAGGGAGCAAAGAGAGCAGGCTGGAAACCCACTTGTCAGAGTCCAAGCAGGAAGCAGAGGAGGCAAACTGGGAGAGGCTTGCGGCTTTTACAGCCTCAGCTCTGCCCCTGCTGGCACATTCCTCCAGCAAGTTCCTGTCTCCTAAACCCACCCAAACAACAGCACCAACTGGAACCAAGCTTTCAAGCATCTAAGCCCATGGGGGCTCATGCTCGTTGATAACTACCCCAGTAGAGCAGCCTAGCCTCAACTCAGAGAGATCCTCTTGCCTGTCTCCTGAGTACTGGGATTAAAGACTTGTACCACTATGCCTGGCTCATCTTTTATCTTATTTTTTTAAACGGACATCAGCATAAGTCAGGCTGAGATCCTGGAGGTAACTGCTAGTTTGAGGGGCAGAAGACACAGTACATATTATCATAGAGTTGGAAGTAGCAAAATCCAACTGTGAGAATCTCTACAGGGGAGCACTAAAGGATGGTTTCTTCAACAACTAAACTGTGAGGCAAATGAGAGAAGAAAGTTGTAAATGGGGGGGGGAGCCAAGAATATTAGAAAAACAATTCTTTGTGCGGAAATGACTTGGATCCTGACTTAAAAAGACAAACCAATTTCTGAGATGATCAGGAATATTGGACGCTGACTAGACCGAATAGTTGATGTCACTAGGTATGGCTATACATGTTATAGTATGTAATGTTATGGACATAGTCTTTGAAATAATTCTAATTTGAAGGCTAATATTGAACTAATGGCATAGTATAATGTCCAGGATTTAGTTAAAAGTAATCTATGTTTGGGTATTGAAAATATAGAGGTTTGCTGGGACTAGAAGTGTGTTGCCTAAATGAATGGTGAAGATAGATTGCATAATAGATATTATAAATTGTTACCTAGTACGAGTTTTTAAAAATGTGTTTCAATAGGCAAAATTACTGAATTCCACATGTAGGCAGGTGGCTATGAGAAGGCTTTACATAATTTAAGAAAATTATCTTAAGTTAAAAGAAAATAGCGTATCCAGTTGCCAGTTAAAGCTATACTTCCACAAATCCTTTAGGTCTCTGTGTCTGTCTAGAATACCAGAGTAGATGAGAGAGGGTTCCAGAACGTCTCTGAAATCCTATTAGGCTCTGCTTTCAAAGTTCTGAACAACGGAGGCATGTGGAATCTTGGTCCTAGAGGATTGCACCTCCTTCTCTCTGAGGTATGTCTATGTTTGGAGAAGTTACTGTATCCTTATGGCCTAGGATTCGGGGGCATCTGGTACTCAGTGCTATCTCTGTAGGCC
Source organism: Dicrostonyx torquatus (assembly GCA_028555095.1). Classification (NCBI taxonomy): domain Eukaryota; kingdom Metazoa; phylum Chordata; class Mammalia; order Rodentia; family Cricetidae; genus Dicrostonyx; species Dicrostonyx torquatus. The sequence continues at coordinate 1,626,858 of JAQHUG010000167.1, forward strand.
CGCGTCTGTTGGAATATTCATGCTTCCCTGTCACCCTTGCCTTCCAGTCCATCTCAAATAATCAGCTGACTTTTTCCAGTCCTTAAGAACTCTTCGGGTCTGATTTTCTTGCAGGTGTTAATTTGGAATTATTCTGTCTGTCTTTGACAGTCTCAGACATTTTATGCCTACCTGGATACAGAACAGCATCGTGGCTTCTTTTTGCTTTGCCCTTCTCAGTCTCTCAACTTTGGACAAAGCACACATTTCTTTTGCTCTTCTGTTTCCCAGATAAGCCTGGGATGCACACAATTTCTTTCATACCTGACCCTCAGCACATAAAAGCTCAGTGTTCCCGGCACATGTAGGGGAGGGGGCATTTTTCTAGGCAGCTGCCAACTATGTCTATTATGTCTTCTTTTCTCTTCAATGATCTCTTTTTTGCAGCTTAGGAAGTCCACTTTAGAGTCACAAAAACAGAAGAGAGCCTTGCATAGATTCATACTTGTACCAAGTTTTGAGTCATTTCTACTTCCCCAAGAGGCAGATTCTCAAATCTCAAACACGAGGTGGAAATGCTCTCATTTCCTTACTGCAAACAGCCCACAGAAATGCATGAACTGGCCAAATGGGAGCTTGGGAAGGAATGAGATGAGGGCAATACCGCCAAAATATTCACACAAACACTAGGCGCTTCACAGGCATTAACTTGCTCCATCCTCATAACAGCCATGCAAAACTAGTACAATCACTCTCATGTAACCAAGGCTCCGAGAGTCTCAATTACTCATTCAAGTTTAGACTGCACTAGAATTCCAGTCTAGGCAATCTGCCTCTGAACTACTAAAACACATGCAGATTGCATCCATTCGAGGTTCCAGTCTGAGTCTCGTTTGCATGCATGTTTCATTTCATGGTCATCAGAAGCACTAAGCTTGGTGCTATTTTTTTCCTCTTTACTAGTCTTCAACCGTATGCAACACAAAGAGAATTGAGGGAAGAAGAAATGAGATCGTATTTTTGCTGAAGGCTCATAGGTGCACCTTACTATAACTCTGGAATTCAGGACTGCTAAATTTCCATTTTCCAAATAAGGAATACCCTTAATATGACTGATGCTCTCTTGGGTCCACAGTGAGGATGTGGGGGATCCATGGCACAGCAGACACATCTGACCCACTGAGTTTACAAGCGTCCTCATGTCATACAAGAGAGTAACTCTGTATCGACCTGAAGTTGAAGGTGGATGGACTGTCGCAAGGTCCCTGTGAACATCCGGCCCTGTCAGAAGAATGGCGATTCTAGCTCTGAGCCTGTCAAGCGGACACCTTTTCCCCAGCTGTGCCTCTGCTTGCCTTTTCCCAGCATTAATGAAATGGCTGGGGCGGTAACAGATGGAACACACTTGAACCTTCCAATCAGGGGTTTTCCAGCCCCTCTGGCTCCTCTCTGCACTGTGCATCAGCTGCGTGAGAAAGCCCAGTGGGTCTTTCTCTGCTGCTTCCTGACAGTCCGCGGATTGTCCTTCTGCTGTGTTCCTGGGAGAATACTGACTGTATCACTCAATGGCACGATGGGGAGGGCACAAATTATTTGAACTTAGGCTGTTGATGAAGTCGGTCACACCGAAAACGCATGGGCTTGATGGATGGTGCACAGTACTGCTTTATGGAAATAAATGGTCTGAACTGCTTATTTTTTTGGTAAAAGTTGATGGCATATTTTATATGCCCCAGTCATTCATTTTTATAGAAGCTGAGGCAATAACGTTGATTGAGATGAATTTTTCTGTGCCACTATGAGCTCACTGGCTGTTCAAGGAGTATCACTCCCATAATTTCTACTTTTCCTCGCCCCTCACCTGCCACCGTAAAGGATACATTTAATTTGAAAAGTCATTTGAAGATATTTAGAAGTACGAATATGCAGACATATAAGCACCGTGATCTTTAGGACTAGGAAATTGCTATTTAGACTTGACAGCACCTTGTAAACTTGGTATGCGAGCCCTAAATTATGGCATGGAAAACACATGCACCAAGGCACACACCTTGACTGAGGTTACACGACTCTCCTCCCCTTTCCGTCATAAGAGCCTCACAAAATGATAGGGCTGTCGTTATAAATATTTGGGAGCTTCTGTATGTTGATAATTGATGGCTTCTGAATGTTAGGGAACTTGGGGAATTATTTTTAAGCCATCACAAGCATCATGTCCAAAGCATTTCCTTGGAGTTTTCAGAATGAAAACCAGAACCAACTTCTTGAGAAAGGACTGGGGGTTGGGGGGTGGGGGAGAGAAAGAGGCAAATGCAATAGCCCTCTGTTATCTCCTAGTCCTGCCTCTGGCAAACTGAAAGCAGTACCTCCCCTCTGTGAATCCTCCTTTCTCCAGATGCTTGGCCCGGGTGCCATACACCTGCTCAGTGTCGGGCGGAAGCCACCAGAGCATATGGCAGCTCACATATCGCTTCATCCTGGGATGGACTGGGAGAGCTGGTCACCTGGGCTCTGTTTTAAGAGCTGTGACAGCAGCTGTGAGAAACCTCATGAATGACAAGCTCTCAGTTCACTGCTTACTAGTCAGAGAGAGTCAAGAGGGGAGCTTAAGGGGGCTGCTTTTATTCAGTGGGTCTGTCTCGACTAGTGGAAGAGAGCATTCAGGTCTCTGGTTTGACCCACGGCGAGAAAGCTGCTAGGAAAGGGAACTCCTGTGGCTTATTTTCTCAATTTGAAATTCTGCTTGGAGTAAGCGGGATTGTGAACCTAAATGTATCTATATTCGAATCCCTAGAACCTGTGAACCTGCTAATTACATAGCAAAAGGGGATTGGGTAGTAAATGGAAATACGGTGTTATGTTATGGGCCTTTCAAATGGGAAGAGAAGCCTGCAGAGCAAGCAGGTGGAGTCCTTACGTGTGGAAAGAGGGCAGAAGAAAGATCTGAGGGTGTCTCCCACTAACTCCACCTGCTGCTGTTGGCTTTGAAGATGGTGGGAGGGATCACAAGCAATGAGAATGTGGGAAACTCGAACCTTCCCGACCTTCTTAATGCTGCGACCCTTTGAGACAGTTCCTCAGGTTATGGTGACCACAACCACAAAATTATTTTATTGCTACTTTGTAACTGTAATTTTGCTACTGTGAAGAATTGTAATGTAATGAGATGAGATGCAGGATATCTGATATGTGACCACCCAAGGGATCTTGACTCACAGGTTGAGAACTGCCACTGTTCTTAAAGGCGAAGAAACAAGAACCGGGTTCCTCTCTAGAACCCCTGGAAAGGAACATAACCCTGGTAACATTTATTTTTACCAGAAGAAACCCATTTGGAACTTCTGAGCTACAGAACTAAGCTCTACATGTGTGAAAAGTTGGCACAGCGAGAAACAGATGTGTGAGGTGATATTGAATCAGTACTCTCCAGCCATGGTGTGTTTTTAGAATCTGATGGAACTCTTGTGAAGGTCTGTATGCCAGAGCACATACCAGGCCAACCATGTCAGAACCCCTGGGTAAGGGACTTGGGAGTCAGACCTTTACAAAGTCCCAGGGGTTTACACGTTGAGTCACTGTGTAGTCAGTGTTGAGAAATGGCCCCCTCCTTAGTGGACAACCCCTGGTGTTTGGAACTGATAAAGATGGCTTTGAATCTTGCTTCTATCATTTCAAGACTGGAGTTCAATTTAGTTCACCTGTGTATTAAATGCATACATATATTTAAACTACAAACTATAAGCAGATATGTGTGTATATAGACATACACACTTCTATTGAATGAGCAGACATATGTAAGTGAGGCCTTCTGTGTAAATAATCTAACACATAGATGTGTGTAAAGGAAGTTACTTTGGTTTGCATGATCATGGGAAAATTGATAGATTTTTAAAAAAATCTTCTGGTAACATAAAAATAGACATCTATAGCCGGGCGGTGGTGGCGCACGCCTTTAATCCCAGCACTTGGGAGGCAGAAGCAGGCGGATCTTTGTGAGTTCGAGACCAGCCTGGTCTACAAGAGCTAGTTCCAGGACAGGCTCCAAAGCCACAGAGAAACCCTGTCTCGAAAAACCAAAAAAAAAAAAAAATAGACATCTATTTTCCAATTGTGTGTTTTTCTGTGTCAGGATTACAAAGCACGTTTCAAAACAAGATCCACCCTTACATTTGTAAAATACTTCTGATTCTTAGAGAATTTTATATATAAACAATAAAATGTAATCATATATGCTATTTCCCCCTGCAACCCGCACCCCCCACATCCATCCACATCCCCACTCCTAACTTCCTGTCTTCACTCTTCTTTGATAACTCACTAAAGTCAGTTAGTGCTGACGATGTGTGCATAGGAATGGAATTGTCCACTGGAACATGGGGAACCTACCAGTAGCCACACTGCAAAGGAGAATGACTTCTCCCTTCCCCAGGAGCTGTCAACTGCTAATAGTACACCAGAAAGCAGTGGAGCCGAGAGAGCTTCTTCCCCAAGAACGTGGAGATTTTGACAAGCTTGATTTGGCGTAGGTCCATACTGCCCACAGTCGGCATGAACTCATGTGTATCAGAAGACAGAACTTCATAGAACCCTTTCTCATCCTCCTGTTCTTACATTCTTTCTGTCTCCTCTTTCAGGGTGTTCTCTGAGCCTTGGCAAGGCTGGACAACTACCTTTTCTTAGTAGCTCTTTAGTCAGTCTTGTGTCTCTGGGTTGACTGCTGTCCACTGTAGAAAGAAGTCTCTCCCAACAAAGTTGAGAGCTGCCCAGGTCCAGACCCTGACCCGGTTCACCCCTCAATTTATGTCAGATCACTGGCTCTTTGAAGAAGGCAGGGTTATTTTTTCTAGTTCTTGTTTTTAATATAGGTACATCGATCCTGCTCTTCCGCTGATAAACTCTCTGTACCTCCCAGCTAACATGACCGCAAGTGACTTTCTTAAACTTGTCATGATCCTACACTCCCGTGTTACCCAAAGAGCCCCGAAGTCTCCCTTTTCCAGTTCACAGTTGTGCTGAGGATTAGGGAAAAACAAGTGTGATGTGTATGCACCATGCCTTCTTGCCTGTAATCATGGATCAATACACGGTATTTGTGCGGTTACATGAGCCAAGTCCAAAGTCAACAAATGGAACGGAAGACTAACGTGGGTAGTGAATGACTGGATTTTAGAAGACAGTGAATTGCATGGGACTTTGGTTCAGTCAGAAGTTGAACAGTTTTTTTAAGGTGACCAGCAGCAGGTAGTAGAGGTGGGACACACTGGGAGCAGGATCTCTGACCTGCTGGCCACTAGACACTGGGTTAAGCCTTTGGAGATTCAATAACATAAGAGACCTGGTTGGCTTCATGGACATTTAAGAGTCCATTTTGTTTGGCACCCTTGGGCCAAACAAAATAGCTTATTTTCTTTGACACTTCTCAGCTCCGTCATTAATCCCTTGAGGGCAGAGGCTGCCCTTCCCTGTCTCCCATCATCTGCATTCCCAGCGTACTTAGGGAACAAAGTGTAGGTGCGATGGAACCTGCTCTTTCATTAGGGCCACACAAGTCCCATAAAATAATTCAGAGAAATGTAACGCATTCTGGTCTCTTTCAGTTTCAGCAAGTTGGAGGCAGTACTGTTGTAGAAAGCAGAAGTTCTAAGCTGGAGTGTGGACCAGAGCATTACCATGTGGGGGATGCCAGGCTTCCTGTTTGATCTGGGCTACGACGCTGGGCCTGTTTAACATCAGTCCGCTCACCCATTGGTAGTGAGGTGACAGCTACTCCCCAGCCACAGTGCCTCTCACCATATCTGAAGCAAGCCGAGGGTGGACAGTTTTCAGAAAATCGAAATGAAAATTCAGGGTTCAAAGGAAGCAAAATCCAAATATCTTCGAAAAGTCATTCAATGGTAGCGAGCATTGAAATCTGCTTGTACGTCAGCTGCTCAGATTCAGGCGTCCTTCCCCTTAGGGGGCAACTGGACTTACAGACACCTGGTAACGGCAGCGGTGAAGACAGAGGGTGTGGTTGTGAGCTGGGAAACAGCTTAGATGCGAATCTGGTCCAAGCATGTCTACTTCTGTAACATTAGTTACATCCTAACTCTGAGGATCTTTTCCACCAACAAGAGCAGGACCGACTATCCTCAACGTCTTCTGTATGTCTTGACAGAACCTGGTGTGTGAGAAGGCTCCGTGTCCCCTCCCTACCTAGAGTTTCTTGAGACATCCAGCTCTACAGATTATAGCTGGAAGTCTAATGATGTATTATTAATCATGTAAAAATCTGTAATAAAATCATGTAATTTAAACATCATTGTCATTCTAAGAGATCAGGAGCCAGTAGGAGTCTGACCCAGGTCCTATGTATGTATGTTATGGGGGAGGGAGGTGTAGCTTGATGTTCTTGTGGGATTTCTGACAGTGGGAGCCCGGAAGGTCAGTGGCCTGCTTATGGTATCCTTTTCCTTCTACTGGGTCACCTCGTCCAGCCTTGACATGATGGCATGTTCCTGGTCTTACTGCAGCATGCTATGCCGAGTTTGGTTGATGTCCCTTGGAAGCCTGCTCTTTTCTGAGGGAAGACAGAGGTAGGGGAGAGGATATGGGTGAGTGGAGTGTCGGGGAGAGGCGGGAGGAGGGGAGAAAAAGGAGGGGGCAGACTGTAATTGGGATGTAATATATGAGAAAAGAATTTTTTAAAGTTACAAATATGTATTAATTTTAAATTATAGTTATTCTATGTTATATATACTAGCATGCATTACTTATATATGTGCATATATTTAATGTGTTACTGTAATAAAATGTATAAAACAGAAAAAAAACCCAGAAGCTCTCTCAATCCTCTTTTTAGAAGTGGATTATTTCCTTTTTCACAAATCAGTTTCATCAGAAAAATATGAAACCAAAGGATCATTCTATCTGATTTCAAGGATCAGACAGCTGCAATTTGCTTGCCTAGAAAATCAAATCTAAGTCTATCCTTCAGGGTCTCTGGAGAGAAGTACCTGGCAGCCCTAGCAATTTATGGAGCTGAGATCTCTTCATGGGTGTTAATTGGGACCAGGTTAGCTATCACCAGACACTCTTAAAATGTCCCCTTGGCTGGCTCTGCCCTTTGATCTTGTCAGGACCATGGCCCTGTGACAGTCATGTTCAGGAAAGCACAGGAGTGGAGGAAGTAACAGGGAGAAGAGTTCAAAGCCTCTTGGGTAGCACAAGACGGATTCTGATTCAGGATTCACATCTGTGATAGGCGTGAGCTTTGGTTGTGTCCAGATTGTTTTGAACATTGAATGACATAGTTTTTTGCTTGTTTATTTGCTTATTTATTTTAAAATCTCAGACTGATTCTAAAACACAAGGCATGATGGTGTGTGTGCATGTCACAAAAGCGGAATAGAATTTGGAAGATACAAGAATAGGAAGACTTTAATGGACTTAGCTACATCTGATTTTTATTGGACAACACACCTAACTTTGTCAAACCCCATTGACTTTATTCTCAGCTACTGTGCAAAATCTACTCACACCACAGTTCATAGTTCTGAAAGAGTGTCTAGTAGAGCGGTGTCCTTCATTCAGTAAAATTCACCACCGATCTACTGTCATCCCCAGCCATTCCAGGAAACAAAACAGATAGAAAACTCCACCCTCCTGGCTTTGACAGGGCTTTAGGAGCGCTTCAATGGGAGTTCCCTAACTTGGAGTTTCTATAGTGAGCTCTCAGGTCTTGTATTCCTCATCTCCCACCTAATATATTCCTGAGTCCCAGATCTCTTGAAAATCCACCACCTGGCTTAGGTCCAGGACAGGCGTTTGGAATTTTGAGCCGACGTTTGGAGCTCAGAAGTTGGACGGGAACCATGTGCTGAGTGCCAGCAGCGCAGTTTGAGAGCTGGTGTCTGGCTTTCATTTCCACTGTCTGTCAGAGGGAGCCTTTGATCAGACCCTGCATTTTTTCACTTCTACTAAGTGACTAGAGGCTACTAGTGGCCCATTACTACCGCCTCCATGTGAGCTCTGGCCTGGAGGGGATACCAGAGATTTATTTACACGAGTTCCCCAGAATTACCCTGCCCATCATCCGTCATGCCCCTCCCCCTTCTCTCCCTCTCTTTCTTTCTGTCTTCTCTCAGGCTCCCCTCCTCAGTCTCCATAGTTAGAATGAGGAGCTATGAGGGGATTCGATGTGTCCAGAAAGGTACGGATAGGGAAGGAGGAGGGGGGCCCCACACACGGGATGCAGAGGGAGTAAGTGTCTGCAGCTGCGTCTTAATGGCTTCACTTCTCTGCCATCATTTTCCTTTAAGCCCAAAAGAAACTCTTTGTAATATGTGTTAAAATTATGGTTCAGATTTCTGATGATCAAGTTACATAGATTAAAGTAATGGATACCAGACTCTGCATCAATTCAGGTATAAATATGGATGAAATGAATGTACATTATCCGCTGCTATAAATCAGTGTGTTCAAGGAACGACATAAATCTCACAACCCTTTCCTACCTCAGGGTATGAAAGTGTATGTATGTGTGTGTGTGTTTCTAGTATTTTTGATGAAATTATGATTTGAACTAAATCTGCAGGTTTTGCAGAAACTTTGCCTCTTTTTCCCCCCCAAGAAAGAAGAGAGTATATTATTTATAATAGTGAGTCATTAAAGTACTCCAGGAAGTCCTCTTTTCAGAGGGGGCTGGGGAGGCAAGGGTTATGTAGCATTCCAGATGTGTGTGTGTGTGTGTGCGGAGAGGGGCTGAGCCTTTGCAGGAATTTATTGCACCTGGTTCCATTGTGTAGGGTTCTCAGCCTAGGGGCATTTCTGTCCTCTGCCATGCTCTCCTCAGCCCTGTCACCACCAGGAGTGTAGGAGCTAAAGGCTGCAGTGTGCATGGGCACATGGCCACAGGATGTTGTGGTCTGGAAGGAAAGACCGAGTTCTCACTTCTTCTGAAAAAGTGGCTGAGCTCCTTGTAGCCTGAGGCCTTCGCTTGAGTGAGGAACCTTGTGGCAAGAGCGAGAGGTGGGAGTGGAGTGGTTTGCAGATGTTCACCATAGCCCTGCTGCGCCACAGCTGCCTTCTCTAGCATCTTCTTCCACTTTTTCCCAGGATGTAAGATGGGAGAACAATAAGTAAGGTTGGCACGAAGTCACAATTCCTCTGTTTCCCGTATAAGTACAATAGTCCCAAATCGGAGGACTAAAGATTGGTGACCACCATGGTCCTAAATTGTATGGTAAACTTTCCAGTAGGTGCTTGGCTTCCACTGTCCCCTGATCCCCAGGCTAAGCTCACAGCCAAATCTAGATAGACGTTCAGCTATTTCTAAGTCTTGGGGTTAATGCATAGACTCTTAACAAGTAGATTCAGGCTCTTTCTGTGGAATTTCTCCATGCTCTGCATCTAGCTACAGCCCAAAGAGCTCACAACCACCAAGACCTTATTCCCCGAGCAGACAGAAAAACAAGAAGAGTCTCACATTTCCTCTCTTCAAAGACTAACCAGGAAATGACCAGCATCACATTGCAGTGACCCCCGAACTTAGTTTTAGGACCATATTCTTTCCCAAGGTGGCCATGACTTTGGTAAACACATTTAACATAGAAGAAATAGGTGGACATTTGATGCAGTTGGCATTCCATTCCAGAGGGCCAAAATGTGTTTTGCCAGAAAAAGCGTAAAATAATTATGTGGTTTCTGAAGGAGTGAAGTAAGGAAGACTGCAATATTGTTTATCATAAAATCTGTCTATGTCTGCTTGTATTCAGGATGTAGCTATGGGGCTCACTTTGTTAATATGCTGATGTCAGAAGCAAAGGCAATAGGTCTGGCTTATTAATGGTCTAGTAAAACTGACTTCTATCTACTGCCACAGTCATATTATCACTTTGTCCCTGTCATATATGCTTTTTGACTCTGTCCCTGCAGTGAACTCCCCTTGGACTTATACATAGATGACAATTACTGAGTTAATGGATGAGATATTGTGAGCATGAGCTATAGGACAAGAAGGTCTAGGACAACAAACTTGTACCATAAGTGAGCATTTTCATGGACTAAGTCATCTTCACTCTCTTGAGCCACAACTATCCTTGCATTTAAGAGATGTCCTGTGCCTCATACACATAGAATAAAAGAAGGAAAATATGTGTTAAGTGCATACAAGGTTACCAGCATCCACAGCTCTTCTTTCCTCCATCCCCTCTATTAAAGTGGATAAAGTGTTTCCCCAGAATGTAAGACTCATTCTTTCTGATCCACGAGGTTTTGTGGTGTCATCAGCATGTCCTCCCTTGGGAATCTTCTTCTCATCCTTTCTTCTCTCCTGGATCCTCAAAGCTTCAAATGAGTCAAGCTTCTCCCACTTTTTTTTTAACAAGCAATCATTGAATATCTTGCATATAGTCATCTATTTTCTCCCACTTTCTTACAAATTCCTTTTAAAAATCCTCAGAGTTCATGATTCTTGTCCTTTACCTCTGTTGGTGTTTGGTTCATGTCCTCTTTGCTGCCAGAATACAGTGCTAGTTCAAGTCACCAGTGGTCTTCTCATTGGGATTACCAAGGAAATTCTCTAGTTCTTTTCTCACTTGACCTCTCAGAGGCATTTAGCCCTGTTGACTTTACTATAACTTCCAAAAGATAACATCCATCTTGCTTTTCCTCCTGATCCTTGGGTTTCTTCTGCATCTCCCTGTGGCTTCTCTTTCTCTACTCATGGCTAGTTGTTAGTGTCTCTCAGCCATCTGTGTTAGATGATCTATTCTCATGGGTTCCCGAACTCTCATTCTCAGGCATTGTTTTTATGTGCATACAATCCATATATGTATAACATCCAAATACTGTTTCTAACCCAGTGCTGTCCCTAGACTGCTGATCCAACTGCATCCTCTACAATTATGATTAGGCATTTCCAATCTACTGGTGTTGTAACATGATGTTGTCATCTATAAAGTTCACACTCAAGAGCTTCACAATCAAGTCTCCCCCACCACAATCTCAGAATACTCAGTTTACAATTTTGTGCTAGGTCATAGTCATAGATATCCCTGTCCACATGTGACCCCCTAAGCTTCACATTGGACATACCTGAAAGATACCTAGACATTCCCATGTCTTAAAGAAGCAAACTGTGTCACTTAACACTGTGCCTTGTTTTTGCCTTGCATGGAACATTAATCAAGAGTGTTCATGAGCACAAACTTCTTGGCATATAATAATAACGTGCTGTGTTTAGTGGGAAGTATTGTAGCCATGTGAAGAGTAATATCTACATTACATCTATCAACAAGGCTCCACTGAGTACCTATAATATGTCCACTGTGGTTCTGACTCTTATAGGAGCCCAAACCCCCAAACCTGTCAATAAACCATTGAGCCAAAACCCCCAAGCCTTCCAATTAACCATTGGAAGAGTAATACAACTGACCAGGGGAAAATAGAGAAAAATGCCTTTTATTCCCAGTGAGAGCAATGGTGAAGAGGGGCAGCAAACCATTTTTCTCAGCTGACTCGAGACCTGGCTAGCTGCTGTGGATAGTATCAGGATTGTGAATGGTCTCCCCAGCCCCATGTGTTAAAGGCCTGTTCTCCAGTATGGTGCTCCTGGGAGGTGATAGAATCTTTAAGAGATGGAGTCCAGACTGAGAAAACTTTAGATCACTGAGCTTGGGGTGACAAGATGATTCAGTGATTCCAGGTGGCTGGCACCAAGCCTGATGGCCTGATCCAACCCTGGGCACACACATGATAAGGGGAGAACTGACTCCTAAAGGTTGTCCTCCTGGTCTCCCACACATGTGATTTGCCACATGTACACCTACACTCACCAAATGAAGAACTAAAAATTCAGTAACAGTCCGTGAGGATTAACCTTGGAAGGATTAACCTGGGTCCTTCTTTGTGGAGGCCCAAACATGTGAGCCTATTTCTGTCCTGACAGATGGTCAGGATATGCAAGTGTACTTCTGCTCCTTCTTTTGTATTTGGAGGTTACTGGAGAAGGGCTGCTTTCGGGATACTTCGTCTAGAGTGGCTTCACTGCCTAAATAACAGAATGTCAATGACTCGATGCCTCAAAGTGTTAAAGCAATTAACTGTTTGAGTTGTCCTTTGTATCATGTTAAAGAAGTCTTTTGCTGCCTTCTTCCCTCTTTTGTATTTGGGGTTTAAAAGTGTATGGAAAATTAAACACAGACTTAAACATAGACAATTTCAGTATTCACTGGAATACCCTCCTGGTACTGTTCTATGGTTTCTGTTTTATTATTTTCACATGCGTCTTCATATTCTTCACTAATATTTCTAAATCCCTATGCCCCTATCCTGGCAAGAGGTATTTTAGTCGAGGTTGGTCCCTGACACTTCTTAACTTTTATTTCTCTGTCTTATAGGTTTTTTCTACCACTTTCTCTTTCATGTTTTGTTAATCATTCATGATGAAAAGGTGCAGGAGCCAAACAAACCTTTGCATTTTGTAAGTTGATTACTTCATGTGTTTTGTTATAATGATGAAGAAGTGACTAATTCACCAGGTTATCTACCACAATATTAACTTTTATTTTAAATCCTAAACTCATTCTACTATTCCATAGCAATATATCACCTTTGTGCCTCTTTTTAAAAACCTAAGAAGTCATCTCAATATTACATTCCTTACTGCTATGATTATATGGGTATCTTGTGGTTTTTTTTTCTACCTCTAGTTTCTGATGAGAGTGTCTTCAGTTCATGCATCCAACACACATAAATTATTTGAGCAACAATAACTCCACTTGTGTGTTAATTTCATAATGACTCTCTACTTACAAATATATTGTCTCATTGAAGCCTCTAAGCAATTCTGTGGGGCTTAAAGAGGGTAAGCAAATTATTTAAGGCTTGGTTTGCTGCGTAAATTGAGATCTCAACTCTTAAAGCTGTTCTGAAGAAGTTCAGCCCATATGTTCTCTAGTTCAGCCTTGGATAGACAGGTATCTCTGAGGAGGCTTTTGGGAACATTGTAAAGACTTTGAAGATATTTTTGTTTTTGTTTGTCTTTGAAGTACTAAAGTCCCAAGAGAGAGGAAAACTCAAATTTCACTCAGTTCAATGGCATGTTCTGCTTATTTATGGTGCCCTGGCTCTGAGGGGGCCCTGATTTCCTCTATGGATCAGTTGTTTCTAGAACCCCAGAGTTTCAGCCTAATCTACTAACACATCCAGTTTAACATTCAGAAGCTCTTCTCTCCAGTGACAGAGGCTGTGGTGCCCAGGGACAGTGGTCAGCTATTTCATGTAAACATCTCAATCTATTCAGCTCAGCCATCTGGTTCCCAGGACACTTGCTCCAGAGGCTGCGGAACGCAAACAGCCGGATGCTTCAAGGCTTATAGTGAAAGTAGAAGCATTCACATAATCTCATAAAACATGCAGAAGCTCCAGATCACCTGGGAGACAACCATCTTCTTACTCATCTATTTTGAGAGAATGAAAAAGTCTAGCGTTAGCTGTACTTCCCACGAGTGGGATGAGGGGATGTTTCTAATACTCCCTACTGTCAGCAGCAAGCACTTTCCGGGAGACACAGGGGCTTTCTTCTTCTAAAGATACTTAAGGAACTGGCTTAGTGATGTCGTATCTGTTGCTTTGGCCTTCTCTATGATCGTTCAGCTTCTGGCTGAACTTTCTCTGTCTCTTCCCTTACAATTGTGACAAGTGGGGCAAGTTACATGGAAGACTGGGTATGGGGTGGTCAGACCTATGGGTGTGGCAGAGACCAAATGACCAAGCACGACATTACCACCTTCTCCCAATTTCACCAGAAATAAAAGGTGGAACATTTGGACAGCAAGTCCCTGATTGAAAAAAAAAAAAACACAAAGCAGGGCCACCAATGCTTAGGTATGGGCTGATTCTGTGACATCGTTGGGCCCCTGTTCAAAGTATACGTCTGTTTGTGGACAGTAAGTGATATCCCTTGATTTCTGTGGAACAGAAAAAGAGGCTTTCAGACTAGAAAACTGCCCTGTGTGACCTTGGTATGTGAGAAACAGTAGACCCTCGGAGTCTAAAACATTAGCTCCTTACTTCTCTGAAAGCTCTAAGCTCCCTCCCCTGAGCCCTCCACCAAAAGCAGGGCTCATGCAGATACCTGCTCATGCAGAGATCCCAAGATGGAAGAGCAGACACAGTAGAGGCTTGTCACTTTGTCACACTTCATTAGTTAAAGTTTGGCCTGGGGACTCCCTCAGATTTCTGTCTCTCTCCTCCGACAACAGTCAGGTTTCCTGGGAAGTCTCTTATACAGCTATATGGTGTTTTCTAATCAAAGTGAACCATATTTTAATTTAATTGTCTGAAAAGGGGTTTTTTTTGTACTTGCAAGTCCAAAATGCTGACAAAAACCACCTCATCCCAAAGCAACTGAAGGCCATGGATCCTCCATCTGAAGAGTCATTAGCTCTTGGGGACAGCAGGGTGAAGCTGAACACACCAGCCCAGAGTCGGGAAGAACAACCAAGATCACAGATTCCAGACCAGAGCGAGTCATTCTCCAAGAGACATAGGATGAATGTGGGCAGCTCAGTATTATCAAGGCCTGCACACTTCTAGGAAAACAATAAAATCAATTGACTTCCATTTCATTCCAAAGAAACCCCCAAGCTCATATCTAGTACTACCCAAAAAGGTAGTACTAGAAAAACCCTTCTCTCTGGCTTCCCTTCTTGTTTCTAGGCCACGCTGAAGAATTTGTGGAGCACGTGTGGCTTGCATGCAGGAAAGACAAAGAAAGACAGAAGCCCCAAGCAACACTGAGTTTCCCGTAAAGTCTAGAACGGTGGGATGAACTGCAGTTATAGGTCAAGTTCATTGCTGGAAGAAACACCTTCTGTCCATCAAGCCTGGGGCATTGGGGTCTGGGAATCATAGTGGTAACCCCTAAGATATATAATTATTATCTGAATTGTATAGTTAAGAGAATAAGGGCCAAGATGTTAAACAGTTTGTACAGGCCTTGGCATAGCACGCCTCAGACTCTCACTCAGGCAGGATTATCTGAGTGAACTGTATGCTCTGACACTCCCCCGTGGGGTTCGCTACAATGACAAAACACCCCAACAGTTGAGGCCACAAAGCAAAGGAGGAAGCTGAGAATGAATAACGAAAGGGGTGGGAGATGGAGGGAAGAAGAGTGGAGGGCACAGAGTGACGTAAAGTCTCAGACTGGGGTTGTAGTCATTGCCAAGGATGTGTGAAGAAAGGTCAGTGGACATGACAGCTATCGTGTTGGAAGTGCAAATTTGACTGTCAGAAGTTAGTTTGATGGCACAAAAGTGGTAACTTGGTTCTAAACATTGCATTTGGTCAGATATCCCGTTTATTGGCATGAGGTTTACAAAGCAAAGTGGATTCAATTTTATTTCTCAGCAACGAACTCCTTGGTAATAAAAAAGTATGAGTTGCTCTCCTGGATATGGGTGTCACTTGGGGGACTCAATAGTTTTACTTTAAAGTACAATGCTATCAGTTTGGACTTTTTTCAGTAGTTAAATAGGTAAAAGGTTAAGTATAAAGTTAGAAGAGGCAAAAAAAATCTATAAAATAAGCACAATTTAGAAATAAACTTAAGTCATTGACCACAGAGGAAGCCATGACCTTACTCTGAAATTCCTCATACACACTTCAGAGGACAATGAAACACAAACTACTCTCAGCCAAAGGGCCAGCTCCTTATTTCAGACTTATGTTAAGCAGCGTATGTGTAAAGGTTTCTTAGCATATAAAACCGTATCATTGTGCAATGCTTTACTTACAAGGGGCCTCAACATTGCTGCGTCTTGGGTGAGGATGTACATTCAATCATAAATGTACAGATGCACACTGTCAACATTCATTTGATATAGTCTTACAAATTTTGTAGCAACAAATCCCTGAGTTTGTGAACCCAGAAACACAATACGGATGGGACCAATACGACGTCTTTCTTTAAAAACAGATCAAGGAAGTAAACACAATAGACTTAACATTTTGTTTGCAATCAGTATCAAGACCATCTTTGTTGTAGCTGTTTTTCGAGACAGGGTTTCTCTTTAACCTTGGAGCCTGTCCTGGAACGAGCTCTTGTAGACCAGGTTGGCCTCAGACTCACAGAGATCCACCTGCCTCTGCCTCCTGAGTGCTGGGATTAAAGGCATGCGCCACCCCTGCCCGGATGTATCAAGGCCATCTTAAAGGTGAAATGGATGAGCAGTAAAGAAATTGAGAGATGACCAAATGTAGCTGAGGTCAAGAAGAGGCAGTAATGATGAAAATACATACTTTATTGAATGACACTGACACTTGATGCCTTAATGTACTCAGAAATGAACTCAGAAAATTTCAAAGATTTGGCATTAATTTGATCTTTTGGTGTCTAAATATATAAAAGGTAGTTCTCACTTTTTCCTTCCTAGAGCATCTTTAGAGAATTTGGCTTAAAGGATTTGTTTGTAAAATAGAGATATGATAGAAACATTTCCACAATGACATGTAAACTTTAAAAGAAGCCTGTATTTGTGGAACATGTGTGTATGGATTGTGTCCTTAGATATGAAAAATGTCTCACACTGAGAGCACTGTCCCACCTTTGACTATGTCAGTCACTTTTGTATTATTCTCAAGGCACGCTCCACTTTAAAGAAATGCGTTCTCTAAATTTCAGTCTGTTTAATGATATAGAAAACTGATCAATCATATTTGACAAAGAATGGCATGAATATTCATCTTTCAGGAAAAAGCAAACCGCCTTTGAGAACTTACTTTGCCATTCAAAATGTATGTTGGTTTAGCTAGGAAAATTAGCTAAGTGACTTTCATGTGTGTATTTTTGTGCTTGTGTGTAGTGCAGTATATGTGTGTGTGCCTGTCATGTATGTGCTGGAAAACAAAAGTCAGTGTGTGGCAATTGCTATCTCTCCCCACATTACTCTTTGACACAGGACATCTCCCTTTTCCTGGAGCCTGCAGATTCAGCTAGACTAGCTAGCCAGCTAACCCTTAGGGTCCATCTCTCTGTGTTCCCAGTTCTGTCGTTATAGGTGCTAGTCAGTTGTTGTTGTTTTTATGTGGGTGCTGGGGAATTCAAATGCAGGCCCTCATGCCTGTGTAACAGGTACTGGAGAGACTGACCCATCTCTCCAGCCTCACAGCTCCCTAATAAAGCCTAATCATTCATTTTGTCAGTGAAGGGATGTGTAACAAGGGCTGGGAACTGGGATGATTTGAAGAATTTCATTGCTGTCTCAATGACTAGAATGTGGCCCCCAAATCTCGGTTTCCTAGAAACATTATAAACAATATCAGGTACATCCATAGCTGTATATGGTCACAGACATCATAGAAGTATTCCTAACCTATACAAAATGAAGGACAAAAATGAACTTCTTATTGAATAGTGTAATGTCTGAGAACGGCATGATGACGGCTAGTTATGGGAATTCTGAGTTGTTAAACCTCTAGACACTTCTATGCCATCAGAGTACAACTGTATTCTTTCATTATCCAAGTCAGTAATGGAAGTTGAGTCTATAACTCAGAATGAAAGTGGCTCCTGTTTATTAGCATCAGAAAAATGTTCCAAACCAAGGCTGTCAAGATATCCCAATAAGCACACTCATTGTGTGTTGGGTTTTATATCTCTAGATACTCCAAAACCTCTTCTACCAAGAAGGACACAGAGAGGAAAGGAGAAGGAACAAATGAAATGGAGAGAGAGAGAAAAAAAAAAGAGAGAGTTTAATGTGGCCTCCTTTGTCTAAAATAACGGAGAAATCGATTGGCAGTGAGCATACCCTGTACTGCCAGAGAAGTGAGACCCAAATGACTCCTCCCAGCTCTGCTACAGCCCCTCATTGCTGTGTGTATTACCTGCTTCTGTCTTTGTATGACTCTAGAAGGGTCTGGAAGGGTATTCCATAAACAAACAGGAACCACTAAAGAAGCACAGAGTAGCCAGAGGCTACCAGAATCTAGAAGTTCCATTCTACAGCAGAGAGGAGGGAAAGAAGTAGGACAAACAAGAAGCTAGGAATACAACTAATTCAGCCTATTGTTCAGGAGAGAAACAGTGAGAAAGTGGATGAAGAAGATGAAGGAACTTTGACATTTGGGGTTTGATCAGTCATGGAAGAGAATTCTATAGCCTGGGTCCATTTGACTTAATATGGAACCAATCACAATTCAGTGGGTTTCTATTTGAACAGGCCTGATTTGCTATGTCCATTCCACCCTGAATGTACCGGATCGTGTTGGAAAAGACCGGACTGAGCAGTCTGTACCCATATTCAGGTGAAGCCAGAGAAAAGAGAGATTTAGTTTATTTTTTTTATGTGTGCTTCTGAAAATAAAAAATAGGGCTCATGCTTGTGAAGTAAGCACTCTACCACTGAGCTGTAGTCCCAACAAGAAACCAGAAATGAGCATGCAAGCCTAGGCTCTCGTTTCCAGCCAATAAAAAATTCAAAAAATAGAAAACAGCATGCTTTATAAAAATAAGCATCTACGTATGTGGTAGGAATGCGTTTCTAAGCAAGATAGAAGGGGTTGTCTAAGGCACTTCTATCTCTGTCCTTCATAGCATTCCCCTGTGGTAGGGGCTGCCACCGACTTTGCAGATGGATGAAGTAGATTTCTCATGGCCGCATGGCTATGAACGGAAGACTCAGAATGCCCAAAAGTTACATGTGCTACTAAAACATACACTTGCTCCAGCCTCTGCACCAAGCTGCTTCACCAGCATTCGGAGAAGACAGGCCTTTGGGATCAACCCACTTGGAAGAATAAGGTACTTCTTGGCAAGCAAGCAGGAGCGCGCCCCTTCCCGTATAATCCCTTTATTGCTAGCCTCTTTCTGAAACAAATAGGTCTTGAGCAAATTCTTTTCATGATGAGATGTTGTCCCTAAAGGCTGAAAAGTGGGTCACTTATATCTGTGAGTTCTAGTTCCATTCTACCTACGTAATTAGCCAACTTTAATCCAGGTTTTCTGGATGTCAAGCCTTAGACCATGCTACAAGATGTGTAAAGCTTGGCCTTTGCCTCCAGAATCTCCCAATGGAGCAGACAAGTTATGATAGAAGCATAAGTAGTTATGGTGTGGGACACACGTTGGTGAGAGTCTTGTGGAAAAGTGTACTGAGATCAGTGTGGAAATGTCAGAGATCATCCAAGCAAAACCTCATAGACGGAATGATACTTGGGCTGGTCTCATCCTGAAGCTCCCTGTGTGGTGCTGGTGTCCAGTGTTCAGGTAGAGGAAAAGCATAAACAGTTGCCCAGAAACTGGCATTAGCAGCACGGGTCAGGAGCAGCAGGAATGAAGGCGGCCATGCAAAGCCCCATCTGAAGGCAGTGCGGAGTGGGTGCTGGGTGTTTCTGCCGTTCTGACATTGACATTTCAGAGCTTGATTGGGTTCCTGGCTATTCTCTGGAGTGGCAGCGGTAATCTTTGAGGCTGGAGCAAGGCTGAATGCTTCTATCCTCGTGTAGTCTTTTTTCTTTTTGATGAGTCCCCGGACGTGTGAAATCCACCTCCTTTCCTGGTGCTGTTATCAAACCTCATACTTGCATTCAAAATGGGGTCAAAAAAAAAAGAGAGAGAGAGAAGAAAAGGGCAATTGATTTGTATGTTTCAGTCATTTCCTTGGGAACACGCTGAGCTTTTACTCTGGGGTGACTGCGAAAGAGACCCTGCCTGTGATTAGATCTGTCAGGCAGTGGCTGTGTTACACTAGGTACCTGGGGAAATAAAACCACGGGCAATTGCCAGTGTCTGCATGCCCAGAGAGCTGTCTGCTGTGCAGTACAATAATGGGCAAGTTTGTATGTGTGTGTGTATACAGTGTCCACTTGGCGAGCACTTGGCAGGGGAATTCTAGATTAAAATCAGGGGTAGACAGAGTCTCTCTAAAGCCTCTACTGAAATCTCAGGATCTATGACTCTGTGTATGTAGACAGAAGCACGCACTGGAATTATGACTAAGGGCATATGGAATGGACAGCGAAGTCCCACCTAGGTTTAGATCTTCTCTGTACCATTTGATGCATCATGTGCCCTCAAGTGTAGTTGATCTAAAACATCAGACTGGCCACACCAACTTCCTGAACAATTCTGGAATTCTGTTTCATCCTTAGAATATTGGATTATAAATACCTATTTGTGTTATTCCTACACTGAATGGCAGACTCCTCAGGCTTGGGCACTTGGTTTTGCTTATCCTTCTGTCTCCTGTGTGGAAAGAGTGGGTGGGTGGTGGGTGGAAAGGTGTTTAAGAAGTTGGTGGATTACAGAAGTCTCCTTCCAGTCTGGCCTAGGTATGATTTAGTTTGGTTACATCCAGGGCTGGAGCTACAGTTAGCCAGCTAACACTAACCTTTATCACCACATCTGGAGCAGCCTTTCCTAGAGAGCACTGATTCCTCTGTCCTTTGACTCTCCCCAGGCTTTCAATCCCACTGCTAGAAGTCCAGATGCTATTGTGGTCAGCACAACCTGAAGATGTCCCTTCCATCCCCTTTCTGTTTCTGTCTTTAGAAGACAGTCGAGAGTCATAGTCACCCACCTAAGCCCTTCTTCGTCATGGCCACTCTCTGGGTGTTCTATGGAGAAGCAGATGTGTGCAAGAAAGAAAGGTAACATAACAGCCTGACGAAGGACCAAATAACCATGAAATGTGTGTTCATTACATGAGCGCTGTGTGTCAGAGATGCTTCTAGATGTTGAGTATGTCACAGTAGATCAAGTCCCTGCTGAGTGGAGCTCTCAGGTCAGTGTGTGAGAAAAGGGAATGAATAAATAGAAAATTAATACTGTCTTAGAATAATGATAGCTTATGTGTTAAAAGCCAAACATTAGTAAAGTGTTTCAGAAATAGAAAGACCAAGGATAAGGTCCCAAAGGAATGCAAAGTAAGGGTATACTTGAGGAACTGAAAGAGTTCTACAATTAGAAATTGCAAAAAAGATTATCACATAAGGACAGCAGAGCCCGTTAGTCAAGTCTTGGGTCTTACAGGACTATGAAAACCATGCTGAATTTATAGCATATACTAAAAGCAAAAAAAAAAAAAGTGTTGATGTCTCTTAAAATCAAAATGAATAATTGTGTGTGTGTGTGTTAAAAAAACATGCTCAGTGTAGAAAAGTACTGTGAAGTAAACAGTAATAACTTCGGAGAGGAAACCTTGTAAGATATCTCAGAGGTTCTGATGAGAAGCATTGGTGGCTTAGGTAACTGGGGACCAGTAAAAAGGAATAAAGTTGGCAAAGGGTTTCAGAATTCATGGAGATGTCAAGGATGGCATTGAGGGCTCTGTCTAACTGTGTAGATGATCTCATTTGATTACAAGGATACCACCAGAAGGAAAACACTTGGGAAAAGAAAAATTTTGACTCTCAAATTAAGCTTTGGACATGTCATGGCTGAGATATTCCCAAAGTGTTACAGCAGTGATATTAGGTGAACGGTTGGGTCATGGGAACTGGTGGTTCATAAAGAATCAGGGCTTGCAAGTTAAATCTGGAGATTTCAAAACAAGCCAAGGCTATACAAGGCCATGGATGTTCAGAAACTTACCTGGGGAATTGTAGGGAGACAGAGAGAGCTTCCCAGTGTAAAGAGGAACTAGCAAAGGGAAAGAAAATAGTGAGTTTTAAAATGTGTTCCTTGATGAGGCTGGGGAGATGGCTAAGCGGCTCTTGCACTTGCCCTAGCAAAGAACCTGGGTGACTCACAACCATCCATAACTCCAGCAAAAGGGGGGTTCAATGCCCCCTTCTCACCTCCACAAATACCAGGCATGCACTCAGGGCGCAGACACACCTGCAGGCAAAACACTCATACACATACAAAATAAAATTTAAAAATCTAAAAATCGATATAAATTAAATGTAAAAATATTTAAAAATACATTCCTGGAATATTAAATATGACAGTCCTATCCTTTTGAAATGTGCTAGATGATGAGATTTCTTTGCTTGTCTTTCCCAGTATCTGTTCATCCTGTTGGGCTGTAAACATCTTAAGAACAAGGAATGCATAGTATTTATTTGATTATAAACCAAACCTGGGACAATTCTCAGTTGATCATAAAGCTAACTAATGCTTGCTAAGGAAGTGAAAGAAAATGTACAAGTGAGGCCTTGGGGACCAAGTTGCCCAGCTAGTTACCAGAATATTAGAAAACTACAGATGGCACTAGGGGAAAATTTGTTGAGGACAGTCATGCTGTGTCCTGTTATGCCCTATTGGAAAGATACACTTGACAGTACCACAATCCCCCATTTACAATATGGTAACAGTTCCACTCGGATGCTAGTCTCCTTGAGTCTTGCTTCCTTTCTTTGTCTCTAGTGCTGTTGTCTTAGGTCTGACCGTTTTTATTTCTCATTTGTTTTAGTGCATTTTCCCCTTTACTTGTATCTGGATTAATTGAAAGCCACTGGTTGCTTCCTGGAAAGCAATGCTGAAATAGCATCAAATTGTAACACACAGAGCTTCTGAACATGTGCTTTCTTCTACATTGCACAGTTGCGGGATTCTGGTTGAATCATGTGGACTGAAGCCTGTCTATCGGCCCTCCAAGCACACACCTCGTCCAAACACTGAGGGATCTGCCATCTCCTCAGGCTTGGCTCTCTCGAGGTACCTACTTGCAGAACAAGTTTAAATGGCAGATAGCATTTCACGTGGACTCCTTTATTGGTCCTCATGTCCAGTAGGCCAAAGTTTATCTTCCTTGCTTGGTTTTCAAGGCTTTCAGTTTTAGGGTTCCTACAAACTCCTAGGTGACAATCCACCAGTGGCTCCAAGTGTTCTACACACTACATGGTTCTATAAACATCTGATGGGCTTCCATAAGGGCCTAATTTTGCGTGACCAGATATCCCTGCTGTGGGTTTTGGTTGGGCAACTTCTCTGTGCTGCTAGACCCAGTCAGGTTTTGCCCACTTTGCCCGATGTTTGACACTGATCTCTTTCTCACAGGCCTCCACCAACTCCTCCTTCATGGAACTCTTTCTGCATTGTCTCGTTTAATCCTCACTGTTCTGTGCCATCCTGCCATTCTCATCTGGAAATGACAGAGAGAAGGTCCAGTGACTGTTCCAAGATGGCACAGAGAGCAAATAATCCAACAGGAGTTTAAACTAAGCCATCTGACCTTGGAAGGATTGCTGCTAACTGCTACTCTAGACTTAACCTTCTTAAGAGTAAAGAGTGGCCAGGTGGTGGTGGCGCACACCTTTAATCCCAGCACTCGGGAGGCAGAGGCAGGCGGATCTTTGTGAGTTCAAGACCAGCCTGGTCTACAAGAGCTAGTTCCAGTGCAGGCTCCAAAGCCACAGAGAAACTCTGTCTCGAAAAACCAAAACAAAGAGTGAGCCTCATTCACCTCTATTCTTTCTATTTTTCTGTGTTTTCTATCATTCTATAGAATATTCTATCCATACTATAGAAATCTTTGCAGGAGGTCTGGAATATTGATGAAAATATTTAAATAATAATTCTCTTAATTTATCGGCTATGATTTATTTCTGTCATTTCCTGACTAAGACAAATTAGATTATGTGTATTTTGATTTTTTAACTTGTTTCAGTCATGTTCTAAAATGATCAATGAAGTCAGAAAAAAACAGTCTAGCACAGATCAGGATCGTGGAAGGAATGTAATGTCAATAAAGAATCAAATTATGTGGCATCATGTGAAGAGCTTGAGTTAGGACCAAGGACAAGCTGGTCCTTGTCCCTAACCAAAACTTGTGGTTAGTTTTTGCTAGCTTGACTCACACCAGAGTTTGAGAGAACTCCACTTGAGAAACTGCTGCCATGGGATTGGTTGTAGACAAGTCTGAGGGGCATTTTCTGAATTAATGATCGACATGGGTGGGCCTGCCCCACTGTGGGTGGTATTGATGTGTATAAGGAAGCAGGCTGAGGAAGCCCTGCAGAGGAAGCCGGTTAGCAGCGCTGCTCCTCTAAGGCATCTGCTTCAGCTTCTGTCTCCAGGTTCCTGCTGTGACTTCTCTCCAGGGCACACTGTGATGTAGCAGTTTATGCCAAATAAACCCTTTCCTCCCTCTGTTGGAGTTGGTCAAGGTTTTAGTGGAGCAACAGACAGCAAACTACAACAGCGAGATAGCAAGTTCCAGGACGGAGACAATAGACATTCTAAGGCCCACAGCTTTAAAGGATGAGGAGTTTGACCAGTGAGATAATGAGAACCCCTCTCCTGAAAAATGCAGACCAGAATCTGGATGGCCAAGTGGAGACGTCACAGATGAACTCTCAAGGATCTAATGAGGCATCTTACTGAATGACATAGAAGCTGTTTCCAAAAAACAAACAAACAAACCATGAGTCTAGGAAATAAAGAGAATCGATGGGGAGAAAAGAACTGAAATAGAAAAAATATGAAGGTACGTAAAATTTTCTTACCAATGTAACAAAATACCATGTTTTCTGAGAAGCCCTATTTCTGTTGACTATCTGTTAAATGAAAAAGAATCGGCAGAGAACAGCAAGGTAGTTTTTAAAAATCTTGCTGTTGAGACTTTTCTTTACAAGGGATCATCTCTGCCACCTTCTTCCACTCTTGAGCCTCGTCGGTTCCTTCCTGTGTCTGAAGATCTTCATACGGCAGATGACCTTCCTTGAAATGTGGCCACACACGGTTGAAAAGGGGTGCCCTCTCAGGAGCGCCTGCCTTGAAGGAAGAAGAAATGAACAGGAAAATCCCTGCAGCAGAGAAGAGATGAAAGACGTAACAGGGTGTTCACACTTGCCGGTAGTGTAGAACATTCATGAATAAATTCATTAGAGATGACTGTGCCAACCTGTCATCTGCAGACAGAGGTGAGAAGCCCCATCTGCTGAGAGGGTTCCAGGCTTTCTGGGATTCTGAGTGAAAACAAGCAGGAGAGACCCAAGAGTAAAGAAACAGTATCGATGAAGCCACCATGGTTTTGGTTTGTTGGAGAGGATGAGGCTAGAAGTGCAGACCCGGCTGTGGCCGTGGGTAGAGAGGACTGTATCAGTACACAGCAGAAGTGGCCAAGTCCCAGCAATGAGAAGAAAGGAGTTCATGAACAGAACAGGGCAGTTGGGAGACTTTAATATCATGAAGGAAGGGTTGGAAGCTGACGTTCTAACAAGGGAACTCTTACGATGGCCCCACCTTACCGAAGGACTCTCCCTAGAACTTATTAGCACTCCTTTGAAATTTTTTTTGGATATTCTTGATAAGAAAACCCTACCTTACTTATTATGTGTGTTTCCCCAGTACATCGTGCATATGAGTGATCCGGTGCTTAAATAAATGAATGAAAGCAAGAACTAATTTTTATGTGAGAGATGACATGAACACTGGTAAAGTCGGGGCTAGATCTGCAAATGAGAAAGACAACATTTATAAACCTAAAGAGACGTAAACCAAGAGGGGTGCCTGGAGACACTAACAGTTAATATAGTAGAGAAAAAAGGTTGATACATGGGAGGAATTGAGGCTTCAGAGTGAGTCTAGAAGGAATTTAATTAAAATTCTGTGTGAGCATTTTGATGTTTCGGTATTTTGATAGCAGAGGGTCTTTTCTTTGATAAGAATCCTTATTCTCCCTTACTTTTCTATTGTACTATACTAGATTGACATATTGAATGGTTTAAAAAAATGTTAAAAGACAGGAAAAATATAAACCAACACCTCATCATACACTGGCAAGTTATTATTATTATTTAAGCAAGTTGCTTCTTAGACATTCTCTTTGAAATTTTTGCTCATAGTTGAGATTATATTGTGTCTCAAACAGTTATTCTTTTCATTTCATAGTTTACTGTGAACTTAAAATATTGTAAATATGATTAAAAAAGCTTTCTCATAGTCTATGGTATGCATTACTGTGATACATTTCAAAAGTCTCTTTCTGTTGGACATGGAAATTCATTTCTTTTTTAATATTATCAATAATTCTGTATGTTTTAGACTGGCCTCTGTTGAAAAAAATTTGCAAAAGACAGAAGTGCTTTTTTTTTTCCAAAGAGACATTTACAGACATGTATTTTTGTGGTCTATGTACAAAGGCTGTGAATGAAAATAATCCAGGAGTCTGACAACCAATAAATGGGTAAAGAAAACACAGCACACCTCACAGCAGAGCTCCACTCTTCCACAAAAGTGAGAGTCATCTTCTGTGATGAGAATGCAGACAGTGCTAGAGGGCATTGCGTCAAGCAAAACAAGCCAGGTGCAGGAAGGCAAGTATGGTGTGATCCCCTTCTCATGCGGCATACCAAAGCAGTCCCCTCGAAGGTATGAGCAGAACGGTTGCTCCAGAGGTTGACCAAATGAAGACAAAGTTCTAACTAGATAATAGGTGGCTTTTAAGCCTGCCGTTGAACAGAAGGGAAACTGTAGAAGTCAAGAATAAACACACTGTGCTTTTAATAAACTAGCAGAAAGAATTTTGATTGGTTTTGCCATGAAAAAGTGGTATTTGGGAAGTCAGGCATATTTATTCCTAAACATTATACAATGTATAAGTGCATTGAAATACCATATCATATCTTACAAATAAGTACATTTTTATTTTTTATATATTAGTTAAAATTTTTCAGTTTGTAAAATGACATTCTGAATAACCTGCACATCTGGTTTTTTTTCTTAAAGATTTTTCAAAATCTTTTTTATTTGAATGAGAGCTATGCCTGCTCACATATAAGTGCACTATGTTTGTGGGACTGCTTGTGGGGGCCAGAAGACAGCATCATCTCCCCTGGAATTAGAGTTATAGGTGGTTGTGAGCCACCATGTGGGTTCTGGGACTGAACCTGGGTCCTCTGAAATAATAACAAGTGCTTTTAATCATGAGCCAGCTCTCAATCCCTAAATCTCTGCATCCTAAGACCAATGGTTCTGTAAAGAATAAAATAATGGGAGAAACGATGTCATCATTTCATCATCTGGCATGAGGACCAGGGAGTGAAACTCTGAGTGACCATGCTTAAAACTCTGCCCGCTCCCATACGTTATAGCCTCAAATTATTCTTTTTGCTAAGAACTTTTCTTTCAGAATATTTAAGTAGTTTTTTTAAACCTTAAACAGTTACCTAAAAGTTGATCCTCTTTGAGGGTTATTTGTATTTGCATGTTGAATATATATATATATACATATAAAATAATATGTACAGTTGTTTGTTAAGATAGATAGATAGATAGATACATACATACATACATACATACATAGAAAAATGACTCAGATGTACGATTTTCCACTCCCATGGTCTCTGTGTGCAGATGTCCACCTCCCCTGTACAGTCACATTTAGAATACTTTGTCCTGGCACAGGATTGTCAGAGAATCTTTCCCAGCTCTCTAGCCAGAAGAAAAATAAAACTAAGCAGCTATATTTAAATTCATGCCACACTTCTGTCTCTTATGAAACTAACAGCTGGGTTACTGGACCTAGACAGTCCTGAGACAGTGACGTTGAGCATTGTGGGTAATGGGATAAAATTATTCAACAGAATCATAAAAGTAAATTGGAAATACTTTTAACGAACACCAATGTCGGTGTAATTTGATGTCTGAAAAAGCTTCTCGGGTAACAAACACCAAGGAAAGACAGTCGTGTCCATCAAGAGAATGAAATGTAGAAAAGTTAAGCCTCCGGTAAACGTGCAAGACAGATCCAGATGTTTACGTCACACTTATTTATTGAATTTGAGGCATACTTGCTTCAAAATTTTGTAAAAAGTCTTTGTGGGAATATGAATACACAATAAGAAATTTTGTCTAAGTAACGGTGTCGAAGACAAAAAATGAAACAGTTGGTTTGGTTGATGAGTCCGAAGATACAGGTCACATTAGAATGTAGTTCTCCTTGCCTTTGTATCTTGCTTTTTTTCACTCTAGTTTCAGTGGTGTAAGGCAGCTGCTTCCTTCTTTATTCCAAAGCTGTATACAGGGGGCTCCTTCACTTAGAGGGCGATGGCAAGTGTTTCGGGGTAAGATCAAGGTCACGAGTAACAGGAGAACTTTGCCTATGATCTCACCTCGGAGCACCAAGGAGCTTACCAGCAGTTTGCTTTCCAAGCTGTAAAGGAGCGCAGCACTCTGAAGGAGTGGGCTGAAGGGAGATTCCTATGGGCCTGGAGGAATTTCACAGGACGGGAAAGAATGTGCTTGGCTAGAAAATTCCTGGCCTGAGCTGCTGAGTTTTAGGGAGAGAGAAGGAAACCCGGGATAAAACTGCAAATGCAGATGATTTGAGGACTAACAGGGCTGAGAGAAAGATCAGCACTGGGTAAAGTATTGGGGGGACTTGTAAGCAGTGTCTCATTTGCTAGCAAGTCTCACTCCCCTCACCCGGTATGTGTGAACCAACCCTCAGAACAGACTCAGTAAGAAAACAAAGCATGGAATTGTCGAGTAAGGTGTTTCCAGCATCGGAGTGACTTGGTGGGATGAGGCTCAGGCTGAGAAACGGCAATTGCAAGTCAACTCCACTTGCTAAAAAGAAATAAAAACAAATGGGAGAAATTAGATAGTGCAGGACGTCTGAATGGCGTTAAACTGATAATTCATTTAGAGTCTAAAATACGGCACAGTGAGAGACAAGCAAGTGGGACCTGGGGGACATTATCCCGTGAACCAAGCATCAGAAGGAGGAAGCTGAGGGTGTACAAGCTGGCCCAGGCTTGTCAGAATGCTCCTTGTGTCTTTTGAAAACCTTCAGGATAAAGCATCCAGAGTGTTGTGTATGTTTCTTTGGCAACATCATCTCAAACAGGAGGGAATCGACAGAGTGACCTCAGCCTTAACTGGGAGCAAGAAGCAGACCGCCAGCGTGGAAGTGGATTAGATGACCAGCAGGGCGGAGGAGCTGCGGAGGAACACTGGGGCAGCTCATAACACCGCCGAGGCTTCACAGCTGCTTTGGGGGAAAGCTTAGCAAGGACAACTTGTCATCTAAGATCCATGAGGGTAAAATAATAATAATAATAATAAACTGGGCCCTCTGAAAAAAGTGGAATGCTGTGGAACCATCTTTTTCTACACTATGAGGGGGTATTTCTCTTATTTGTTAACCAAAAGCTGACAGGTTGGTAACAGACAGAAAGTTAGGTGTGAAAGCCAAACATAATGGCGGGAAGGAGAAGGGCGGAGTCAGGAGGGATGACAGCCAGTTGCCGGGAAGTAAGACACGTCAGAGGACAGGAAAAGCCATGAGCCACGTGGCAATACATAGGTTAATAGAGATTGGTTAATTTAAATGCAGGGGTTAGCTAGTAACAAGCCCGAACTATCTGTCAAGCATTTGTAATTTAAATTAAGCCTCTGAGTGATTATTTCAGAGTAGCTATGGGACAGAGAAAACTCCGTCTACAGTGGAAAGCAGCTTGTGCTAACACAGTCTGTCCCAAATTTCTACTAAAACCTCTCAAAAATACAATATATAAAGGCTGGTTTACACAGCATTGCAGAGTTAATTAATTAATTATGATGGAAACTGAATTGACAGAAAGTCTATTTCTAGAATCTGGAAGAAATTTCTTCATCGAAGAGCTTTTGCATCTGGATTAAATTTTAGAAAAATAAATTGTCCTGTGGATGACCTGGGAGAAGATAGACACAGTGTCCGTTTAAGAAGCTGCCTCTTGTCTCGAGGGTACAAATGTGAGGCCACATAGAGAGGTTAAACACTTGGGCTCTGTAACGGGAACTCCATATTCGCCTTCTGTTATAGGATCAGGTTATTGATTTTCCCAATCCTTGTTTGCATTGTTTGCAAAGTGAGGTATTTTTAGTGCCTTCCTCAGAGATTAGCCAACAAGATGACTTAGGGTTAATCCATACACAGCACTAAGCTTGATGTCTGAAACGCACCAAACAACACATAGTTATTATCTTGTACTCCAAACTTTTGGAAGCTTGAATGCTTAGGGAATCAGGAAGTGTCTCGTGGTGGTAGAGAGGAAGCAGGAAGAGGAAAGGCAATGGTGCTTACTGTCCTATGATACAGTTCCCCTCACCTGTGTGGACAAGATGAAAGGGGATCCAGCCTGTTGTTCTACAAAAGTTAGTTACTGGACAGATAGGACTATTACACAAAGAAATATTGGAGAGAGAGAGGAGAGAGAGAGAGAGAGAGAGAGAGAGAGAGAGAGAGAGAGAGAGAGAGAGAGAGAGAGAAGAGGAGGAGGAAGAGAAGAAGAAGAAGAGGAAGAGGAAGAGGAAGAGGAAGGGGAGGAGACAGGTGGAAAGAAACCCCGGTTTAATTTTTAGCATAAATGCATTGAAATAACTTGACTAAAAAAACCTTTTTGTTTTTATGAAATTTAAACTGAACTGGGCATCCTACATTTCTACTCAGTGTGTCTGGCATACTTAGTTTAACCTCTGGTTACAGCTGTTCAGAGGAAGGTAAGATGGCTTGTAAGGAGATAAGAAATACACACAATTCATAGTAACATAGAGTCACCATGGGTTGATTCTGGAGCACTCCTTCTCTTGGAAACAATCAATGGAGAATCCAACAACAGCAAGAGAGACCTAGTGAGCCTCTAACAGAAGGGAAGAAGGCTATCTGAAGAAATCCGCACAATAGAACTGAGAAAATATGACCTGTAGAAAGCTCTTAAAGGAAGGTCTGCCTCCTGAGAGAAGACCAGAACAAGAGGCCAGTGAAAAGAGGCCCCGCAGGTCGTCTCAGAAGTGCATCTAGTGGAAGCAGCATTCCAAACATGGCGGCAAGATGAACAGTGGGGCTTCACTGCTCAGCTCTTAGGGCAGAAAGGACAGGGACCATGGTGAAGGAGGGAAGCCACCGATGATGGTGGTGGGGAGGCTGGGGAAGAGGTTCTGTCCTAGGAGGCAAGGAAACAAGTGGTGAGGTTATGAAGAGAAACGCCCAGGTATGGGATGTGAAGGATAAAGGCGGACTCTCGAGTTCCATGCAGTCAGAGCAATGCCGGCATACTCAAAAGCCAACACTCAGAGGAAACTTTATGGAGGCCGAAACCATCAAAACCAGCAAACTAAAAGTAAAAGAAAACTACAACAAAAGTGGAGAGAGAGTGAAGTGGGAAGGGCCTCAGGGATGGGCTAAGCTTCCTTGCACCACTGCGTCTGTGTGGCTATGCAGCCCTCACAGGTTTCCCCATGAAGTAGACACTGTGTCAGCCCCATTGTACAGAAAAGAAGCCAAGGCACAGTGTATTTATTGTCTTTCCAAATCTGTACTTTCTTTAACAAACAAAACAGTCATTCTCTCAGAGCTAGGAAAGAATGGGGCTTGGCTTAAGTCCAGTTTTTCCAGCTCCATGCTGGGTGCTCTTAACATCAAAGTTGGCTGATATCTAGAGAACAGGTCAAGACGAACACATGCAAGCTCTCAAGACAGCATTTACTAAAGCAAACAGACAGACAGACACACAGGAAACCCCACTATGTCTTAAACACTTTCTGGAGACACTTAAACATTTGAGTAGAGTTTTTAATTAGGATCAAAACTTCACACAAAACAGAACAAATTAAGTCACGGAGGAATACAGAGTAGCCCCGGAGAGTTCTGGGTAATTCTCAGCATCAAAAGATAAAGAACCCAGTTTACACAGGGTATACCAAAGGCAGCTGTGGGCCAAATGGTGTAACCAAACACACTGAGGCTTAGCAGAAGTGAGTACCATTCAGAGAGACATCCCAGGTTACAAGCAAGGTCTCAAGCACACTTCCTGGAGTCGCTGGTTGGAGGCATGTGCATCTTGGAAACGTGCAGCAAAGGGTAGTTAGTGAAGAGCAGGAGGAGGAGGCCAGGTAGACAGGAAAGAAGTCAGAGTCTCGTCTAGATGGACCCTGGAAATCATTGTTTTAAGTCTGGATGCGAATGCCAATTAAAATTCTTGACATGGGAGATATGCGGTACACAAACAAATAATAAACACAATCTGGTGTGCCAATGCCCAAATTATATTTTAAGACTGAGAAGTGGGAAGTGGGAAGGAAGCTCTGACTTGATTCTTCCTCTCAACTTCTTTGCTGTGGAGAACTCAGACTCTCCACTTTTGTTTCTATCTTTGAGATTTAAAGAGACAGGAGTTAGCCAGTGTTGATCGAACCCCAGTAAACTTCATTTCACACTTAGGTCATCTTAGCTCTCTTAACTATTGCTATAGTATTTTGTTTTTTCTCTTTTCTTTTTTAATGATGCTGGTCTATATTTAAGATTCTAAAAAGCTTCCTCCTACCATTAGTCATTTCATCTACTTGTCCCTCTGCAAGAATTGCCCCACTGCCTTCACACACCTCAACATTAATCAATTTATTCTTCATATTTCAAAACATATTAAATTTCTTAGGGAATTTTC
>JAQHUG010000167.1:1660342-1698055 GCA_028555095.1 Dicrostonyx torquatus
ATAAATCTTAAAGGTAATATATATTTGCTTAGTTACACACTTCCAAAGCATTTCACACATCAAAAAGCAATGACTGCTTAAGGGAACAAGAAAATATGATCACTAGATAGGACCTAAACATAAGCGAAAAGAATATAGACTCCAACCACAGCTATCGCACAAGCCACATTTTCTGTCCACAATACCAAACAACTAGAAACGCTTGCTCAAGCGGAAGTGTTACAAAAAATCCTTTAAGATTGAAATTGAACTATCATTGTTTTAAGTTATTATTGAGGCCATGATGCGTTTAACAAAGTAGGAACCATTTTGACATTTAAAAAATCCAAACAATGACTTGAGAAGGACAGCCAAAGCCATCATTAAAAAGAAACACCAAGTACGAAATGGATTTTTTGTTTTTTTTTTTTTAAAAATAAAAAAAACTCAAAGTTATTCTCTAATTAAAAGAACTGAAAATGGTCGCAGATAGATAAAGATAAAAGAAAACACTAACTTTAGAACCTGTGCTAAGGATTTTAAAATGGAAGTCCTGGAGTCTTTGAAAACAACATGGAGAATTCTTTGCGAAATCTAACCCATAAATAAGGAAAAACTATAAAATTTGTCTTATTGTATAACATTTCTTATCATAGAAATTGTGGCTTAGCAAAGAAAATACTGAAAATAAAATTTGTCTTAATAAATTCTGAAGGTTTTACTAAAAGAGAAAATTATCTGGGCAAATGCCAACCTGTTTAGAAGGGGGAAGGTTGACTGAAACGTCTTAGTAGAGACTGAATATTTTGCTAAATGATAAAATTGTCCCCTCAACTAAAAGGAATTTACTGATGAAGTCTATAATTTTTTCAAAGAATAATAGCTTTCACTTGTAAGTTATTTCAAAGAAAACTAAGTTTTAAAACAGGAAGAGAAATTTGCCTCATGTAAGGAGAGATGGTTTAAAGTTTTGAATGGTTATCAACATAATAACTAGCTTGAATCTTGGCTCCTTTACATAAAAAAGCAAGATGAATGATCTGGATCCCTGTGTACCCTTTCTAAATCTCAACAATGAACGTCAGGAGAGGGGAGAGAAGAGGCAGAGAGCAAACACAGGGACAGCGGGAGTGTGGTGTTATCATTGAAACTCTGGGAGCTAGGGGCACAGAAGGCGGGAGGCAGCATTTCACCATCCTCTCTGACAGATCCAGGTTCCAAGATTTACATGTCTTTCTGCACAATCTTGTAGATGGCTTCACTTGCATTTTCCCAGATGAGGGATTCTGCCCAGAAACCTTAGGTAATGTGTTAAGACCCTCAGCTTTGGAGCAGGCAGACTTTCCAGGGTGTCACAGGACATCAAAGTAGAGCAGAGGAGAGCCAGGGAAAAGAGGTCGCTGGAGCAGAGAGGCCACTTTGTAGGAAGAAAGACAAGATGACATTCCTGGAGACACATGTTCATGGGCTCATCATTCTTTGCATGTGAGAACCTTTTGAAGTTTCTTGCTCTCTCCTCTAAGGCTAAGTCTGCTTCCTGTTAAGGCTGTCAGGGTGATGTCTTTAAATAGCCAATGTTTGATGTCCAACTGCCTTCCAATAACTGCACTAAGACAACGGAAGTGATGGGAAATAAAGAATTAATACCAAAACAACCAAGACCCACTTCCCAAGGTGCAGTAATTTTTTTGAGACTCGATAGGACAAAGCTTGTGGTTGGAACTTGAACTTGAGAAATCTGGCAATTCTTTTTGTGTTTTGTTTGTTTGTTTGTTTTCAGTACAGGTTTCTATGTGTGTAACTCTGGCTGACCTGGAACTCGCTCTGTAAATTAGGTTGGCTTTGAAACTCACTGAGATACACCTGCCCCTGCCTCCTAAGTGCTGGGACTAAAGATGTGCACCGCCACTGCCCACAGAATCTAGCAATTTTTTTTTATCCTTTCCAGTTTCAACCTCTGCACAAGGAAGGAATCCGAGAATTCATCTGGGGGTCTAGAAAGGCCTAAAATGCTTACAAAACTGTCAGATCATTTTTATAAATGATAAAATTGCAATGTCTGATCTGTGTTGAGTATGTCCAGTCATTTATGATTATATTAAAAACTTTATGTTCTTCATGTTACTTAATCTTCAAAGAAAAGCCAGGTGGTTGATATGCCAGTTACGAGGATGGCTCATCACCTGCAGGGTTCTTTCTTCTGGGGACAGGGCTGCCATTCTTTACCTGAAGGCTCAATCTTGTAACACTTTTACTACATAAAAGCTTATGATGCAGTATAACGTGTCACCTTGGGGTGGAAGCCTTCTGAGATGCACTGGACCCTAATATCTTGTTTACTGGTTTTAATGATGTTTGTTGAGATGAAGCCACCATCAGAATGGATCCCTACAGGCTATGATAGCTACATGGTGATTTCAAGGAACGCTGTGGTGAGGACAAAAATTAAACTTATGTTGATTAAAACCTGTGACAGATTGTCCTATTGATAGCAGCAACACTACGGTGTCTTCCTTCCGTGTTCTCTTCCACTGTGTAGTAATAGGGAAGGGGTACCTTCTATATACTTCCTCTCCTTGAATCTGAGATAGTCATTGCGGCTGAGGTGACACTGTATGACTTCTGATCTAAGTTGTAAAACCCAGTACAGCTCTGTCTGCCCCTCTCGAGCAGTTTCCTATGGCCTCTGAACTGCTTATTGAGAAGAAGCCAAGGAGATCCATGAAAAGAGACTTGATTCTGTTCTCACCACATTCCCAGCTGAGATTCCGAATTTCAGGAAGTAAAAACCACCAGAC
Source organism: Dicrostonyx torquatus (assembly GCA_028555095.1). Classification (NCBI taxonomy): domain Eukaryota; kingdom Metazoa; phylum Chordata; class Mammalia; order Rodentia; family Cricetidae; genus Dicrostonyx; species Dicrostonyx torquatus. The sequence continues at coordinate 1,663,120 of JAQHUG010000167.1, forward strand.
ACATGCATGAGACAGCCTCCACATGAGGCTGTCCTCAGCCATGGACCTGGCTCCAGGGATGCTGACCGGAGGAGACCAGTTGTCCTTGCCAAGTTTGCCTGAGTAGAGCACAATGAATGCTTCTGGTGGTTCATTGCACAACCTAGTAAACAAAGTAACTAGAATATTGAGTTCTTGCAAAGTAAATCCACTAAAGTATCAGGATTTTTGTTATTGTAGCGTAACTTAGGTATCCCCGGAGCTGCAGTCAGATCTTGCTTTCCCATTTTGCCAGCTAGTACACAGAAGTGTAGTGGCTTAAAGCACATTGCCTAGGACAAATTGGCAGTAGAGAAAAGATAGAAGGAAGAAGCTAATGGACATTTGTTGATTCCCTGAGTTGTATCTTAACAGGCTGCCGTTGATTCTCAAAAACACCCACCCAACTAACAGCCATGGAGGTGGTGTGGCATCTATTTATACGCTGTGACTATACTGGAGATGTGATAACACCATAGTTTTATTTGTATCTGCAGTCAGAAGCAAAATTCTTAACATATTTAATATCGTCCAATGATGTTTGCTCGCTTAAATCAGGTTGAAGTGAGTAGAAACAGGTCTCAAAACACTTGGAGGAAGGCGAGGGTGGCACAGCGGACTGAGCAATTGTTAAATGTGGATCCGGCTTTTCATGGACCTCCTTGGCTTCCTCTCAACAATGAAGCCTCTGCCTTTTCTTTGTGCACCTTCTCTTGTGGCTGCAGCTGAGGTCCTAGCAGCATGTGCTGCTGGTTAGAGGAGCCCTTTGAGAGCCCATGGCAGCACTAGAGTGTGTCCATACCCACCAGCTCCGCTAGGCCTCATGGTGTTAGACTCAAGATGAAAAGTGCTCGTCAGTGCCCACCGTACAGCAGCAGAATAGGTGTAAGTGAATAAAAGCTGCCCTTCCTTAAGCATCTTTGAGGTGACTGCCAGGATGACGATGCCAGAGATAGAGAAAAGTTAGCAGTAGCAAAACCTGGTCCCCAGTGTTTGAGTTTTTTGTTTGTTTGATTGGTTGGTTTGGTTTCTATTCAACAATACAACGCTTGCTCATTAATCCCCTGTAGTAAACCATGGTCTCCGCTGTTGAACTCAATATATAAGGGTTTACTGTATTGTTGCAAGGCATAGAAAAGATTCTTACACTGGATAAAAACATCCAGAATTAATAACCACTGTCGGGTCCCTTTCCTTCACCTAAAACTAAAGTTCAATCATTACGGGAAACTAGAAAAAGGAAATGATGTGGAAACCAAGGAAAAACCATGCCCACTCTTAGAACCCACAAAGGATCATGATCTAGCTTTTTTTTTTTTTTTTTTTTGGCTATGTGTGCTTTAAATACCTGTGGTAAGAAGCATTGCTTGCAATTTTTTTTGGAAGCTTTCAGTGAAGTGAAATAAACACAAAAGTAGATGAATGTTATGTGCTCGGTCTTATAATCTTTTTTCTAACTCAGAACATCATATAACTACCTTTAATAAATGTGAGGGGAAATTTTCAGTGCTCTGAAACCTCCTCGTGCATTCCACGGTGTTTACTGACCCCTCCAATCAACCGCTGTTCTCACTTCAATCATCAAGGTTTCCAGAATTTGAACTTTATATAAATAGAATCAAATAGATTTTTGCTAGCTAGAATCTTGCTTATTTTGCTGCCACACTTGTGAGATTTTTTTTCCATAGGTTATCCCATACAGTTCACATTATTCACGAGCTCTGCCACTTGTGAACACACTCAAAATTACTTACCCGTGGGACTTGCTCAGGACATTTGTGTGGTTATCATTTTGGTGTTGTTAAGTCGTTTGAGAGACTGGGGAGATGACAGCTCACCAGGTAAGAGCATGCGCCGCACAAACATGAAGGACACAGATTTAAATCTCCAGCATGCATGTAAAAAGCTGGGTACGTAGCTACGTTGCACCTGCAACCGTGTGGGAGGCAGAGACAAGGGGACCAGCAGGCCTTGCTGGCCACCAGCCTAGGTACAGATTTAGTGAGAGGCCCTGTCAAGGTGGAGAGTGACAGCCTGGCTTTCGTGAGTCCACACAGACACACACATGGAGGGAGCCAAGGGAGGATGGGAGTAAGAGGGAAAGAGAAGAAAGGAAACCATATGTTTTATCTAGAAACCTTCTGAGGAATATCATACATGCCTTTTGGGAATGGAAAGTCATGAAATAATGACATTTTAGTTCTAGCATGTATGTTTTACAAACATATTATGTTAATTTTAAAAAGATTTGTTTATTATTATTTTATGTGTATAGGCATTTTGCCTGCATGTATGTATATGAATCCCATCTGTTCAGTGTCCTTGGAAGGCAGACAAGGTCATAAGATTGCCTGAAACTGGAGTTACTGACAGTTGTGAGCCCGAAAGTGAGTGATGGGAACCAAACCAGGGTCCCCTGCAAGAGCAGCACACGCTCTTAACCTACGACCCCCAGTCGCATTCTCTACTCAATGCCAGCCCAAGCAGCATGAGAATTCTTATTCACTTCTCTGCTGAAACTAACTTGCTCTTTTTACTCTTAGTGTATATTGTGGTGCTTAGACAGGGGCTTAATTGTAAAACTCTTATAATTCAACTTCTAACTAGTTTCCCTAGCTTCCTGGGATGGCCACACCAAATTGTGACAAACTGGGAGACTCTAAACAAAGAGATCAGCGTGTGGCCATCTACCACATGTCTCTATGCCCAGATTTCACTTGTGTTATTATGAGTGAAGGTAGCCTGCAGCTAGAATTCATTACAATATTATTGTCAGAGTTTTGTACAAGAAATACACTGACTTCCCAAAAACAAGTTCATCTTTGTTCAGTGGAATTTTCTTTGTTACTTTTCTTAATTAATTAAAAGAATTCATGTGTAAATTCCCTTGAGCTTAGTTTTTGTTTGTTTATCATTTAATCGTAGGTATATGATAAAGTCCTCACAATTGCGGGGTTGGGGGAGGGATCTCCATTTCTTTTTGATAGTTACACACTTCTCTTCTTCTGGCCATATGCTCTTAGGGGTAGAGCCACTGCGGTTCACTTCATCACCGTTCTTACCCAACTCTGCTAAAACTTGCTGTTTTCAGTGTGGTCTTTTATTATATCATAGCTACATCAGCTTTCTGAGTCTTTACATATAGGCCTTGCTCTTACAAGCTGCACTTAAGGTATTCAGCTTTTCTTGTTCCCTCTGGTTAACTTAAGTTTTTAATTGAAATAATTTCCACATCTCTTTAGGGTAACTGCTGATAAAATGAGGTGTGAATATTCTGACTTCTATCATCTTCCAGTTTCCTCTTCCGTTTTTGTTTCTCATCCTCTTCCTGTTTTGCTTTATAACACCCTAATTTCCTTTACAATTACTCTCCTTTCCATTCTCTTTGAAAATGTACTTTTTCTTTTATAATTTTTGCTAGTCAGCTCGCATCATTCACTCTTTAATGAACTTTTATCAGTCCCTGTACCAGGTGAAGATCAAGCCTCATTGGTTGCCTTTGGATTCTCTCTTCAAATCTTTAGCTCATGCTTCCCTTCGCCCTTCCGGGAACACCCACCTCCATCTTGAACAATCAGCCTCCCAGTTGCTTCAGGAGCTCTGTGGTGTTTCTTTCAGCCTTCTACCTCTATCCTGAACAATTTCTCTTCAGGAGTTCTGCGGTATTTCTTTTAGCTCTGTTGGACTGACGGTGAGTTCTGCCAAATAGTTTTATTCTTTTCTTAACCTGAAAGTGCCTTTATTTTAGCTAGAATTTGAGGGAGAATTTTAGTGGTCACAGCACTTAGGCTTGGTAATTACCTTTCCGCCCTTGGAATATGCCTGTCCCAATGTCTTCTGGCTTTCATCTTTCAATTAAGGCGTCAGCTCTAACTTATGTTGCACCTCTGAGAATAATATACCCCATCTGCTTGCTTCCCATGTTGTGTCTGCCCTCGATTTCTAACTGTTTCTTAGATATAACTGAGGATATTTTTGTGTTTATATCAATTCAGGATAATAAGTTTCTGAATTGTTGACGCCTTGTCACTGATGAAACTGGGAAATTTCTCAGATAACATATCTTCAAATGTTGTTTCTCATTTTCTCTATTCTCTCTGTTGGGATAGCATTTGCATGTGTATTAATTTTTTCCAATATCTCCTATTTTTGTGGTATTTCCTGTGTTTTCTTTAATCTTTGTGTTTGTTTACTCATCTCTCTTCTATTGTGTTATGCATTTTATTAAAATAATCTTATTTAATTTTTAGTCTTTGAATTTGCATCTAATTCTTCCTATTTGAATCTATTATCTGAATGTGGTAATCATACTTGTCTTAACATCTGCATTTGGTAACGCCTATTGCAGAATCATTTTCTTTTTACTTTTCCTTGGATTTTTATTTTAATAGTTTAACACTGCTTACTGGTACACGTAGAAATTTTAGAACAAATGTTGAGGCGTTAGTTTGAGAAAAATGGAGAGGCAATTGATGCTTTCATTTTCCTCCAGAAATGACCATCCTTTCTTATCTGAGCTGTGGACAGATTATCTCAGCCCAACCAAAGAGTAAGAGAATTTGGGACTGCTGGTTTTCAGGAGCCGGTCTCCTTTGGAATTTAGTTTTCATTTTATTCATCGTAGGAGCCAATCTCTGCTTAGCTTTCCAGCCCTTCACAAATTATTTTGAACTTCTACTTTGTCATTGACAATGGCGCCAAAAGAAATTGTGCTCAAATGTTTGGTGCACTTTCTGTGTTCTAGACTCAGCCTTAGTTACTAGCCGCATGCTTATTCCTGGACTTAAGTTCTATTCCTCCTATCCAGTGATACTTTCATATTTATTCTTCCATTATATCTCAGTGCAAACTAGAAAAGGCTCCAAGAGGAAGAAGTAGTAACACATGTCTTTCCTTTACCTCGGTGCCTTTACTTCTCTCTGAGATCCTATCTATCAAGTCTGGGTGACTTAGCTGTCCTTCCCTAAAAAGGTGGGGGTTTTCTACTTTTTCTTGAAACTATAAGTAGTTGAGTTCTGCGGAGGTCTTAGTCTGACAATAAACTATACTCACATAGCCCAGAAGCACAATTCCTGCATTTAATTTTACACTATGCATATTCTACCAAATTATAAATTGGAAACCATTGCAATGATCACGTCAGGGTTGACCATACCAATCCCACCTACTAAGAATCTTCAGGGTGCTTGTAAGCTTTTACCATCTCAAGTTATAGGATGACTCTTGATATGTTTCCCTGAGACATGATGATTTTTTATGTTTTGTGTGTACAAGGTTGCATCTGTTCTATGATATAAAATGTGTATGTATGAGCAACTGCTAAAATTTATGTGCCAGTCAAATAGATGGAAAATTTATATGAGGAAAAGCAAACTCTGCACTGTGCTATTTGAAAGATTAATCTTTTATTCAGAAGAAATGGCTACATTTACCATGAGTGGAAGAATTAAGAATTTAAATTATGGAAAGTATTATGGATCTAACCATTTTATTAGCTGATGCATCCTGAACCTATTTCTTGATTTCTTGAGAACAGTGATGTCCACATAACATAGTTATTAATTTTAAATGAGATGATTACCTGCATATCTTTCCATATCAGAAGCTCTCCAGAAACAAGGATCAAGAATTCATTTGTTCATTCATCCACTCATTTCAAAATATTTATTGAGCACCTAACTTACTAAGCAATGAAGATATAATTATGGACACGTCAAATAAACTCATATAAAATTTCCATTATAGGAGAGATGAGCTAGACAATAAATATGGAGCATGATTTTATCCCATTACCAGCACTGGATAAAGTTAAATAAGAATAAAGGTTAGAATCTGACTTTTGGGATTGTATTTGAAATGTTTGTCAGGAAAAAAAAAACCAAGGAGAAATTTAAAGTAAGGAGTAAGAAAACAAGCCGTATAGGAATATGGAGAAGACAGCTACAGATAAAGTATATACTTACACATAGAGCAGAAGCAAAGGGCTAGGAGATTAGTGTGGTAGGGAGGATATAGATGAGGGGTCTGCCAGGAAGTAGGGTCATGGAGGCAAAGAGTAATCCACTCATGTATTGGCCATGTTGATGAAAAGATTTAAAAAAAAAAAACCAAAGAGATTAACAAGTAAGGCCTGTGTTTCTCCGAGTTCAGGCAACAACTTTGGCTGTAGTAATGAAGACTGTGGAGACAAAGCTATACTAGTCTTCTTTAATTTGAAATTGCAGAACTCAATACAGTGTCTGACACACGAATATGAACAATTAGTTGCATTTGTTATTTTGTTCAAGGAGCGTTTTGTCTAAAGAATTACGACTCAAGACGTCTGTGAATTACCAGTTCAGCAGTGAGCAGAGCACAAAGCAGAGACAGCAAAGCTACTTTCTCAGTTAATTGAGGTTCATTCAACAGCATTCAGAGTTTGCAGGTAGACAGCGAAGGGCTAGGATTTCAGAATGATTTTTGAAAATGAGCATCAATCAATAACTATCCATTATGACTTTAAAATTGACTGCCTTTGAAAGAGCTGCAATAAATGCCAACAGCTTCTTCATCCTTATATCAAAACAGAAGCCTGAAGTTGATAGGGATGTGGCTCCAGATTTCTAGTCACAAAGAAATCTTAGAATATTTTTAATCATTTCCAAAATGCAACATGTGTGGCCTTCTCAAAAAAAAAATAAGAGAAAGAGAAGAACGAAGGAAGAAAGAAAGAAGAAAAAAGAAAAATTTGAATGTCTCTCTTAAGTTACATCACATCCAAGACATGAATACTGTCCAAGATGGGAATACTGAGCATCTTGCCTCCAGAGGGATCAGGCTGGAAGTTTGAAGTGGTCGTTCAGGAATTCAGGTGTTTATAGAAATGAATGTTTTATACTCAGAAGTACTAGGAAATCAATCTGCTGTTATACTTAATAACCCTTATCAATGGGGTATGGTTTGGTTTCCCTGGCATCTATCATGACATTAGTTGGCACATAATAAATATCAGTTGATTGAAACCCTGAATAAAAGGATACTAGGCTTTCCATAATACATATTTATTTGCTTACAAAAAAAATAGTGACATAATTTTACTGTGTTAAATACTGTTCTAAACACTAGGAAGATAAATATAAAATAAATGCTAAATGTTCTAGTAAAATAATCAACTGGTTAGCAAAAACAATTGTAAAAAAACATTAACATGAGTTAATTGCTGGAATAAAGGTGTCCAATATAATAGAGAGGATGGGACACAATAAATAGACATTCCTAAAGTAGCCCTGGGCTTCTGTAAGAGTAGACACCTGCCGGTGAGGACCTTCAGAAAGGGCTGTGTCCTTGAGTAGAGAAGATTTTATCTCCTCCTGACCCTTCGGAGGTACTTGGGACTAAAGATTTTACTTTTGCCTTCTCACCCTTCTTTACCCACTGACTAATTATTCTCACACACACAGTCTTCAAGATAAGCTTCTGAATGACTTCACCAAGTTCTGAGAATATACTCCATTATAATTTTGATTGACATTCTCCTAGTCCTATCTGCTAATTTGGAAGAACTGGCAGCCTTAAAATACCTTAGGGTAATTCTCAAATAGGAACACAATCTGCCTCTTCATGTATTCACGTCTTAATTCATATTTCTCATTAGAGTTTTGCAGCTTTTCTTTATTTTCTTCCAACCCATTTCCCATGTAGATTATTTTAAGAATGTGTTTTGGCTCATGATGAATTGAGTATTTTTCTTTAATATGTGCTACTAATTAGTACCTTTTCATAGAAAGGGAAACTACTGGGTTTTTTAAAAAAATCTGATATTTGGCTACTTCCTTAGAATTTTTAGAATTTTAATGTATATTAATCTTTCATTAATATTTATGGATATTAATATCTAGGCTATGGCAGAAATAAAAAATCTCCTCTATTATTTTATTTCATGTTATATTTTGCCAACCAAAATATCCAGGGGGGAAGAAGCTAGAAGGCCCAAGGACTTGCCTAAGAAAAGAGGCTCAGTCTTCCATGGGGACACATCAGAGTTGGCCCCACAGCTAGCTGAGCTCTTTTTTCTTTTACGGCACATGCCCTGTAGCTTTTTTAGGGGGCAGTGTGACTGGACCAGTAGCCATGTTTCTGTGTGCCGGCATAGTGTCATTCTCCAGCACACACTCTAGTTATGCCTTTTTTATATGACTTCCCTTCTAAATGTTTGGGCTCAACAGAGACATTGGCTCAACAGATACCCAGTAAGCTTAGTCCTAAAACTTTGGAGACGTGTGACTACTATTGCCCAAAAAGTGACAATTAAGGGCAGCCATGATGCTTCTTTTATGAGCTGTATATATCCTTGAAAATGATGGCTGTCTTCTCTTAGACTTCTTTATTTTAATTTGTTAATATATTAATTAGTTATTATGGGATTTTTCGAGATAAGGTTTCTCTGCGTAGCCTTGGCTGTCCCGGAACTTGCTCTGTAGATCAGGATGGCCTAGAACTCAATAGATTCACCTGCCTCTGCCTGAGTGCTGGGATTAAAGGTATTTGTCACCACTGCCTGTTGACTTTTTTAGTTTTAATTTTTTATTATATCTAATTAGTGTGGAGTGTTGTGTTGTGCTATAACATGCATTTGGAGGTCAGAAAACACTTTGTAGGAATCAGTTCTTTCTGTTGACCATGTGGGAGTTGGAGAAGGAACTCAGGCCTTCAGGCTCGGTGGCTGGCAGCTTTATCTGCTGGCCATCTCACTAGCCCTCCTTTTGGATTTCTTACAGAAACCTCAAGATTCCTGAAGCAGAATTACCAATTCTGTTCTCAAGTTCATTCTCCAGCTCAATCAGTGGCACTAATTCTCACAATCTTGCTCAAGGAAGAAACCTAGAATGTTCTCGGCTCCTCCATCCTTTTCCCTCCATCCTGCTCTCATTCTGTCCTTATGCAAGTTCTGTTGAATTTGTATTCAACATGCTTTTAAGACTCCCAAAGTCTCTCTGTGGCCAAGATTAAAATAAGAGCATCAGGTGGTAGACGGGGCAGGACTGTAACAGACAGTTTGGATTTAGAGATTGGGGGAATGATTATTAGCTTATATATAATGTATTTGTTCCCTACACATTGTATCTTTCACTATTTGTTCCATTTCATAGATGAGGGGACAGTTTGAGTAAAACATATGACTAGTCAAGAGCACATCACTATGGAATTGAGGAATCTGGTATCATGCTTGGTGCTGGGATTTTGGACCCTAGGCCCTGAGATGGTTATTAGACTACACCGAGAAATCATCTATTTCCCTCCTACTAAATCATTGTAAAGAGGCTAGAAAGTCCATTTTCATCTCTTTTGTGATAATGTCCACAACTTTTCGCTTTCTGAGCCCTTGATCTAGGCTTCTTAACCCTCTATTACAAAGTTGTTTTTCTAGGGTTCATCCTCCAAGCTAGATGATGATTCTCTCCTTCCACCTGCATAGAAACTGGGGATGAATGAGGAACTTGTCTCTGCTAGTCTTCCTTTCCCTGTGTCTGTCAGCTCTGGTAGATGGTAGGGACGTGGAAGCATCAAATGGAAATCTCTGATGTCAGGGACTTGGATATCAGGACCTTGGGCCTTTATATATGTCATTGTCCCCATGAAGGCACCATATATTGGGACTCTTAGCCCTTAACCTGGACTATATTACTGTTCTTGGCCTCGGGACTGGGATCCTTGGTCCTGAGAGTTGACAGTCCTCTGGAACTTAGCTGGCCAGGGCCTGCTTCCCTGTCATACCTACTTTTGCTTCCCATTTTCCCTTTTAACTAGCCACTGTGACATTGTACACATTTATTTGCCAGTGGCCCCTGGTCAGATAGCATGGAGTACTTGTTTCTGTTGAGAAAGCATTTCCAAGCCTCCATACCTGAAGGGCCATCCAGGGACTGGTATCAACCAAAACCAGAACCACAGACACAGACATCTGCCTCTCGTGGTGAGAACTGTGACAGGGACTTTGTGGAAGAGGATCTTGCAGGTAAGTGGAATCTCTGGGAAGGCTAAATAAAAGGCCTAAAGTAATTGTGTTTCCAGACCTATGGGTGCTGCTGGTGGGGGAACTTTAAGTTGCCACTTTAATCTGTCAAGCAGGGTTTGCCATGTTGCAAAGTTCAGGACCTGGGTGCCACTCTCAAAAGGGGCTATTAGAACACTTAGTGTTCAGTCTCGTAAACTGAGGCACAGCTGAAGGAATTTCCGAAGGCTCCCTGACCTATTCAGCTCTCCAGCAGTTGAAGACACTCTTGCAGTCAGAAGTTGAAAGCCCTGGATTATTTAGGGGCATGGAAATTAGGTCACAGAAACCGTGTTGGTTACCGAATAGTGATGGGTGCTGTCTCTGCGCAGTGCCCCAACCCAAAACACACAGGAGATCAGTTCCCCATGCATCCACATACCAGGAATGACTGACTACTCAAGAGTAGGTCGTTGTTGGACTTTATGTTGTCGCATCAGGGGAAGCAGCACAGTAGAGCGCCTCCTGAGTGGCCTGCTCCTGTAGCCCAAGAATCAGTAACATTTATTTAGCCAACGACAGCCATCCGCTTTGGACAAGTCCCATTAATTAAGGCTTATGTTTTAGTACAATGGAAGTGTTGCCACCAGTTGCGGAAGACCTTCCACCAGAGAATCTGCCTCCCCTCTGGCCAAAGAGAAAATGGTTTGTCAAGTCTTCTGATTGCCAAACATCTGGAATAAATAGTGTCCAACAGTCCTGGCTCCTGAAGGTGCAACCCCAGGCAGGGCAATTAGCTGCAATCGTTTACATAGTTGTGGTGTCCGAGGAATGTTGGAGACAGCTAGTGTAGCTAGTGTAGATGACCATGATGTTGGTCAAACTGGCTATTAGATTGACTGCCTCTTTGCCCAAGACGGTTCAGACAGCAAAGGAGAGGGCAATAGCTGCTAATTATGGAACCTACTGAGCATCAGAAAGAGGGGTTACTGTAGAAGCTTTTTGTGCCTGCCCATTGCCTAGGGAGAGACAGGCTCCCATCTATCCCACCTGGGCCCTTCAAAATAAAGCTGGAGGCTTACAGCCAAAGAGGAGAAGCCAGGTTTCCATCCCCTCTCCTCCAACAACAAGCCTAGGAGCCCACATTATAAGAGCTCCCTTTCCCTTCACACTACAAAATTTGACACTGAGTCTATGCACTCAGTACCATTCTCCACTCTCCCTGAATCCTTTTCAGGTATCAGGCTGGAGCTTGGGGTTTCTTTTTGGAATCCAAGCAACGGGCCTACATGAGATTATAGCTCTCCTTCTTGGCCTGGATTTTGTAGAGTATCTCATGCATTGGATTGCAAGTCTGCTTGCATAGGTCATCAAGTAATGAACCCATTATTGACCTTAGACTCCAAAGAAAAGTTTGATCTGACCTCGGGGGTAGCATGGGTGACACACACATATTTTTGTTGTTGTTGCTCCTATGGAGCTGGAGACCTGAAAGATAAGACTATAAGCCGAGCAAAGCAACAGGGGAAGAACACAGTTCATATTATTTCTTTGACTGCTGCTCTCACCAGAATCAAATAAATCTTGGGTACCAGAACAGGTTTCCTCCAAAGGCAGGTCTTCTTTGCTCTCCTATGGCTTTCCCATGCAAAGGATACCAACACAGCAATATATATCCTGCTTGGTTGTAAGGTAGCACAATCACATTTTGCAAGCAGACTGGAAGTGGCCACCCCAGAGCTGCTGAGATCTACAGAGAGTATTCATTTTCTGCCAGTGCAGACAGCTCAGCCACAAACATGGTTGATGACAGAGAAATTGGCATTGGCCTTGCATGGGGCAGATGGGACTTGGAGTCTGGTTAGCAAAGCAAAATGAACTGAGCCTCCTAGGTAGTATTTGAGCTGGACCCATCTTAATCCGTCAGGCTCTTTCTCGTGTCTGTTTGCATGTACACACACACACACACACACACACACACACACACACACACACACACCTGCTTTGTTTAAAACGAAGGGAAAGAGAGCCCTTGTCCATGTTGGTGCTCTCTGTTGCACGTTTGACATGTGATTGACATGTAGAATGCCAACAGTCACCAGTAGACCAGCAGCCAGTATCAATGAGAAATTTTAGCTGCTGATAAAAAAATTTTGAGGGGAGAATGTTACTAATATGATATTCCAGTCCCTCCAGGAGCGCGCCTTCAGAGGAAAGATGTCTCTGTAAAAAGGTGAACGCAAGAGATGAAGAATGAAGCCGAAGAAGCTGAGTGGAGAAGACACAGATATCACGATTCATCTCACTGTGTCACTGTCCTTTTGATTTTGTCCGTGTTGGTTTCTCCTGCCAAGAATGTTCTTACCCCCTAACCTCTCTTTGATGAGAAATTCTTTTTCTACTCTAAGACCCAAATGGGTTTTCACTTCCTTCAAAAAGTCTTTGCAGATTGTTCTGCACTTGACACAATTCATTTCTTCTGCTTCCCTGGAAAGTTCACATCATGGCTAATTTTGGTTGTCAACTTGGCACATACCTAGGGAAAGAGCATTTCAATTGAGGGACTTCCTCCATCAGATTGGCCTGCGGGCCTGACTGCAGGCATTTTCTTCATTATTAATTGATGTAGACAGGCTCGATCTATGGTGAATGATATACCATCCCTAGGCAGGTGGGTCTGGGATGTATATGAAACATAATTCAGAGTGAGCCTGGGAGCAAGTCAATAGCAGAGTTCCTCTGAAATCCCTGCTTCAAGATCCTACCTTGGGTTCCTGATATCTGCTTCAAGCTCCCATCTTGAGTTCTTGCCCTGACTCTCCTTGGTGATAAATTATAACCTATAAGATGAAATAAACCCTTTCTTCCCCAAGGGCTGTTTTTTAAAAAGATTTATTTATTTATTATGTATACAATATTCTGTCTGCTTGTATGCCTACAGTTAGGAAGAGGTCACTAGATCACATTATAGATGATTGTGAGCCACCATGTGGTTGCTGGGAATTAAACTCAGGACCTCTGGAAGAGCAACTACTGCTCTTAACCTCTGAGCCATCTCTCCAGCCCCCCACCCCACCAAGGGCTGTTTATCACAGCAACAGAAAGCAAGCAAACTAGAACAGTTCATAGGAGGGAGGAGGTCGCATCTGGCACATTCAACTAGTATTCACAGAAGATAGAATAGTCGGAGAACAAACACAGAAACAGGGGCACCTGAGTTCAAATTCAGCCTGCCACACATTAGAGCAGAAAGACTAGAGATGACCACTCTGAATCCCAGCTTCTTTATCTCTAAACTTTAGTAATAACGATCCTTCAGTGGGTTGAATGGAAGTCTGGTATGGAAGAGCATATGAAGAGCTAAACACAGAGCAGGTGACTTGGACCGTATGGTTTCCTTTACAGAGGTGCTGGGCATCACTCATTTTTGCATGATCTTTTACAAGCCTTGTCACATTCTAGGTGAAATATGTATTGATTAACCAAGTAAATCGCTTACTTTCAGTACCTAAGCATTCGAAGGCAGTGGAATCAAATAGAAATAAAATAGTGAGGCTACAATGAATAGCAGTAAGCATTGGCATGCCCAGGCTTACTCTCTGTATGGATCATCTCATGGAATTGTCCTCAAAACTGCAGAGGGGTCTGTAATGATTCAGACATTTCAGAAGAATAAATAGAGGCCCATGGAGCTGAGTGTGATGGGACAAGGTCTCAAAGAACTTTAGTGTTTAAATGCCACTTAGATGGTGCCTCTCAGTCAACATTGCATAAGAGTCTCACCTGGATGCTTTTTTTTAAAAAAAAGCCTGTCCTTAACCCTCAGGCTCAGATTTAGATTCAATTAATTTGAACTGAGCGCCAAGGGTGACATTTGAAAGTCTCAGGAGATTACATGTGCAGCCAGAGATGAGAAGCTCTGACTTCTGGAGGGCAAGGGGAGTTCTGTATCTACCTGTGGTCCACATTGCCCAGAACAAGCAGCTATCTCATAGTCAGTCTGGGGAGAGTGCATCCCTGATACTTGAAAATTCACAAAGAACTCTGCCAGCACTTGGTAGACCTGGCCTCCACAATACGTAAATCTGACAATGGACCTTTAGCTCCCAAATGTGTTCCTCGCATGATTAAGTTGCTTAGACATTCAGCAGCGACTCTGAGTCCCTGTCAGGAGCAGAATGCCAAGCTTAGTGCTGGGAAATCAGACAAAGGAGCAGCACTGGCCTGCAAGGTGCAGTCAGCCCAACAAGGAGAGATACAGGCAAGTATTGGGCTAAGGTTCAGTGTGTGTACTGTTGGGAGGAAGATAGGTAGTGGTTGTAGAACCCATAAGGAAAGTAAAGAAAACTTCCTCTCCATCCTCCCCTCATTTCATGAAGCTGACTTCTGGTCCTCATGACTATCCTTGGGCAGGACAAGGAGTTCATAGCCATTAGAGCTTCCGATAGTCCACAAAACAGCAGGAAGAGTGTGGGAACACACGAGGCACTGCCCAAGCCTCACCATGAAGGAATGGAGAAGCCCCACAGGGTGCACAGCTGTTCCTGGCCTGAGGCCAAATTTGTCCCTAGTGACCCAAAAGGGTTTGTTAANTCTCTCTCTCTCTCTCTCTCTCTCTCTCTCTCTCTCTCTCTCTCTCTCTCTCTCTCTCTCTCCCCCTGCCCGCTCCCTCTCTTTGTCCTGATTCACGTACCTGCCTTACTTTCTGCCTATTCATATCTAATTTTTGTTTTTGTTTTCGGTTGTTTTTGTTTTTTGTTTGTTGTTTTTTTGAGACAGGGTTTCTCTGTGGCTTTGGAGCATGCACTGGAACTAGCTCTTGTAGACCAGGCTGGTCTCGAACTCACAAAGATCCACCTAATTTTTAAGGTACTGGATACTTTCCTGCTCTGAGAAGGCACAGTCAAGAGTGGGGAGCAGGCTAAGCAGCTATGGAACCTAATGTTGAGACGAGCAATAGAAAATGTTTTGCTAAGAGTTGGACGGTGCTATCCAAAACTTGTTTCAGTGCTCCTCATCTCTGCCATGTCTGAGAGAAGCAAGCCAAGGAGACAGCATAAACACTGTAATATCTTTCCAGGACGGGTGGGAGAGTCCCAGGCTATTTCTGCCACTAGGGATCTAAACGTCAACAGGGGCAGAGTTGTCTCATCAT
This sequence comes from Dicrostonyx torquatus, assembly GCA_028555095.1. Lineage (NCBI taxonomy): Eukaryota > Metazoa > Chordata > Mammalia > Rodentia > Cricetidae > Dicrostonyx > Dicrostonyx torquatus. The sequence continues at coordinate 1,678,263 of JAQHUG010000167.1, forward strand.
GGGTCATCGCTCAGCCGTAGGGTACTGTCTTCTGTGTCCAAGGCCCAGGATTCAAGTCTGAGCAGCTCTGTGAGTCTTCCTCACTGTTTTAACTCTATGATGTTGACTTATGTCAACTAGGCTGCCTTAGGAGGACAAAATCAGAATCTGATTTCAGGAAGAGAAATTAAAGTGTGACCACGTACATCTCCAACTGAGTGTAGGCTCTTCTGGTATGACTGTGTGCTATTGCTGATTTGAAGCATCCAGGATTGTTGAATTCCATTCCTCTGGGATGAAAATGACTTAGTAGCAAGCATTCAGTCATGAGAGGGAAAAGACTAATAGAAAGGAATATCTCTACCTTGCTCTGTATATGAGGCTGGGGACCAGTTATAGCAATCCAGCTGAACTGAGCACAGAGGGGCAAGACTATTTCTTCTCTTACCTTCTGGACTTAGCACTAGAACGATCATCTGTCAATGGCACTGTTTCCCTGTATTTACAAAAGGAAGCTATCCAAGAGTGAGGTAAGTCTTGAGCCCTATTCAATTTCACATCTAATGTGGTGGCAATACCTCTGTATCTCTAGGCTTCATCGTTTGCAACTTCTGGGGTCATGTAATATTTATGTGACATTGTAGGACATCTACACACATTTCAGAACCATGCTGACTTTTCTAAGCCTGAAGAGTGAGAGTTTGGGCTCTGATCTCTGGTCTCATGTTTTGGTGCCCCTTTCATTCTTTTCCAACAAGATGGCTTGGTAGCTGCAGAATTTATGCCTTAATCTCTCCATGGCCGATAGAAGTAGTGCCGGTTGAGCCCCGTGACTTGGCTAGGAAGTTGTAGTGTGTAGATCAGTTTAAGATCTCCAAGATTTCCTTCTCTGAATTTACCTAGTTTTGGTCCCTGAGGAATTGGAAGGAGGGAGAATCATTTTTTGCGCAACCAACCTAAAAAGCCATGCTGGCAGAGATAAAAATGTAACCCTGTGCTAGCCTTTAAGTTGTGTGACTATCCAGGTCATCTCAGGTCAGCCAATAAAACACCCAGGAAAAAATGAGATTAGCAGCAGCAGCTTTCACAGAATTATAAATTGGTAACATTCTAAGGCAGGACCTGGAGCAAGTCATGTGACACCACAAATCTCATTTGTCTTCACCGTAAAATCTATGCAGAACTTTCAAAGCTAGTACGGAGAGAGGGATTCATGTAGTCAGAGGCTGCCTGTTCGTTTCCTGGCCACCAAGAACTAAAATAATCACACAGAAACTTTATTCATTACAACACTGCTTGGCCAGTTAGCTTATGCATATTTCTAGCTAACTCTTACAACTTAAATTAACCCATTCCTATTATTTTGTATTTTACCACAAGGCTTGTGGTTTACCGGTAAGGTTCCAGGGCATCTGTCTCCTTTGGCAGCGACATGGCGCCTCCTTGACTCTGCCTACTCTCTCTATATCTCTTTCAGTCTGGCTATATTCTGCCCTGCTGTAGGCCAAAGCAGCTTTATTGCATTAACTAAAGCAACACATATACAAAAGGACATCCCACATCAGATGCATGCATTTTGGGGATGAGACTTGAATGAAAGACTGAAAAAGGGGCCAGGCATGGCGGCCCTCAACTTTATTTCCAGCACTCTGGAAATAAAGGCAGAGGCAGGCAGATTTCTATGAGTTTGAGGCCAGCTTGCTCTGTATAGCAAACTCCTACCAGCCAAGATGACATAGTGAGATCATATATCAGAATATATGAATATATATAAATATATGAATATATATACATATATATAGAGAGAGAGTATATATATATATATATATATATATAGAGAGAGAGAGAGAGAGAGAGAGAGAGAGGATGAAGATAATGTTCAGCGAATGTTCAGCAGTTAAGAGAACTATCTGCCTTTCTGGAAGACCCAGGTTTGATTCCCAGCATACACATGGTGGCTCACGACCATCTGTAACTCTAGTCTCAGGGAATTTGAAGTTTTCTTCTGGCCTCTAGGAGTGCCAAGCACACACATATAGTATACAGGCATACATGCAATCAAAGCATCTATGCACATAAAAGCAAAAATAAATGGTAATCTAGGAGCTGGTTTCTTCATGTAGAAGTAATAATAAACACAGAAAAATCAAAGACCTGAAATCTTTGGATTAGAATGTATTTTACGGTACAAAGTTTCTTTGTTGGGGCATAGGGGCCATGCCATAGCCCTGGCTGGCCTATAATTTGATATGTAAGCCAGGCTGGCCTTGAAATCATAGAGATCTAGCTGGTGGAAATTTTCTCAAATTATATGTAAGGCAGATGTGTATGCCGCCTAGTACAGAAAACCTTAGAAGATTCTGAGATAACATCCCGTAGCTAAGCACGGTAATTGGAGGGGAGGAATGAAAGTGAGCCATCTATAAGCAGTCCAATAAAGATCGCAAAGGGAGCAAGATTTCACTGAACTTGACCAAAACGTTCTCATTTTCAGAACTGTTTGGGCTGAAGAGTTGTAGATATGAGACAGTTATCTGCTAGCCATGCAGAAATCAAGATGTCTGCAGTGTCTACCAGTCATGGGGACATGTGGACAAAATAAGTTAATATGTATAAAGGGCTGGGACCAGTGTCTGGCATATAAAAAGGACTGAATAAATATTAGCCGCTCTTACTTTTATTAACTTAAAGATAAAACCAAGCGAGAAGGAGGCTTCCCAGACCCTCCATGACATTTCTAAGATTTCTGTTAATTAATCAGCTAATAAATTTGACAGAGAGCTAATCGTCTCTCCCTTTGCCTACTGAGGAAAAAATATATCTTTATGTCTAAACTGTAATCAGCACTTAAAGGAACAGTGTTGAGCTTTCAAATATTAGGATTGTGTGTGTATATCACAGAGAGGGGAAGGGAGGGAGGGGCTGGGAAAGACTGAATTCAAGTCAAGTGTTTGATTTAGCACAACCAAGTGCTAACAGGTTGTAAATATGAAGTATTATTTAAATTTCCTTCTCATGAATTTTCTAAATTTTTATCATTTGAGCTCAAATTACTTTTCTAATGAGAAAAAAAAAGTGTATGCTCTTTCAAGTCCTCTCCTGTTTCCTTGGAGAATTGGTTCCCAGATTCAGGCTCTCATTTACCAGACAACCATCAGCAACCAACTTTTATTGATTGTCTATGTGCCAGAGAGGGCTGCGAGTAGTAAGACAGACAAGAAAAATGTAGAGACATTATCTGAAGAACCTTCAGCAAAATTATTCCCCATTCGTATAACAATTCAAAGCTCACACCATGCTTCAAACATGAATTCTCTACATTTTTCTTTGTGCCCAGATTCGGGTGAGTAAATATTTTGCCTAGCATCTTATGATGGAAGAATCTTGCCAGAGGTTATTCAACGTAAAGATGATGCTAAGCTGAGATGCGGAGAGCCCGCCTAGAGTACACAAGAGGAGACGGGCCACGGAGATGACAGAGAGGGAGATGAAGAAAATTGGGAAGTTGGACTCAAAAACATCTGAACCAGGTGAGTGTAATGGCAACTTGGAAGCCATATTCACGAGAACCTGAAAACCAGTGACACTCTGAAAAGATGATACGCTCCGCCTTCCGTGATTACGGGTCTGCAAGCAGAAATTCAACTGTGAGTCAAAAATACTTCTTAAAATGCATCTGTGTGCAGCATGTGCGCCATTCTTCTTGCCCTTGCTCCCGAAACAACGGGACAGAGCAGCTGTTAGTACAGTGTGTGCATTGTGTTAACTGCTATAACTTAGCTTGAGATGGCTACGGTAGGGGACAAGAAGTCACTGCAAATACCGCTCAATTTCCTCTAAGGGACTTGAGAATCAGCAAATTTTTGTACACACAGGGTATCCTGGAACCAAATCTTATGACTACCAAGGGGCAACTATAATAAGAAATCAAGTTGGTAATGTCTGTGATCAAACACAACTGAAGCCTTCACCTTGGCAACAAATGGTTATGGAGGTTAAAATTTGGGGAGTGGGTACCAAATGAGACCTTGGAAAAGGTTCTCAGAAGAGTTCTGACGTCTAAACCCGAGCCCTGAAAAATCTAAGGAAGAAAGCGTCCACCAAAGGCAGATGTTGGGAAGACTACTGGATACAGAAGGAAAGGATGTGGTCTTTAGCAATTCAGGACAATCAAAGGGGCAAAGCTGCCGAAGAGGCACCCGCTCAGGTTGGAGACATCAATCCGAACAAAGTGTCTTTGTTCGGATTCTATACTTACAGGTAACCTTCGGGTTATTTTTGACTTCCCAAAGAATCATGATAAGCCAGGAGTTCCAAGAACAACCTGAACGGCTTCCTATTTCTTTTTTGTCCCGACTGTGTTTCCTGTGAGCTTTATTACAAGTGGGTCCCTGCTTGGCCAATTGTGCACACAGCACTACCCAAGATAAATTTGGGAACCCCATAAACCAAGGTCAGTCTTTGATTCAAAGACCCTGTCCAAGTCTGGAGCTCTCCTTCCTTACGGCGTGTCCACCTCTCCAGGCCCTGACCACCCAGGGAGAGTCAGTGACTCCATCTGCTTCTGCACATTGTGTCCTCCGATCTCACACAGCTTTTTCCAGGTAGAAGAAGCAGGGCTTGCCCTGTCCTTCTTAAAGGGAAGGGGGTCTCTCAGCATTTTGTTCTGCATTCTTCTACCCCAGATAACCCTCTCTAATTTGAGGTTGGCTGGAAATCCTTATTCTTATCAAGAGCATTTCCAAGGCTGAAGGGAGATAGGGGGTGCTAGGCCACATCCTGTGTTCTTGGGGAGGGGGGGGCGAAAAGCGTCAATTGCAATGCTTTGAACTTGAACAAAGAGTGGGACTTTCTTAAGTGGATTCAAAATACAGGTTGAGAGAACAGACACACTGTAATTTTTCTCCTTCCTTCCTCTTTTGCCTTGCAGAAGTCTTGTTGCCCCGGGCTCCACATTGGGCCTTTTTTCCATTTGCAGAGTTCCTTCCATGGACTAGTAAAACGCACTGCCTGGCTCCCGACTTGAAAGTCTCCAGTGCCTCGGGTGATCAAACTATTATTCTTTAGACCTGGAGTCCTGCACGTCTGTGGAACACAGCCGCAGGGGTCTGGGAGATACTTGCTGGTGTTTCAGAATGTGGAGAGGTAGACAGCACTCAGGAGATTTGTTCGTTTTAGCAAACTTGGCAGAACTTCCCTGCGTGACCTAAATAGAATATCTTCCTCTACATAAAGCATGCATCAGGGTATTTCCTGATTTATTCATGAAAGGTTTGCTTTACAAAGGCCTCAGGAACTGTGCAATCTCAAAATACATGCTACCTAGGCCTGGATGCTGGAGTGGCATTTGTACAAATTGCTGTGATAGATGGGCTGTGCAGTACGACAACAGAATTGGATCAATTTAAACACTCACAGTCGGGGGTGGCTTTTTTTCAGGGGAGGAAATGAGACCCAACCTGCAGATTGTTGGCAAGAACGTGGAGCAGTGTTCTTTCTCCGCAAGGAATTAATCGAGGACCAGAACGAGAAGTGAATAAGTCATGTTTACTGAGTGACGTCATAGAGCCTTTCTGTGCTAAGCATTTCCTGGTTCATTCATTCATGCCCAACTAGAGAATTCTTCTGCCCTGAGCTTGGAGGATGAGATCCACTGAAAGTACACAATGAGAGATATTCATGGGTTCATACAGGCCACGAGAGGCAATCTGAGCCATCTAGGGAATTTTGATTTCTGTCCTTTTCCCACAGGCATCAGCCTCTTGCCTAAAAAAGAAAGGCTCATGTCTGCTAATGCTAGGCGTCTTCAGGTGAGCTGTTCTCCCATCTCTTACTGTGGATTTAGCTAATGCTTTGGGATTCTCGTGCAGAGGTATTTTTAACAGCACGGCAGATGGACCTTGGTTGTTTGCAAAGAAGTTTTATTTTAGAGCCTGTGAAGAGATTGGGGTTAATGTACGATAAAGTAGAAGTGACGTTTGTAAAGATAGTGCGAGCAGAATGCCAGCGTCCATTACCCTGATAACCCCACAGCCTCCACTGGTGAAAGGCCATTCACATCCCATCAGCGTTACTTGCAGGATATGTCCCCACTTTGTGGCCAAGTTCCAGGGGCTTTTATTTGTCAGGGACCCTGTCCTAACTGGGACAAGGTGATGTTGGTTTTACAAACTTCTTTGAGGTCTAGAACTTTGGGGAGGTTGAGATCGGGCTCCTGTTCCTTCTTCTTTCACCATTGATTTGAGCTGGGAGTGACGAGGAGGGAAGACCTGGATGCAGACTCTTAAGTCCCATAGTGCAGTACGATAAGCAGAAGGCGATGGCCGGGTAGGGTGGTGAATGTGGGCCAAGCCATATGGGGCTGATATTTCTATTTAGAGAGAGAGAGACAAGCATCACCAGGATAGTTAGTATCCCCAGTGGAGGAAAAAAAAAAGGCTGTGTGAGAAGGTTCTTCCAAGAGGGGAAAACAACTGGAGGACAATATCTGAGTGAATTAACCTCCAAAGCTTTCCCATGACCCAGAGGATCGCGTCCAAATCCTTGAAGCAGCATCTAGTTCCTTCACCATCTGTCCCCTGGCTAACCTTGGGTCTTTTCATTGTCTCCGAACAACATGTGTTCTGACCACTCCACTGTGTCCTTTGTTCCCTGGTAGCACAGACAGACAGCATTTAGCCAAGCCTTTAAAGTGCCAGGAACTGGAGGAGCAGCTTTATGTGTTTCATTATTTAATCTTTGGTGTGAGCTCTGGGCAGATGCTATTAAGGTCTTCAGCTTACAGATGAGGAAACAAAAGCGTGATGTTCTAAAACTGGGTCACAAAGCCATTAAGCAAGCTGGGATTTGGAGGCGGTGTGGCCCCACGACCAGACCTCAGCTACCTGCTCTTCTGTATAAGAACATAGCAGAGAGCCTGCACACACAGCTAGGACTCTTAGGTTCTCCTGGTTTTTCTGATTTAAAGCCCAAACCTACGTCTTTGTTCATTAAAATTGTCAAGATCAAACATTCCATTCTTCAGCATTAGGCACAGTCAGTGATTTTTCACCTTGGGGGCTCCATACCCTTTGAACAAGTAAGCCATATCTATCTCAAGCCAATGCCATTCTGCTATGAGTTCATGCTGTGCCTCGCTTCTTAGACCTTTTCCCCCAAATGAATCAAAACCCCTAAAGAATTAACAACAAATGAGGAGTAGCCAGCACCATGTATCCAAGGTAGCTCTGGTTCTCAGCCAGTGAATGCATACCAATGTCATGGCTGACTTCAGGAGCAGCTTTGCATGCCAGTCTAGACTAGTGCCAGCCTGTCACATTCCTACCTTAAGATAACCCCACCCCCACGGTGACCTAGCCGCATAACTCAGCTTCCTTTTTGAATGGACTTCCTTTGGCTTCGATGGAGCTGGCCCTGCAAGAGTTAACCATGAAGCAGCCCAGATCAGTAGAACATGAGGTTTCCATTACCCACGGTATGTGGACAAGTGGCACAAGCCTGGATTATGCGGTAATAAAAACACACAGTGTAGAATTCATGTCAGAGGCCTCCGTTCTCCTTCTGAGCACAAGGAAACCGGGTGCTTGCTGCTCCGGAGCTAGACTGTTGCAAAAGTTCAAGTTAGACTTTTCTCCCCACTTGCTTTAATCTAGCAAGGTATGCCCGTCTTGTCCCCAGTTGCCACAGATGGAAAGAAAGAGTATTAAAGGGATTAATTCCTTCTTACAGAATATGTTCTAAGAGAACCAGTTGGGATGGAGAGCAAGAAAGCATGATGGAGACAGAAGGAGATACAGGAATGAGAAGGACTATGGGTAGTAGAAAAAGAGAGAGGAAAGAGGCAAAGTGTGAGCATGCTTAGGAGAAGGCACAGTGAGGGAGCACTCTGAGACTCTGAAAGCGTTTCTTCTGGAAGGAAGGGGAGTCACACATATGGAGACCTTGCCGTGTGGCAGACCATGTGCTAAAGCCCATATTGATTGCTACAGAGATGCTCAGACACTTTCAGAACTTCATTCCACTAGCGAGGGCAGTAGGTTTCCAAGCAATGTATGTGTTGGTCAAAATAGTCTTGTTTCCCTTCCTTCCTCTGTTATATGGTTTCCCAGCTCCACAGCAGAAACTGGACATTCCCATGTGCAGACGCTCATGAATATTTCATGGATCCTTTCTCTGCTGTGAGGATAGAACATGGGAATGACCCCTCACAGGGAGACAGCACCCAGGGGATCTCTCAGCTCTACCCTGTAACTCACGATCCTAGAAGTGTGGTCTGAAGAGAGGCCACCTGAGCTTCAGAATTTATGCAGACAAGATGCTCCCAAAGAGCCTACTATGTGTTGGGTCCTGCAATGCCAACAACTAAGAAAAGGTAAACAGGACAATGTCTTTCTTTCTGAGTCTACAGTCTGTAGGGTTCCAGAAAGATAGGTGAGCAAAAGTCATACAAATGTTTTGATGATGAATTATACAAATATCCAAAGGGGGAAAAACACCTTGGAGGGAAGACAACATTTAAAAGAAGTTCAGCTGGGGAAGTAGGAATGAGTTGGAGGAAGAAAATAATGTCCATAGCCTCAAAGAAGGCAGGGATGGACAAACGTGGCTAACAGAATGGTACTAACGATAGTCAGAGAGTGAAATCTCCACTCCAGATACTCACTGGAATCATGGGAGATTTAAGACACACTTTGAAGGCTCTCTGGATGAAGTTGAGAACCAGGATGTGGAGGAACGAGTGTGAGACAGAAGTGTGGAGTCTGAGGCAGGATGTGAAGAGAAAAGGCCTTGGATGCCGGCCAAAGCAGTTTGAATTTCCTCAGTGGGCACACAACATTCTAAACAGGGAAATGGCCTGACTTATAGGAAATGAGTCAGCCTAGTGGTAAAGTCTTGGTCACTGAGCCTCAGGAAAGACTGGCTTCCTCTTCTCTGAGAGTTGAATCACCTACACTGACTCAACTAAATCAACTTTGCTATCCCTTCAATGACACAGAGACCTTGAGTCCTCTGGGGGGACTAACTGGTAACCCGACAGTCAGGAGACCCTGCTTCCCATCCACACATTAACATTACCTCACCCAAGGGTCTCGGCCAGGGCCATCCCCTCTGCTTGTCAGTTCTCAGCACCACATAATCAACAGAATCAACATATGTGTGCTTCACTGTGAGAGTGGTTTGTTTTGAGCCAAAATTTTGCTTTAGGGCAGTCAGAACCCAGCAATAACGGATATATTTGTTAGTGTAATCGAACTAGGTTAGGAGATACTAGGGAGGGATGAGCCCAGAATTTCACACAGCTGTTTCTTTTCTTGTAAACTTGGGTGTTTACAGATTACTTGTTTTCTTGATGTAGTCAATCCATCAGGGCACTTCTTAGTCAATGTGTTCCTCAAATAGTCGCTCCCTATCAGGAGTCACTGACCCCATCCTACTCTGCTGAGGTAGAGATGAATCCATGTTTGAAACTGCCCTGCTCTTTCCAGCTGGCCTTCATTAAGGGGTGCATTGTCTTTGAGAAAAGCCCTAACAGGCCCCTCAGCCTGGAGCATCTTCTGTCCCAATTCATTCACACCAGCAGCAAGGAGCTCTTTCAGCAATTGTTGTGATGGACCCTCAGTGGTTCCTCATTATCATTCTCTCACCTAAGTTCTCTGGCATGGTGCAGTCCTCCTACCATCTGGTTCTCCATCTTCTTCTCCTAAGGGGATTTTATCATGTTCTCCACCCAATGGAAGCCTCATAGGGACCCTCTGTTATACTGAGAGATATTGACCCATTCAGTTCCTTTTTTCACAGTATTTGCCCTTTATTCCGCCTCACAGAGAAATTCAACTCATAGAGCTAGCTAGCTTAATGAAACATTTGTCCTTTTATGGGAGACCTAACTTTTACTCCAGGGATTATACCAGATACAAGATGAATAAAACAGAATCTATTTCAACAGTTATTCTAGCCAGACTCCTGACTTTGCTGCATTCTTCCCAAACTTTGACACATAATGGTAATTACCTAGTCACAGTTCTGGATCTATCTCTACATGATAAACTTTTAAGATCCAGAATGGCTCCTATTTATACACATGCCCTGTAAACTGAGTCCTGGATCTGGAAGAGACTAGAGACCAAGTAGATATTGCCTGAGTGCATGAATGAATAAATGCGTGAGTTGCCAGTATAGTTTGATAAATTAGTGAGTACAGGAAGGAATCAGAGTGAGGACTGCTTTAGCTCTTGGGACCACAAGCTTAGATAAGAACAAGAACCTGTATGTCTCTTAATCTGGATTAGGTGAGCCCAGGGGAGACTTTAAGGGATCATTGATGTTTCATGGGTGAGACAATGGCACCACTCAAGGGAGGAGAGGGATCTAGATTGCCAAGTGGTCAGCAGCTGGTCTTTCAGCTTTCCCATGCTATGGAGCAGACAGCTCCAAGTGACTGTCATCCTAGCTCCATGGGAGTCTGAGGTTTCATCTATCTCCACTGTCTCAAACAGTGTGGAGTCCTGGCAACACCATCTTGGAATCTGATCAGCAGTTCGGTTGCTCTCTCCCTCTGTCTATTTGATATGGCCAGCCTGAACACAATGCTGATCGGGCGGTCTGAAGCCTGACACTGACAGAAATCAGGTGTCCTTGCTTCATAAAAGAAACATGAACTCATCCGACTGGAGCTGGAAGCAGAAACGCTGACAAAGATGTAACTCCAAAGATTCTGTGGGGCAAGGAAAAAAGCATCACTCTCTCCTGATTTAGAGCCAGTATGGGGCTTGTAGCTGAGATGGAGAAGAATGAGAAGCCAGGCCAGAAGTCCAGCAAGAAGGAAGATGGCTGCAGCTGTTCACTAGGGTAAAGAGAGGGAGGGGATAAGGAAGTTGTATTAGTGACTATCCTGTAGCAACAAATACCTGGCAAAGGTAACTTAAAGAAGGAAGGGTCTGTTCTGCCTTACAGTTTGAGTTCTAGTCCATCATGGCAGAGAAGTCATGCCAGCAGGCACATGAGACAGCAGGTCAGTGACAGCCACAGTTAGGAAGCAGCATGCAATAAATGTTGATGATGAGCTCATTAGCTCATTGTCTTCTTTTCACTCAATCCATAACCATGGCTGATGACATGCTACCGCACAGACGTAGGTTAAGTGTTCCCACTTCAGTTAATTCAATGCAAAGCTGTCTCACAGATGTGACCAGAGGTACATTACCACAGTGGTTGTTAATCCCAAGAAGTTGACAATCAAGACTAACCATCATAGAAGGCCACTAACTGTCCTACTCTCTCTGTCCTCCCTTCAACAGTGTCTTCAGACTTTATGACCCTTCCCTTGGTTCAACCATCAGCTTTAGTTCTCCACCGATTCCTTCCTCTGTCCTCAACCTCCTCTATCCACAGTTCAGTCTCTCTCAATATTGTACTCTAGTAATCTTTCTAAATGCCCTTGCTCAAAATTCTTCCATGAATTCATTCTACTTCAGTGGCTCTCAATCTGTGGATCATGACCCATTTGGGTGTTGCATACCAAATATCCTGCATATCAGATATTTATATTATAATTCATAATGGTAGCAAAATTTTGATTATGAAAAGCAACAAAATAATTGCATGATTTGGCACTGCCAAATATTTGTTTAACCATGCAAAGATATATTGCATTTGTTTAACTGTCCAAAAATTTATTGCATTTGTTTAACTACGTAAAGATGTATTACTGTGTTACCCTGCCTGCCTAAGGCACCTGTTTGGTCTAAAAAAAAACAAAATGCCCAATAGTGAAGAAGGAGGTATAGGCGGAACTTCCAAGCAGATTAAGTAAGTAGGAGGAGGCATTCAGGTTGGGTAAGGGGGGCGGGGTGTAAAGGAGATGATAGGAAGATGCCAGGGGACAGTCAGACTGACATGAAGAAAGCAGAAAAGTAGGACATACAGAATAAAAGAAAGGTAAAAAGCCCTAAGGCAAAACGTAGATAAATAGAAACAGGTAAAACTAAGTTTAAAAAGCTATTGGGAGCTGGGCGGTGGTGGTGCACACCTTTAATCCCAGAACTCTGGAGGCAGAGACAGGAGGATCTTTGTGAGTTTGAGACCAGCCTGGTCTACAAGAGCTAGTTCCAGGATAGGCTCCAAAGCTACAGAGAAACCCTGTCTCGAAAAACCAAAAAAAAAAAAAAAAGCTATTGGGACAAGCCTAAGCTGAGACAGAGCATTCATAATTAATAATAAATCTCCATGTCTTTATTTGAGAGCTGGTTGGTAGCCCAAAGGAAATTGCCAACTACAGTTGGGGATCTCCACAAGATGAGGAACTGTGCTAAAGTATCACAGCATTAAGAATGTTGAGAGCTACTGCTCAACTCTACAAAACTCTCTCATCTCAGATGACATAAGAACAACGCTGTTCCCAGAAACCAAAGGTTATTAAACTCCATTACCAGTGGTGGACTATTTCCATATGAATTATGGGCCAGGGAGACACCTGAGGCCCACAAAAACAGTTTAGGCAATTGCCACTACTATTGCCCGTCCACTAGAGATCATTTCTAAGACCTTATTGCTCCACATGTCTCATACCTTGGTGGAAGGGAGATGGAGAAACTAAACAAAGATGGTACCAGAATGGAAGCTGGCTCCATGGCAGCTAGCCACTATAGTGCTGACAGGTGCAGCCTGCTAGGGGAAGATTGTCAACCCTCTTGTTTAAATGTGGGCCTTATATATAAAAATATTGGCTTGCCAAGCAAAAAGAGTCCACTGGTACAATAGTGCCAAGTCTATTATAGAAATAGACACATGCTTTCTGGTTAGATTTTTTTTCTTTTTTTAAAAGATTTATTTATTTATTATGTACCCAGTGTTCTGCCTGTGTGTGTCCCTGCACACCAGAAGAGGGCGCCAGATCTCATGACAGATGGTTGTGAGCCACCATGTGGGTGCTGGGAATTGCTCTGGAAGAGCAGGCAGTGCTCTTAACCTCTGAGCCATCTCTCCAGCCCCTCTGGTTAGATTTTTGTACCTGCTCCACGGGAAGGAATGCATGTCTGGTACTGTAACCTTGGTAAAAAGCTTGTAGCTTGGGAGGCCATAGGCTCTAGCACTGGTGCTACTGAGGTTATTTTGCTAAATGGACATGATGTGCCTGTCAAATTCCCTTTTAAATTTAACTGTTTATGCCCAAAGAATAGCGCTGCTGTAAGCTTGGGTCAGAGATGCTTCTGTTAGCAGTGGTCAGCAGCGACTAAAGAGACCCATAACTGGTCAACAGACAGAGAATAAAAGATGAATTGAGTGCCTAGCCATAATGAGACATCTGTGACACCTCCTCCAAGGCTCGGGGACCTCAGGGAAAAAGCTGAGAGTGAACACAAGCTGGAGGAAGGCGTTGAAGATCAGTGGAACACTGAACATGGAGGATTGCTATGTCCCAGAGCTCACAGAGTAGCTGTGATTACCTGCATAAGATCATGATGAGACTGGGCAAATCCACACTTGGACATGAAAGACAGAGGAGCTCATAGAACCCTACTGTTGTGTGCTCATGACTATCCTCCAAGCCAAGCAGCCACCATCTTGGGCAGTCCAGCTCTGTCCCCTCATAAAAGAATTATCCCAGCTGGGCTTGTTCATTATTTGAATCCCCTCATGGAGGTTAGGGAGGGTGACAAGACCCTCACCTGAGTGCCTGACTGTTCCTTACCGCTAGTTGTATGCAATTCTGTGTTAATTGCATGTAGCATGTGGTCGAAATATATTATGCACACATATGAAATTATCACAGTGAAATCCATTGTTATGCATAACTAATAGATCCTAAAAAGAACTTTGGAATTATGGAAAACATTCTTTAAATCTCTTCCTGCTGTGTTAGGTGATTGAAGATGTCTGTCAGAGACAGATTTGTGAGGCAGAGGTACATACCCAAATGGCTTGACAGCAGTAGCAAGCTCTCTTAATGGAGAGTTTACCTTCTCTCCCAGCCCATGCTTGCACCAGTGTTTCTGTCCTGGTGGCTGAGACACTCTCTCCCATATCTAGCCCTAGTTTAGAGGTGAGTCAGAGACACATCCTTACCTTCAAAGAACTCACCATCTGATGGGGGGGAGGAGTCAAGACACCCTTCAAAGGGCTCTCTGAAAGTCTCCTGAAGTGCTCTAGGTAGTGGCACAGGACCACGGACCCTTTTAGTAAGGAGAGGAATTGAAGACTTCGGGCTAGTTCTTGAAAGAAAACTAAGCATTTCCTGGGAACAAAAGAAGACAAGTAGTTAAAGAGGGTTTTTATGGTTGTTGTTGGTGGTTTGCTTTGGTGATGTGAACACTTATTGACAACATAGAATGTAGGATGTTTGGAAATCAGATAAAGTAAGAGAATGGTGGGTAAGAAACATCAGTGGGTTCAGGGTCTTAGTATCACAGATCTCGCGCTCCCCACCACCGTGTGGTATGAAGTGTGTGTGTGTATGTGTGTGTGCGCACGTGCGCACGCGCGCATGCATTCTCCCCTATTTTTCTGCCACAACCCTCACTTTTCCCTTGTCTTTCCCTCCCTAATACTGACATCATTTCTCCTCTGTGCAGAAGCTATGTATGAAGTGGGTTAGAAGTGGGTAGCCTGAAGAGGCATCATTCCTGCATCATCACAGAGGAAGGAACTAAAGAAGAGTTTCTCCCCACTGCTTATCTTGATTCATTCAGGTTACCACAACAAAGAATCACAGGCTGAGGACTTGAAGGACACAAATGGATTTCTTTCTATTCTAGAGGCCAGACCTAAGATCAGGGTACCTGTGTGGTCAGTTCTCGGGACTTCTTCCTGACTGTGGGCTGCCACCTTCTTCTTGTGTCCTGGTTCAAAGAGAGGGAGAGAGAGAGAGAGAAAGAGAGAGAGAGAGAGAGAGAGAGAGAGAGAGAGAGAGAGAGAGAGGCTGGACCCTGGACTGATCAGACACATCTCCAAACTTGTGCGAGTTGGTGGTACCAATGAGCAGGTTGCAGTCACTCAGCACATAGCGTTTTGTCAGTGTCACCAGCCCTGAGGAAGGACTCACATCACAGGCCCACTGCATGACCATCACCTAGTTTTTCCCTGTGAAGGGTAAGAGTGAGCTGGCCTGGGAGACATGACAAACATGGGACTCTGGATCCCTGTCCTGCGTCTGCAAAGTCACATTGTAAGAGGAAAGTGGTTGTTTTTCAAAGGAATATGGATTGCTGCTTCGAGGACATAGGAAAGGTTTGACGCTCTCCATTCCACTTGGGAACGCTCCCTTCTGCAGGGAAACCTTTCTGAGAATATGGACGTCACCAACCATGTGCAAGGGACTTACAGCATCATTATGATGAATATTTATTGATGATAGTTGAGGCATCTCTAAAACAAAATCTAAAAAAGTAAACCTAGAGATAAAAGAATACTAAAGAGGCATGCCTGAAAGCGAAACTCTGGGCCTGCTTTGGAGCAGTGCTCTTGAAAGAACTGTCTTGCAGCCCTCAGTGAGTCTAAGGCAAGAAGATGCTCAAAGACCATGTGGAGTGTGCGCAGCTGCCTTTGCACCAGGAAGCAGAGCTCGGCTGAAGAGCTGCTGTCGGCATCGGAGATAGGAGGAGCCTGTCCTGGCTTTGAAGCTGCAGGGGATAATGGAGCCACAGTAAAAGCACAGGGCCTTTTATTGACAGGGTGAAAGGAAGCCAGCTGGGGTTTGTCTATAGCTGAGCTTCTCATTCTGCCCCATACTTCTGAAAAGACCCCCTTTGTTCCTTTGCTGCAGGTGGCACCTGTCATTACGGGACATGTAAATAGGATAAACAGCCCAGAGCTACTGAAGAGGTGCCCCTTCCTGCAATGCGGCTCAAAGGGCTCTCCAAGTTCATCTCTCTCACTGTTTCTTCCTCTCCATTGGAGGATTGAACAGAACGAGGAGAATGGTAATGGCCACGGGACTCTGCCTTCCAATAAAGCACCACTGATTTTTGTTACAAGACACGGCTTCACTGCAGCTTCTTTTCCCGGAGTAAATCTGAGAGGACCACAGAAAGTGATACTTAAAAATGAAAACCAAGATGAGGTTCTAAACTAAATCCAGCCCTTGGTCTGTCCAGAAGTGGTAATGGATTCTTTAAACTCAGAAAGCAGAGGGATTGGTATGGAAATGGGAAGTGTAGCCCAAAAAGTGTGGGAAAATATCCAAGAAAATGTTCACTTGCCAATCAAGGGTGAATACAAAGAAGAGAAGGAGACAGGGAATGACTGACCTAGAGTCATGGGGAAACAGCAGGCTGACTTTCATTCCCTTCCCAAGAAGAACATCCGGCCGCTCCAGAGATGCTTGCCTCTGGGCAAAAGCACTGTCTTAAGAAATTGGATTATAAAAATAAGGAAGGAAGGCACACAGGTAGCTGGCTGGTAATATCTGGTTCTGGGTGGGAGGGCATCCACACCACAGCTCTCATTCATTCTTGGGCCTCCATGCAAAGGGTTGAGTACCTTCCAGGACAAAGCTCCTCTCCTCCGTTCTCACGGGTGGGAGCAGCCATCAGAGAGCCATACAGCAACTTGGCTGCAAAGACAGATCTCCAGCCACACCTTCTAGAGGATTCAAAGAAAGCCATCTTTGTGAATGAGAAACTGCAAATTCAGAACCTATGTCTAATGAGTAAGAGGGGAGACTGACAGCAGAACATGGCTTTAAAAGGAGACAATTTTGAGCCACAGAAATAAAAGGGTTTTTATTACTAAGAATTCCAGCAAAGATCAACTAGGTATTTTAAAACATAGTCAATAATTAAAAGAAAAAAGTGAATAGTCAATTGAATTGTAAAATGACCATAACTGATCTGAAGGTTTGGGCTGAGGGATTTTCAAATAAAACAGCAAAGGGGGATAAAGAAATTGAGTTTTTAAAATCAAGAATCACGGAAAACAGATCTCAACAGCTCTAACAGTGAGATCGTAACTGTTCTAGAGAGAATAGATTATTTGAAAATAATAATTTTCAGAACCTAATAAAGGCAGCAGTCAAAAATTATAAATATGCAACAGCCAAACAGCGCCATACAAAGGAATCTCTATACTCCAATGGAAGAAAAAATAGGAAATGATCCAAGAAAAGAAAAGGAAATCCACCCATCTACAAGGGAAGAAGTCACTTTTCCATGCACTATTGCAGTAGATACATGAAAAACCAAATTCTGGATGAAAATTACTTCAAGCCTAGAATTCTATAACCAAAATTTCATTATAAAATGAATGAGGAGCAGGCAATAATCTTTATAGAGATGCATGAAATAAGGAAATGTACAGCCCACATCCTCTGAACAAAGAACCACTAGAGACCTTTACGAGAAGGGTAAAGCTAAGGGGGAGGTCAAAGGGATATGCTTAAGGAACTAACGAGCAAGAAATTAGTCTAACTTACTGATGAACTCCACTCATTGTTTGCATTAATTGCAGATTTACTATATGGACTGAGAGGGAGACCAGACACAGTTAAAATAATGCTCAAAAGATTTCGGTGGCCCTCTCTCCAAAGAGGATACATCAGTTGAAATAGAAACATGAAAAGATATTCCACATTCTTCATCATTGGGAAAACTCAAACCAAAGGCACTTCTTGTACATCATAATAGTTATTATGACTTTAAAAAGACATAATAGCAAGGGTTGGTGACATGTGGAGGTACTGGAACCTTCATATACTGTTGTTGGATGCGAATGGTCTAGTTGTTCTCAAGAAAGATTGACATTTCCTCAAAAGCTTAAATGAGTGTTTACACATGACCCAGTAACTCAGCTCCCAAGTATTTGCCCTGAATGGGTATAGATATGTGTCTGTAAAGAGTTTTGCATGTTCATAATAGCCAGAAAGCAGAAGCAACAAAGATGCCTATCAACTGATAGATAAAATGGAGTATATTCATGAGCTAGAGTGTGACTCACTGATGGGAGGAATGAAGATCTGATAAAGGTAAAAGAAAGATAGCTTTCTTTCCTTTTCTTTTTTTGTTTTTGTTTGGTTTTGGTTTTGGTTTTTGAGACAGGATTTTGCTGTAGTTTTGAAGCCTGTCCTGGAACTAACTCTTGTAGACCAGGCTGGCCTTGAATTCACAGAGATCCCAGAGATCCACCTGCCTCTGCCTCCTGAGTGCTGGGATTAAAGGCATGTGGCACCACCACCCAGCTAACTTTTTTAAACAGTCTGCTAAATGAAAGAAATCAGTGACAAATGACATCCTGGTGTATGCTCCCATTTGTGTGATATGTCTAGATGAGGCACATTCGTTATGGGAGAGATTATTTGCGACTGGAGAGGCCTGCAGAGGGAGGAAGACAAATAGTGAGACTTGATAGAGAGCACTTAGGGGCACCATCTTTAATTTTTTAGTGGTAAAAATGTTAAATGATGGTGACCATTGTATAACAGAGTAAGTCTAATACAAAAAAATCGTCAATCTTGATATTTTATTCTTTTTAATTTTTTATTTTTCCATTCAAAAGTTGACACTTCCTCCCCTTCTCCCATTCCCCTCCCACCCCCCTCACTAACCCTCCTCCCTCCCCCTCCATCCTTAAGAGAGGGCAGGGTACCCTGCCCTGTGGGAAGTCCAAGTCCCTCCCCGCTCCATCCCGGCCTAGGAAGGTGTGCATCCAAGTAAACTAGGGTCCCAAAAAGCCAATGCACGCAGAAGAGACAGGTCCCAGTGCCATTATCGATGGCTTCTCAGTCCGTCCCCATTGGCAGCCACATTTAGAGAGTCCAGTTTGATCACATGCTTGTTCAGTCCTGGTCCAGATGGATTTGTTGAGCTCCCATTAGATCAGGCACACTGTCTCAGTGGATGGACCAACCCCTCGTGGTCTTGACTTCCTTGCTCATCTTCTCCCTCGTTCTGCTCTTCAACTGGATCTTGGGAGCTCAGTCCATTGCTTTGATGTGGATGTGGGTCTCTGTCTCTATTTTTGTCCATTAGACAAAACTTCACTCTGGATTGATCTCCTCAGCACAGGAGCAGGGACTTCTGGTGGGCCAAAGACCCCGTAGACAAAAGGGCTCAATCTTTATACTTTAAATAGGTAAAAATGATGTGCAAATTAGTTGTCAATTTCTGTGGAACAGTCTTTGCACACTGTAAACATGTATTAATAAAGACATGATTGACCTATAGCTGGGCAGGAAAAGATTGGGCAGGAGAGTCAGACTATAAGGATGCTGGGAAGAAGATGGGTGGATGGAAGCTGAGGAGTTTCAAGCCAGATGCAGAGCAAGCAGGATATGTAGAAAATGAGGTGACAAGCCATGAGCCATGTGGTAGAAAGTAGATAAGAAATATGCATTGATTTAAGTTACAAGAGCTATTGAGTAACAAGCCTGAGCTATTGGCCAAGCATTTATAATTAATAATACATCTCTGTATGGTTATTTGAGAGCTGGCCTGCAGTTCCTATGAAAAACTCTGCCTGCAGTCAAAAAAGTTGTTAAACAGCAATGATAATTACTAGAAACTGTAAGTAAATTAGTTTTAGACAACTAAAATGCATTAAAAATGAATGAAGAAAACCTGAAAAAAAGTGTGCACAGGAAGGAAGGAAAAAGCAATAGGAACACTCAGTGAATCAAATTCCAAACACAGGATTTATGGACAAATCCATCCTTAGTGAGCAGAACCAGGATGAGCAGGTTAAATTTACCTGCAAGAAATGCTCCCAGTGCCAGGCGGTGGTGGCGGCGCACGCCTTTAATCCCAGCATTCGGGAGGCAGAGGCAGGTGGATCTCTGTGAGTTCGAGACCAGCCTGGTCTACAAGAGCTAGTTCCAGGACAGGCTC